>CM035817.1:39894514-40257014 GCA_020458035.1 Magallana ariakensis
CTCTTTTATCAAACTTGACGCATAATATTAAACAAATGACTAATGATGAGATATATTGACGCATATATGTAACATATTTAAACACTAATTTAAATACCTGTCCATTTCTAAATGTATTAGAATATTTTAAAAGAACATATTTGAATGCCTTATTGAATTGTTCTACTTTAATCGTCGCAAACCGACGTAAATCACCCATGAACAACCGATGATGATCAGAATGATGCAGTACAAGAGACTGACATAACTTTCAAATTGTAGGTAAAACGTACCCAGAGGACAGGTGGACAGTGATGGTGCACTACACAGGTATTTTGCCCTCTACATGTAATTGTGATTTTGCAAAGCTGGATACTATTAGTATAGGCACATGTATACTAGTATTTGTAATATTCTTCACATTAAAACGGAAAGATAATGCTTGCAAACAAATACAGGTAGTCGTTTTAATTAAACTAAAGAAATCTTTTTAGTATTTTAGTAGTATAAAACTTAAGTTTCTTTATCTACTGCTAGTTTTAATCACAGTGTATATACTCCAGTACATTTCATATACGTAATAAGGGGTGTGTGTTAAAGTACGGATATTAGGCAAATGCCATTAATTGACTTTTAATGTGAAATGACATTTGGATTTTGACAGAGATGTTTGAGAATGGCACCGTGATTGACAGCTCCAAAGGAAGAAAACCTCTGTTCTTTGTCGTTGGCGAATCTATCCCTGGTGAGTGAACTGTACAAATTTTTTAGCTAAGGCGCGGATCCAACTCTGATTGATTACAGTATTGTCATATATTTTCCTTTTTAATATTCTTGGGTTTTTTTTCATAGCTCTGAACGAAGGCGTTAAAAGTGTGAGTATCATTTAAGATTTGAGTAATTTAACTTAATTAAAAAACAAAAAAATATCTGTCTCGTTCAGTATTTTAATTGAAATTAATGCGCTTTTGGATATTATACAAATAAGATTGGAACTTTTGTGACCTTGTCATTCGTCAAGCTATGGTTCGATTGTTTTGTTAGACTGTCTACTTGCACTTGGTGAATGGGACTGCGCACTTAATTAAATTGATAAAACCAATCGACTAAAGCAATTAATTCTGTTTGAATCATTGAATACGGTCGAAAATTGCAAATTAATCTTTATTCTTATATTCTTTATATTTTGGGTAAAGATATTGACTACTAAGTTCATTAGTATACCAAAACTCGCGATCGAATCGTCGACAATGTATACATGTACTGCAGTAAAACCATGATGATGCTACCAAATCACTCGGTGTTAATACACAGAAAATAAAGAAAATTGAAAATATACCCTTACCATAACGATATAACTTACGTAGTATGACTGGCTTCGACCCGCCCCAACCCCATGTCTTGCGATGTGCATCGGTATTATACAGCAATCAAATTCGTAGTCTTTAAAAGTAACTTTCAAATTCTAAGAGCAAGGAAAAATGAAAAAGGGTTACGGTAATTTTTTGTTTTTGTCTTCAAATAAAAAACATCTTGAAATATATCATAATACAAAATTTGAATGATTTTGGATCAAGTATCATGGCTTATTGATTTTCGTCTGATTTGGCATCATTTATTTTATTTAACATTCTGTAGTAATTTTCCAAATTGTAGATGAGTAAAGGAGAAATTTGTCAGTTGAGCGCAACTTCGGACTTGGCTTACGGAGAGGAAGGGAAACCAGGACTATATCCTTTGTTTGGTTATAAGAGCTGATACTGATAAATGTTCTCATGCTTAATATAAATGATTTACTAAGACCTACAGTTGATCCTTGACTGGTTTTACGATTCCACCGAACTCCTCCCTGCTCTTTGAGCTTCACTTGGTGGATACATGGAACAAACCTTTGTACATCTCTCTAGAAGACGTGGTCATTGCTAACTAGCAACGAGGACCATACATGTAACATGTAACAACCTGACTGGCCTTCTAGGATCCAGTCGTATATATGTACACATTTTTCCATGTGTATTAAGCTTTCAGATTTCCACTTTTTTATTTTAGTAAATTCTATAATAATAAAAGAAATGTGCCTATTCACCAAATAGTTTTAGTTTGTTTTAATATAGACTGGTGTTTAGTTTGTTTGAACACTACATTTTACACAATTGAACTGCGAATACGACCAGGCAACAGGCAAAGTCTACTAGTATGTACCAGCCCTCTCAGTATTACTACTAAATTAAATAGATCTATGATTCAGGAAGTTGTAATGTATTGATACAATCCTGTTTGTATTTATGCTTAAAACTGGAACGGGAGTTGGCGGCAAAAACTGGCGTTAATCGAACATAAAACGATCATCAGACGAAGGCATGCTGACGTTTTCATGACGATGATGTTTTATATTTGCTAGACCCCAATTATGTGATTGCCATTCCATGTATACAAAAATATATGTACTCAACCGTTCTGTCTTCTAATATTAAATACTTGTGGAGAAAGTGGGCTCCCTTGTAGAACTAGATGGATCATTCAAAAGAAAGTTTCGTAGTAATACATGTAACTGTGTTCGGTCGATACCAGAGGAAATGGTGACCATATACACAGAGTACAACAAAGCTAGGTGAAAAAATCATGTATAAGTAATTATAATTATTCATTCATTCATACTTTAACTATTCATGAAGACATCCGTCTTATTTCCACTGAATTACACAAGGACGCATGCAAATAACTTGCATGGATGTTATCATGAATCATGTTCTTCCGCGATCCCTTGATGTCGCCGCTACAAATTGGTCCTGTCATCATATCATCGCCAGTTCTGAAACAACTAAGGTCGTCGTTAAAACGATTTATTAAATTATCCTTGGTCTGTGAATGCACAAACAGAATACAGAGAAATACTCCCAAGGTTTTTCGAGCCTTTTCCGAGTGTTTGATTGGTCAGTTAAGGTCAGATAGTGATATTCCGTCTGTCTATTGTCAATTTTTTTGTCTTACTGACCGCTTTGATTAATTACACGTGAGTGTATTGCTTTATCTGATCTGTGGGGTTTGTACCTGGACTAAAACATGGATCCTCCTGCATTTCTGTTCTTGGTGCTTCTCTTTGGACTAAGCGAAGGTCGTGTTGAAATTAGAACAACAAAGGTTGGGGACGGTAAGAATTTTTGCAAATTATTTATGTTTCATGTGCATGTCGTATTTATAAGTGTCATAACATTAGTAAGATACTGCCTTAAAGGCATGAACAGATCGAGACATAAAACAATAATTGCAGGAATGCTTTAATAATATTGGATGCCACGGCGAAAATGAATATGATGTATAGCGTACTGGTAATTGAAAATAAATGATGTAATGAAAAAGATAGCGAACTCTTATAATAATAGACTCTAACACTTGGTATCTTTTAAATTAGTGGGAGTTTATGTCTGTAAAAGAATGAAATAGTAATGAGTTATTACATTATCATACTGAATTAGATTTTAAGGGGGTTAAGGGGCGAGGATATTAGTAATGAGTTATGGACATTGGTTTATTGGATCATTATGTGTCATTGGATATCTAAGATCGATAGCCTAAGTATATACTTTTCAAAACATTTGTTTGTTTCAATACTATAATTTTTTTCGTTAAAGCCTCATTCATGTATTTATCGCGTTAATTTCATAAAATGATATTGCTCACCTTGAATAAATTCGTGTTCGTAAACCACTATCATGTAAGTGTTCTGATACCAGTGATATTATGATCGATATCTATAGACAGTTTAAACTCGTGGTAGGTTAACGTTTCTTTTGAAAACATTTCATCAATCCAATCTCTAATAGATTTCTTTAATAAACACGATGTTTTCTTGATTATTTTGGTGCTTTTACTTTCTTTGTTGTCTTTTTCTACAGATAAAACAATACCCAAAGACGGAGACACCGTGTCTGTACACTACACAGGTAAGCTTGTTACCTTGTTACCTTGTTGCCTTGTTGCCTTGTTACCTTGTTACCGTTATTGATAATATACACATTTATTATTTTACAAATGTTCTTACAAAAATCACTGGGTTTTTCAGACAGTCTTAGTTTAAAATGCGTCAAACGACAATGCGAATTTTGTGTGTACAGCATAAATAAAGTTGATCAAGTGTAATTAACCTGTCAAATTTTGTGAAATGTCCATTGTTTAAAGGGAAAATGGCATAGATCTAAAGTTTTAAACAAGTCATTACCTTTGGTGAACTTAACTTTGCAGAAATAGATTTGCGGTGAACATGGACAGCATAATGAATCATGATTTTAAAAAATCACCGATTCTGCATAATTTTATTCGAGGAATACACACCGGTTTTTTTTTAACATAAACAGTTTGCTCAGAGGTGCTTAATTTGCAACAATATTGGTTCTTTGAGAAACTTACTTACATATCGTCATACTGCGTGTATTTGTGTTGTTACAAGATATGATACATCGTTTTGTTGTTAATGGACTCTGTATAGACTTCATGTTTCGTGTTATTGCGTTCTATTGAATATTGGAAAAAACGAAACAACTTATGTTTCCCAAAAGCATCAGACTTGTTAGTTCAGTAGTTTTCAGTCTACTTATGAAGTCTCAAAATTAATTGTGCAAACACACATTCTATGTCCCACTTAACAGTGTTATAAGTATCTAGCAAAAGGATATACATGTACACATATTTGTATTACTCCCATAAACTCTTTCCAAGATATGAGAACAAGAAACCCCCTTCTGTAAATGATTTACTCTGAAAAAATACTAGTATATAAGCCCTGATTATAAAATGGTTTTATGTTTTCAGATTTTTTTTTTATATATGAGTAGAATATTCTGAATCTAAAAGTCGATTCAAACTAGTAGACGAATTTAATTGTACTTTAAGTTACTTATTCTTTTTTGATACATAGGTCGACTGACCGACTCCAGAATTTTTGATACGTCACGTGGTCGGTCTCCGTTCGATTTCGTGGTGGGACAAGGGTCAGTCATCAATGGTGAGTCCGTTTTATACGCAATGTGAGTTTATCATCTGTATTTAAACTTAATGCAAATTAAAAAAAATAAAATCGTTGTTTCTTCCAGGTTGGGATGTGATGGTCCGATATGTAAGTACAAGGCTAGTATGGCAATGATTGAAATTGAAATTATTTGTTTACGCTGAACCTGATGGAGACCACTAGGAGTCCTAATTTTTCAAAGTCCTAGTAGTTAATTCATTCCCGACATTTAAACGTGGCAGAAGTATATTTACGCTACCACGAATTGCATGTTTTTGCGTTGTTTGTTTTCAGATGAGCAAAGGACAGAAGGCCCGGGTCATTATAACCTATGACGACGCCTACGGCGACACCGGGATACCCCAGTCATATCCTTTTATAAACTAGCTTTGTGACTTTTACCAATGCATTTTGTTTTTCATTAAGATACTGTGTTAAATGTTTGTTTCTTGATTTATTTCTATCGTAAAGCGAGATTCCTTATCTATTATCAAAAATCCACCCATTCCACCGTTTGCGACTCTGATTTTTGATGTGGAAATAGTGGACGTAAAGCGGGGAGACGCTCAGGGACAAGGGAACTCTTTGATTCAAAGCAACCCTGCTGCCACCCAAAATATCCAGGCCAACATTCAAGCAACTCAGACAGGACAGAGTGCTCTTGCCGGACAAGTCGGGGGACAAGCAGGACAGATGGCGATTAACTTCCCACCACAGACATCGGGTACTGCGTTGATGGGACAGACGAACACAGCTGGAGGAATGGCAACCGCCGGTGGAATTCAGACTGGAATGTTTGGAACTCAAGCAATGAACCCGCTGTTAACCCAGCAACAAAATCAGCAGTTCAATCAGGCCAGTTTGATACAACAGCTGAACGCAGCAGCTGCTGCAGCAGGAGCTCAGCAACAACAGCCTCAGCAACCGCAACAATTCATGGCGCAACCTGGTTCGCAGACATTTAATGCTTTGAACACGTTGCAAACGCAACAACAACTTCTTGCAGCACAAGCTCCACAGCAACAGTTCGCTGCACAAACGGTTATGCAACAACAACCTCAGTTCGCACAAACAATTGGTATTCAGCAACAGCCAGCGTCCCAACAAATCGGGATGGGTGTTGGTCAACCCCGAGGAATAGGCATGCCGATGGGGAATACAAATTTTGTGTCACAAGTCGGGCAGACCGGATAGCGCCTGTTCCTGGACTGATTGACAGTTACTGCATTAGAACTGTGTATATGATCGGTTGTCAGGCGACACAACTACATCGTTATTCTGAGTGATATTTACATAAGTATGTACATATTGTATCACAATACCATTATATAAAAAAAATCCCAAATCTTCTGTTTCTGTTTATCTAATACAGAATAAAACACTTATTAATGAATGATTTCGACAGACGGACTCAATGAACGCCCTTATGGTTATGAATTTTAACTACACTAGACTTTAACAGAGACTTGTTTTAAATGACGGGTAAGATAAATAGATTTAGCATCGAAGAATTGTACAAACCCCCATGACTCGTAAAATTGCTACTTAGTGTACAGTATTCTTTGTTTTGATTTAAAAGAAATGAAGAACAACGTTTAAGAATGGCTATAGAGCTTCTATTTACGTGTGATTTAAAATACAAAAAAAAATGATTTGGCAAAAACATTGTGTACTATTTTTTTTTTGGCAAGCTCAGGTGACCTATTGCTATATGTTTTCGTCCGTCGTCGTGCGTCGTGCGTTAACAATTTTACATTTTTAACTTCTTCTTAAAAACTACAAGGCCAATTGTTTCCATTTTTGGTGTGAAGCATCTCTATGGTAAGAGTAATGTAAATTGTGAAATGGGTGGCTAAACCACCCCCCAAGGTGCCACAGGTGGGGCCAAATATGCAAAAATAAGCCAAATTTTCAAAAATCTTCTTCTCTACTCCCACACATGTAAGGAAAAAACTGATTGCATGGTTATGATGTCCATAAATCCCTCTACCAAAATTGTGAAATTTATGGCCCCTGGGTCAGGGGTTCAGGCTCTAGTGTGGGGCCAATATGGCCATATAGTAAAAATGTATTAAATCTTAGGGAATGAGAGGTTGTTTTAGATAAAAACATGTAAAATAGCCACCTTGTTATAGCTTTTCTATGAGAACATATACACATAAAACCTATCCTGAAAGTTAATAAATATGGGAAAATTATTTTTTATTAGAGTCTTGCACCTTTTCAGCATCAGGTCATGCACTCTTTTATGATCTTTTAAATTAAGTTTTTCGCTAAAATTATAGGTTTAATAGTCCTTTTTGAAAGATTTCAGGCAGGAAGGTGGTCGTCATTACAATTTTTCTACTCCAGAATAAAACTTAATAAAATGCATATATGAGACTCCTTAACAAGTTTGTGTATGGGTTATGCTACTCAGGTGACCGTTAAGGTCTATTGGCCTCTTGTATTTATTTAAACATTAAGATGAAAGAAAACGGTACTTTACTCACATATCTTACATTCCCACATAACAGTAACGATCATGCTGCACATTACAACAAACGAAATTAAGGGAACGACGGCCAGAAAATTTAACAAATCTTATTTTCCTGCAAATATTGTTAATGAAATGGATCAAGGAACAGATCTACTATCTTTACTAGATATGAATTTTAAAAAAAACTATTACTGGATTTTTAAAAAAATCCCGCCTATTTTAGCTTAAGAATTTGCACACTGTCCTATATCTGTATACAGCGATCTTCTCAACGTAGTGGTCTAAAAATAGTATAGCCACAACCTTACAAACTTTCTTGAAATTATGTTCAGTCGTTTCAGAGAAGTTGCAGCACAGACAAACTGTTTTGGTAGTATAATCAATAATGACCAAAGTTGAAAGTTTTAAACTTTTTAAAAGTTTTTTTTAACTTTTTTTAAACAAAATTCCCAGAACATTGCTGGAATCGGTACTACTTTAGATATTCACGAAGTTATGCATTTTCAGTAGTTCAGTTCAGCTGACAAACTTGATATATTTGATAATTCCAAACATCAACTTTATACTCCCCCTTCAAAGTCAAAGTCATAGGCACCTGACGTTATATAAATATTTTTTTCACATAATTTTCTACATAGATAAAGCTGATCGAGTAATTAAGGTAGAGGTTTTCAATTGTTTTAGGCCTAAACACACATGCACTCCATGCGCGGATACAAAAATGTTTTCCGGGACCCTGGGAGAGAAGGCGAGGGATAATTAACTACAATCTACGTACTATTATCTAATTAAAAATCGAATTAACATTCATTTTAGGTTTAATCCAGGAATTTTCATTCCAAAATCAAAATGTAATCAAAAACATGAACTAAACTTTATTTGCATGACAAAGACTGAACTGAGAGCTAGCTTTGTGTGTCATTACATCTCAACGACTGACATTCAAATTTTGATTGACTTAGAAAATGCCTTACTGAAGCTGTAAACATTAGAACGGAAAAATGACCAAAATCGTGACCATACTGTACCCCTTTAATCAAAATATTGATGAATCCTCATAACGCACTTTAAGATTTATTTTCTCAAAGTGCGTTGATTTGGTCGCAAATTTAACGCACTTTGAAAAATTTAACGCTTACTGTAATCATCATTGAAATTCATGGATACCGGCATTTCCTGGGGCTTCATTTATTAATTGACGTCAATTTTCTTTCTAATTTATAACGTTACATTTATTTGTTACGTTTCTGGGTTCATATTAAAAGCGATGCCCAGTAAGTGGATTTTTAATCATCATTTTAAAAAATTTGGCAAAAATGTTTAGTACACCAACTTAATACAACGATTTTTTTTAAAACTATATATAGGCCGACTCCACCTCCTCCATAACTCCAGCTTTAGGCTACCGTAAGAAATGAACTCGGTTGAACGATGTGGTTCGTGTGCCTTTCGTTATTGTGGTACAGATGAGAAGCAGTGAATATAGACCACTCAAATAAACTTAACAAGTCTTGGCAAAAACTTTCTGGATAAAAGCGGTCACATTCTACGCTACGTTCCAAAAATATCCGACTACAAAAATTCCCTTACTTCCGTTTTGCTAAGTAGGTCATTTGAGCCTGTCGAACGATAAGCGGCATCGCTAGACAACGGTTGCTTCCTTTTCTGATTCAAGAACGGAAAGTTTAATACAATGGGTGTAGAAAAGCAAGTTTTGACACAAGGAGATGGTAGGAATAATTCTTAATGTATGAATGTTTTAGTTTTAGGAAGAGGTGGAGTTCTTCTTACGTGAAGATTCAAACCGGGTTAATGCCAACCCCACTGGCCCACGGCACGTGTTTTTTGTGCCGTTTACTTTTTGTCGTCGACTCACAAGACAGTCCAAAACCTTACAACTTTGTGAAGTTTTTTTTATATATTAATCAGAATTATGTATGTCTTTTTGTTAATTTTATCAACTTGGACTAAAATTGTCTTCCCTTGTATATGCACATCCTTTACATGTACTGTATTAATATACATGTAGAGATCCCCTTTTTCCGGTATTTTAATTTCAAAAGTTGAAGACGAGTTGTAGTCGAATCTCACTTTATCTAATTAAGAAAAAATGGTATATTCTCTTAAAATAGCCTTTATTTCTTAAGTTCTTTATTGCATACTTTTTAGAATTAACTCAGTATATCACACAATGGCATGCTATGAATTAAAGCTCAAACTATAGTTCCTTTTAGAACTCATGATTTTTTTATTTAGCGAAGTTTTTAAAATTATAATGTTTGTTTTATTATAGCTTACATAATATAAAAGAATTTTAAAAACAATATGTGTCTGTTGGTAGTTATACGATTAGTGAAGGAGGAAACGTACAATATTATGCAGCTGTTATTTATAGCATTGCATGTACTTGCTGGCATGCCTACTAGAAGTGGGATTTCCTCTTCTTTGTGGTAAAGCCTATTTTGTAAGATGGTGTCTTTTTCTTAATTATACTGTATAATTGCAGCATAAAAAATGTGCAGTGTGAAATGTAATTTGTCACAACAGTCACATTGATAAACTTATTGCATGATATTTGAACTTATAAATAAATTTTGTTTTAAAGGCAAAACTTTTCCTCAGAAAGGACAGACAGTTGTTGTTCACTATACAGGTATTTTCAATATTTTTCTTTCTCCATGTCCTGTACATTCTACTGTAGCTGTAAATTCAAATTATTTCCGATTCTACATTTACCAGTATATAAAGAATATGCTATCTTATCAGTTCTGATGGAATTTTATAAAATTCTATATAATTATATTGTGTCTTTTCATTGTAAACAGTTTAAATAGTGCTTACTATTCAGCCCTGCACATTTAAAGAATTCAAAAAATATGTTAAAATTATTACCTTTACTACAAAAAGCATCTGTACTTATTTTGTTTTACCTATAATATATTTCTTAATATTTGTCAGAGGAACAAATATAATTTATTTAAAACCTATTTTTCATGTGTATACATATACTTGAATCTCTGATGCAAATCGGGACACTTTAAATTATGTGTTCAAATGAGAGCTAGCCGTTAATTAAATTAATTTTACTTGAATCGTGCGACATTTTAGTACAAGCTCTTGTAGATACATATATAAACCAGATACTGGAGAATAAACAAATATCCTTTTCATTTAGGAACTCTAACTGATGGAAAGAAATTTGATTCCTCAAAAGACAGGGGCAAGCCTTTTGAATTCAAAATTGGAATGAGCCAAGTCATTAAAGGTAAGTTTTAAAACACACTTACTGGGTAATACCCTGTTACACACAAATGAATACAGGTAACGTGATAAATAAATGCATTTTCTCATTGCAGTCTGTGTTCAATACCAAAGCTATATTCTTTTGATGGTGATGATAATAATTACATATATATGATTTTTTTTCTTTGGCAGGCTGGGATGAAGGTGTCATGACAGTATGTATTCAAACTTTTTAATATGAGTATTAAATTTTACTGTATACCTTTACTAACTTTATTAGTCTGCCTCTTTATAAAGTATGGCAACTAAATTATGCAAAACACACTGGTAGCAATGATTAATTCTTATCTTTAAAAAAAAAATTAAACAAAAATGAAATTAATTTACTTTCTGTATTATAGATGAG
Source organism: Magallana ariakensis (assembly GCA_020458035.1). Taxonomy (NCBI): domain Eukaryota; kingdom Metazoa; phylum Mollusca; class Bivalvia; order Ostreida; family Ostreidae; genus Magallana; species Magallana ariakensis. The sequence goes on from CM035817.1 coordinate 39,905,627, forward strand.
TGTGGGTGAGAAAGCTATTTTGACATGCTCCCCCGACTATGCCTATGGACCAAGCGGGGTTGGCGGAGTATATCCTTTTATAACTAAAAACTATTCCGATAGACAAGTTTGAATTGATTCCATTATCAAGATGCTGTGGTTTGATGTCTGATTTAAATAAATTCCTCCAAAAGGTAAAAAAAAAAAAAACGTGAAGTTTCCTGATAGATATGTTTATATTGATGCCATTTTCAGAAGTTTATTTATGAGTCCCTCTGAAAGGTAAAATATACACAACAAAATACATTTTGAAATGCATTTGAACCTGTAAAATTTTTCCCATTGTGCATTGATCATGTGTCATCTCAGCAATTTCCTTAACACTGAGCACTATACCACCCAATGCCACTCTAATCTTCGAGGTAGAACTCTTAGGAATGAAATAGAGGCCACGTTCTAGTGGCACAGCGATAGAGTACCTCCATGTATCAAGTGTTCTATACTCCATGTAGTGCTGTAGTTTGATTGTAACTTAACATTTTGGGAACATTTATCAGTTTTCTCAACATCTTGTGTTTGAAGGATAATGAAGTTCTAATGAGATTGGTAATATTTCTACATGTTTCAACTTCAAGAACAATTGAAAATCTGTTAACATGATATTTGATAGTTATCTCACATTTTTGACTCTTTTTTTTCTATTTTCACTTTTACACAGAACATTTGTATCAAAATTTTTAATTTTGTTGCTATAATTTATGGAAACAATTTTGTCTCTTGTTGTAAATGGAAAAATATGATTAAAAGGACTAAAAAAAAAAAAAAAACCAGGGTTGTTATAGAATTTATTTGAAAATATATAAATATAGACACATTACGTAGACGACTATATTTACATAGCGGTTCATCGTCGCTAACCACGGTTTTGAGTCCACAAGTTTCCTCAATGAAGGAGAATGATGGAGAGAATCGATGTGAATCACACGTGGGTCACCGACGATGATAGCGGTTATGCTCCGTATGTAGGCAAAATAAACAAATATTTTACGCGCATTTCTATCGAACACGGCAACCACCAATTACAATTAGAAAGATAACCATATATTCTGTATTCGGATGTTTTTTATATATAAATTTGATTTCTACTGTCCAGCGTGTTTAAAATATCATTCTTGAGATACATGAATAAATCTGATTCTGGCTCTTCAAAACCGCCAGAGTTGTAATTATAATCATCCTATGTTTCTATAGTATCTAAATAAACGCTAAGTCTAGATAAAAACGTAGAACAAATTTATCCGTACATATTTCCTTTAACCTATTGCTTCATCACCGATTCAAATTTTTTAAAATGATTTTGTTTGCTTTTAACAACCTCTTCATGCATCTTTGAAATCAGCATAACCGGTTATTTCATAAAAATGGTGAAAATCAACTTTCTACATTGATGCATACTTAGTATATTGTTTTAAAATCTCTTGTTCAGAAGAAAATGTTTATCAAGTTTATAACGGGGACTTCACACAGTAATGTTGAAAAAAAATAAGCATGCATGCAAAATATTACATTAATAAGAGTTTAAATAACTTTATTCTGACATTCTTAAATTATCTATATACATTATCTTTCCATGCGGTTAAAAGAAATAAAAAATAAGCATGCATGCAAAATATTACATTAATAAGAGTTTAAATAACTTTATTCTGACATTCTTAAATTATCTATATACATTATCTTTCCGTGCGGTTAAAAGAAATTAAATGTTTTGAAACATTCCAACTTTTTCGGGATTCGAACCCAGTTAAAAATGTAAGACACGGTAATCATCTGTTCTAACTGCGTTACCACTCGACCACTCTAGACATGAATTAAGAAGGGCAAATTTAAAACATCGTTTTTAGATTTCAAAAGTATCAATGATTTTTTCCAAAAGTCGAAATTATTAAAAATATGCCTCTTTGAAACAAAAATCGGAAATGGCAGTTTCCGAGAAAATGTCTTACTCTAAACGTTAAGATTAATTTACTTTTGTTCCAAGGAGGCAGTTGTTCACAATGATGAGGATTCCCCTTTTATATAGAGTGAAATCTGCCACATTTGTCTGTGTAACCATTTTCAAATTTATTTCATGGTCTTAAGTAAGTTAGTACAAACTTTCCAAATAAAATTCTACACTTCTTTATGTACAACGTTGCATGAAAAAAAAAAGATTTACATCGAATTCTGTAACTATGATTTTTCCATTTTATCTGCAACTCCTTTAGGGAAAAGCATAGGAACTGCAACACCTTCTTTACTGGTGCCGTATTTCACATCATCCTTTATCTGAAATTGAGAAACCTCCCGCATGTCCTAATTAATCATATAACTATTACCTACACGCCGGCAAATAATAAAAGGGGTGCTCGAATCTGTTACTCATCACGTGTTCACCCATTGATATCCGAAGATGCTAACCGTTGGCCTACGGTTAATGAGCGTATGCAAGACGGATCATGGTTTACCTACGATGCGTTGTATTCTAACAAATTAAAAAGCACTAAAAAGAGAAACGAGTGTTACTGTTTGGTAACACTGAAAATAAACTATTTATTTCATCAATACATATAGAACCGTAGTCATTAACGTAAATACCCCTCATCATGCTTTCCTTTAGAAACAGTATTGTCGTCATAAATACTGTTCTTGTCTTTTACAAGACTGGAGAATTCATGCCATGAAAGACGCTAAAATACCATAGTTAAATTTGCTCATGTTAAGATGAACTAGAAGATACACAAATTTTGAACAAAGAATACTATTTCATGTACCAAAGGATTCTTTTAAAAATGTTCCGGTCATCGTGTTATTCATGTGTTGTGGGTCCTACAGTGATAAATATGGAGGGAAACCGACCATTTTGCTCGTGTTTGTGACGATATTGTATTTTACAAGTAACATGGTGTCAGGGTACAGGACTTCCCTGATCATCGTAAGGCGCTGCAGTGCAGGGAATTGTGGATAAAGCTCAATCATAACTATAGATGTCTACAGACTTGTGTTCGATTCGTCAGACGCGAAAGACCGCACGTGTCACTTCGGATTAATATTGGCAATGAATATTTTGGGAGGAACTCTTAGAGCGTTGCTCTCTGGATTATTTCAAGATGCACTGGACATAAATGCCGTCTTTGATTCGATTATGATACACCCAACCTCGTTGCAATTACATGCATTCGATCTTACACAGAAAGAAAACAAGAAACGAATCGTGCATTCTGTTCTAGATTAAACACATAAAGGAAACAATAGCAATTATATCAAAGCCATGTTCCGGTAACAGATTACCTTTATAATAATGTCAGGTGTGAATCAAATGTGTAAAGTTCGTGAGGCGGACGTCAACATTAAGTTTGTTTATGGAACGCCGGGACTGTCTTATATGAGGATTAAACATTATACGCAGTGTTCTCCTCATTATATTTGGGTAGTATATTCATTATATAAGGTCTTTTTTACATTATATGGCGTGCATTTTCCATTATATACAGTACTTCTTTCATTATATGATGTAGTTATATCACTATATTATGTACATTTATCATAATATGAGGTGCTTCCAACATTATGTGAGGTGCTTCTAACATTATATGCGGTCGTTCTAACATTATACGCGGTAAACACAACATTATATTTTATTATACTTTCATGTTAAATACTGCAATCTGATTGGTTTAGACGCAGTTGACAATCCGTTCTCTCTCCCTCGCACGCTTAGCAACGGGCCGATAGAACGAATTGTTACATGCGCGTTAATTATGCGCGTACGGTTCGCCGTAGAATTCACGTCTTTTCTATATAAAAGCAGTAAAATTTGCTATAAAAATTAAGACATTCAGTATAATAAAATAAATAGTGCCTGTTTGGGAGGGTACCAGTTGAAATTGACACCCCTCGAAAACCATTGTCAACCTCCGCTTCGCGTCGGTTGACAATGGTTTTCTCGGGGTGTCAATTTCAACTGGTACCCTCCCAAACAGGCACTATTTATATAATGTACTTCTCACATTACATACAGTATATTCATTATTATATATGGAACGCCTGGACTGTCTTATCATGGCAAAACTAAATTCGTTATGTGCTTATATTATTATGTAGCGTGCTGTAATCGTTATGTGATGTCCTTGTATCATTATGTGGTGTGCTTTTATCATTATGTGGTGTACTTCTTCAATTATGTGATGTGCATTCATTCATTATTATGGCATGTGCATTTGGTATAATGTGATGTGCATTTGGCATTATGTGATGTACATTTGGCATTTTGTGATGTGTATTCATCATTATGTGATGTGCAGTTATCATTATGGCATGTGCATTCATCATTATGGCATGTGCTTTTCTAATTATGTGATGTGATTCCGTCTTTACATTATGTGTTTTAAACATCATTACGCGATGTGGTTTTTTGTTCATTACGTCATGTACAAACATCTTTATGTTATGTACAAACTTCATTATGTGGTGTGCAAACTTCGTTATGATGATGATCAAAGTCACGTGACAATTTTTAAAGTTAAAAGTTGGCGGGTTTAGATACAGTGGCAAAATTCAAAGCTGATAGTATATGTATGTAATGTAATAGCCAAAAAAAAAAAAAAATAAAATAAAATCGGACGGCTCTCATCCGCCACGCAAAATCACTTGCCTCGACACTATTTTAGTGTTTCGGCGCTGTGATACGATGTTTATGATTTATTTATTTATTTATTTATGTTATATACCGTTTACTTTTAAGGACACACAAGACGTTCCCCAGTTTCAGTTAATTTCTCTTGATAGAATATTTCTTCCTTATTTGCATTTAAAACATGCTAGAGCCCAAAAATTATGGGTGCATTACCAGCCTACTTTTGCAGTTAGAATATTTTGAATTTTCCTTATAATGGCATGCAAAATGCAATTGAATGCTTATTAATAAAATCATAGTACCGGTATATATTTTTAATTGAAACTATATATCCAAAAAGAAAATTATCAAATAACATGTAAAAAAAAATTATTATTCAGCAATGAACTTCGTTTTCCGATCGCAGGCATGTAGTATCGGGGGGGGGGGGCATATTTTGGCGCAGCAAAGATTTTTCTGAAATTTACATTAAAAAATGTTAGTTATCATGCAGTTGCATCCCCCTACCACTTTTTGGGACCATGTTAAAAAATTGTAGTAAAAGTAAAGAAGGAAAATTGAAGTTATATGAATACTACCCCCCCCCCCCTTCCCCCTGATTGGGATTTTCACGATTTGGGGAATTTCTCGGGGGGTTTTGTTTTTGTTTTCTAATTTTGCTTGTCAATATTTTTTGGGATTAGTCTGCCCCCCCCCCCACCCATTCAAAAGCGATGCTACCTGCCTGGATTCGGTCCATCAACACCTAAGTTTAATACCGGTTCAACCAAAACTGTACATTACACCTGTCATTAATAAATATCGCCCCTCAATCTGCACCTACTGTCTGCCATTTTTACAGAATTCATAAATTATTAGCAATTATTCATGTAGGGTTTTTTTTTTTAAGAATTTTGGGCAGAAACTAATAAAAAATATTTTTTCCTGGTAATTTTGATGAAATTGCGTTGCGATACATTTAAAAATTCTTTTACTTCTCTATTTTTTATTTAAATGAAGGAATTCTGGCAGGACCATCAAAAAGATGTGTTTTTTGGAATTGTTAATATGCTACCATGGTTATACCAAAAGCTGTGACAATAATATGTTTCTTCATTTTTGTTTTACACCGGTTTACTTCATTTGTCAATTTGCTGTTTAGCACCCGTCATATAACCGGTGCATTTCGGATATGGGACAAAAGAAGTCCGCCCTACAGACAACCCGGAAAAACAGATATTAGTAAAACACTGGATCATTCTTATTTAAAAAGACAAAGACTGCAGTGTGGTTTTGTCTGAATTGCCAACTGTGTCGATAAGAATTTGGGTGATATGCTCACTTCCTCACTAATTAAAAAGTATGTATAACAGATGTGCAAATAGTATCCTGATGATAGCAGATTTGCAAATTAAAAAAAAAATTAATGTAAAAAAATAAAATAAATGGATAAATCATGAAAGCGTATCACAACGCCGAAACACTAAAATAGTGTCGATACAAGTGATTTGAGGTGCGTGGCGGGTGAGAGTCACTTTCTTAAAAGAAATAAAGTATGTGTTAGTAAGACTTTTGCATCGTTAAATCATTTACGTTTGCGCCCGTTTAGTTTGTAAAAAAAATTAGGAAGATAAATATCAGTTTTGAATTTTGCCGCTGGGTCTACGACTTAAAAAATTGTCACGTGACTTTGATCATCATCATAACGAAGTTTGCACACCACATAATGAAGTTTGTACATAACATAAAGATATTTGTACATGACGTAATGAAAAAAAAACCCCACATCGCGTAATGATGAAAACACATAATGTAAAGACGGAATCACATCACATAATTAGAAAAGCACATGCCATAATGATGAATGCACATGCCATAATGATAACTGCACATCACATAATGATGAATACACATCACAAAATGCCAAATGAACATCACATAATGCCAAATGCACATGCCATGATAATGAATGCACATCACATAATTAAAGGAGTACACAACATAATGATAAAAGCACACCACATAATGACACAAGGACATCACATAACGATTAAAGCACGCTACATAATAATATAAGCACATAACGAATTTAGTTTTGCCATGATAAGACAGTCCAGGCGTTCCATATTTGTTACTAGAACTCGCTAGAGTTGGTCGGAGTCATGGTTTGGAGATATTCTGTCTGAATACATGTATATATGCAATAATTTTTACATTTTCAACTGTCTTTGTGATAAAATTACGAATCAATTTTGAACCCTATAACCCAATAATTTCATGAAAAGCTTGAACGACACAAAATGGGCGTGTCTTATAGCATAACCGAAACACGGTATTGGCTGCGCTGCGCTCCGTATTCCTTTTAATATTAATGGGAATAATTTTTGTGATCGGCTTCGGCCGATCACAGTTGTGTCCATATGAGGCATCCGGCAAATTTTACTATTTGCGCACGCATTGCGCCTTGCACTACTTTATTTACTGTGCAATGACAACCTCATTTAAATTTTTAATAATACATAGATTACTAAAAACGTTATTGTTATCCGTTTGCCTTGAAAATAAAACATTTATATAGTTACATACATAATGATTTAAATCATGTTTTTCTTCACATATGCGTAAGAATATTTATCGGAAGTATAATTCGCCTACTAAAAGTAAAGCTTATTCACTATCATGCCTTGCTATTTCGGAAATCAACAAAACGGTGCTATGTATAGCATAATGCATGTAGCGTTATGCTTTTACTATCACATGAACAGAGCTGACCATTGATATTAAATGCCGATCATTCCTTTAAAAGGAATACTTGTCTGTTTTCATGCCATTGTTCGCCAATAGGGTAAAGCTCTCGAACTGCACTATCATAATAATACTAGTATATGACTTCTTTCTCAATGGGTATATTTTTGAGTTTCAGCGGTGAATGGATGGTTTTTGTGTCGGTTGGCATCAGAAAAACCATTAAAATGACCAGTACCGTTTGCTTGTCAAGTGGGGTCAAACAATAGCCAAATTCTCTGTAACATTTGGTAATTGTAAACATCTAGATTAAAATTGCAGATATATATTATACGACAGTTTTAAGCGAAGATATGGTTACATGGATGTGTTCAGCAGAGCGAGTGCCGGCGAGCGCTCGCCAAAATTTGTGTTGCGGGTATAGGGAATTTTAGCGAGCGATCGCGTGCACCCGCTCTGTTGAACACGCCTCTGGTAAGCGGCTGCAAATACAGACATCTTCATGTGTACATAGAAAGTGACGTTAGAAAGGCAGACGATTTGTTCTACGTTCAACTCGATCAACACTTCGCGTCAGATATATCTCTGTATATTATCATTTCTAAAAAGTCAACAAAATGTGTAAATATATAATTAAGAAATAAGAAATCGTTCTTTGAGTATTATGAGGTGATAATTTCGGTCGGGGCGTGGTCAAGTCCAATAAAGCCCGAAGGGCTTTATGATAGATTTGACCACGCTCCGACCGAAATTATCACCTCATAATATTCAAAGAATGATTCCTTATTACTTATATTTATATTATTTCCAATTTGTACACTTTAAAACAACATTATTTTAAAACCACTATTTTTTTAATGTAGCACATGCTATGTATTACTACGCGACACAGCCAATATCATTTAGGGTTCAAAATTGATTCGTAATGTTATCACAGACAAAAACAGTTGAAAATGTAAATATAAGCATTTACGTTCCATGATTTTTCATTGTCTTTTAAAAAAGATTTTGTCCAGAGACTTTGAAACATTTCTGACTCAAGGAAAACTTCCAACTTTCCTGTGGTTTTATTTACATGCTGGTTTTAGTTATAGTTGTCCTATACTCCATGCAAGAAAGATAACATTTTAATTTTTTTTAGTAAAATGAGGATAGTAGTTATAGCCTATTATTAATAGTTTCTGTTACTTCTTTTATATTGAGTTTATTAACTCATGCAATTAAATGAAGATTTGTGCCAAATGTTTATATGTTAAATTGAAACGATTTGTTACAACGCATATGTCTAAAACTGTTAATAGCAACATTCAAGCGTTTATATCTAAAAAGAGGTATAGCGCACTTACTATGCGGTCTTGCCTAAAATATAGCTCAATAATGATTTTTTTTAAACCCCAAAAAACATTATATGAATAATTTCTGGCTATTTAAAATCACAAATTGAACTTTATTGCGAAACAAAAAGAACTCATGAAATATCAAGATTTTGTTTTGGTCAAAATGCTAAGTATGTGCATTGAAAAAATGTATAATATATAGCTGAATCACCTTAAACCAAAGAACTATAGAGAATATAGCTGCAGGTCTGTAGCTCCCGGTCTGAAAAAAATCGGATGGACGACCTGGGAGCGATTTTATTTTTTTCAGACCGGGAGCTACAGACCTGCAGCTATAGAGAATACGCCAGGTAAAATAGATATCGTTCCACCGGTAGTTTAATATAGAAAAACTTTTTTGGTTTAAGGTGGTCTTCGTTTTAAAAATCTACATTAAAATACATAACCCTATTTTTCCTGAATAGATGGATTCAATTCCCAGTAATTTTATGTGCATGTTTATTTTTTTCCTATATTTGCACGAGACTTTCAAACTCAATGGAAAGACTGGACCAAGAATGAGAGAAAATTCGAAACCTTTTTGCATCTCAAAGCTTGAAATGAGACTATGCATTAAGGGTGTTATTTGCGGAGGTTGACAATGGTTTTCGAGGGGTGTCAATTTCAACTGTTACCCTCCCAAACAGGTACTATTATTAGGCCAAGGCAGAAAAATATCTGTAAAACAATTTGAGTTTTATAGCAGAAACAACAAACATGATAATATTGACAAAAATGGGACAATCTGCAACGCGTGCAGGATGATGGTGAATAATATAGATAGAACTATCTGCAAGCAAACTGGTCATTGCTTAAGTAGCATGCAATGTTCCAATTTTTACTCAGCTAGTTTTGCATCAAACTCCGTTTCAGGAATTACTGCCGCATCTTGAACCGATGTTGATAATATCGGATTTTTGTTGGTATTGTCCGTGCTCTCTGTTTCCCCAAAACCAAATAACCGTTGCAACATGGACGCAGCACCCGACCGTACGCGCCTTAGCTTTGCACTGCAATACAAACCAACAAAAGGCACGAGTGGGGCATCTAGATTAATTTTCATCCAAAGGAAATATATCTAAGACGAGTATGTAGACAAACATGTATAAACGATGCAACACCTTACCCCTTCTTTCAGTAATACACCTTGGTTAATAAAAATGCAGATTCCCCAATACACACAAGAGGTTTGTTTTTAACTCTATTTATGGAAAAGGGTACTTCCCATTTAAAAGTTAAAATTAAATTTTTACGCTTCTTTTACCCAAGAGGTAAATATTTAAACAATAAAATGCTTTCTTTGGTGATTCATTCGGGATATGAAGGTAGCGACATTGCAGAAAAAATTCATAACCCGCGTTAGCGGGTTATGTAAATTTTTTCTGCAATGATCGCTACCTTCATAACCCGAATGAATCACCAAAGAAAGCATTTTATTGTATATATTTACATCTTTCTTTTAACTAATTAATAAATTGAGCGTAAAAAGTAAGTAAAATTCACTAAATTACTGTTAACGTACATAAGTACGTTAGCTAAAAGAAACAGCCAAATCGTCTCCTGTGAGACTTTGAGTCTGTCATCATCATGGTTATTTCGTGCAGTCCGTGATTTTTCTTAGGTAGTTGTAGGTCTCGACCAATCGATAAACTGGGCGTGTCAATTTCAGTCCTGTCACTTTTTTGTCAGTTTCAGCCGCTGTAGATTTCGACCAATCGATAAACGGGGCGTGTAGATTTCAGTCGGGCTGTTTCTACAGAGCTGTCTCCGTAAGAAATAGAGGGAATAATACTTGGTAGATGTAAATATAGCGAGATTGACCGTGGGTTTCATGGTTTCACGATGCATGGTTGCGCGCATTTTACGCGTATATTCACGTGTTAAAATCGCCATCGTATTATTACAACATTTTCATGTTGACAATAATGTTTTAGATTTCATACATGTATTTATGTCTTCCTCAACAACTGAAGATGGGATATTGTGTATACAAAAAAAAAAAAAAAAAAAAAAAACTAAACAAAACAAAACCGACGTCACAAACCGGAATTACACGTATTAAATATATGGCACCTATTTCTTTAAATATATTATAATGAAACTTTTTTTTAATAACTTTCCATCGAAAAGGTAATTAATGATTCCCCAACTAGCCCATCAAACTTTATACTGTAATATAGTATTGCGAATTTATGACTGTATATTCAGTTTTTGAAAAGTGAAAATTATTTTATATTACAGTGTACAAAATTCTTACCTAATTAAAACATTTATGAGAATTCATGTGTTGTTTGTCCAAACACAGAATTGTAAGCTGAAGGATTGCAAATGTCGACTGTAAATGAAAAACCACCAGACATTTTTATTATAATCATTTTTAATAACAAATAAAAAACATACATGTATTATATTTTAAAACATTAAATGACAAAGTTTTATAAACAAATGGAAAACTGAGAAAAGGATTTGGGATTTGGAAGCACAATGAAGTCCAAATAGGTTGTGATCCTAATATTAGTATCATCATAAATTTAATAAAATCATTTTTTTTCTTCCAAATTACCACATATAATAATCAATAAACAAATTTATTATATTTTACTTTTATAACCTATTAGGTTCAGTAACATTTAAATATTTCTGTGTTATTTCTGACTATGTATTTAAATACATAATGTAATCCACAGCATTCAGGATGTCTTCCAGCAGCTTAAATTCAACAATCAATTTTTTTTCTTCTTAAAATAAATATTGTTTCATCACATTAAAATACAGAATTCTCTAACAAGTGTCTTGAAATAAAAATATAATAAGGTAACAGTATATAACGGTTATTCATTAACAAATTCTGAAAATTTTTATCATCAATGCAAATCACACATCCATCCGATTCCTCCCCACATATGCATTGCTGGCATTTAAACGAAACCAACAACATGTACATGTATTTTAACAGAAAAATGGTTTCAATGACTGTAACAAGGAAAAGAAATCACAGAAAATGACTTTTTGAATTTGATTCGAGCTGACAATCAACTTAGTGACAGTAGAATAGTAAACACAAAACTGGTTTGAGTATGAGCATGGTGGAATCCTGAACATCAACTCAGTTCAAACCCTGCCCCTGACTCAATGGCATATGTGAGCTTGGTTCTGAGGGTCTCTTTGTCGTGGAATTCAGGCAGCTTCAGAAGGTTCATACAGGTGCTTGCTGTGGGGAGTCTATCCTCCTCACTTCCTCCAAAATGGACACAGAATGCCGGAAACAAATCCTTAAACAGAAAAAAGTCTTATATATTAACGATCTAAATGATGATAAACATGTCTGCATAGTATTTTGTATTCTCACAAGACTTGACCTTAGTGTGGTCATAGTGTCCGGAGGGTTACCTTGAAGCCTAGGAGTGGAGGTCTTGAGCAGCTTGTGACAAACTTCAGAAGTTGACGTTTCTGAGTGTCTGTGAAGTTTTCTACCACATCCCAGAAATTCTGTATGACTGGGTGATTTATTGTATAGCCCCCTGAAAAAGATATACATGTATAATAATGTAATGTTACTCAATACAGAATGTATGAAAGTATAAAATTATAATGTTATTATTTTTCATTAATCATTTGCATTAATACTGAGAATCAGGATCACGCAACTAGTACCACATGCATGTGAAATAAAATATCATTTCTCTAGGAATGATGGATTTTTTGAGGGTCTACATACGGTGTATATCTACTTTACACTTAATTCAAACAAATGAATACTTAGGTTAGCAAACATGAAATGATGAGTGATATTTCTGCAGCAACCTGAGTAATGAGTGTGTTGCTTCAGGTCCTGAATGTTGACAGGAATCATAGCACCAGATATCAGCGTCTGAAGCTCATGGTGGTCAAACATCCGCAGCCACTCCAAGTTAATTAGGTCAGCCATGCCCTGCCTGAACGCTGTGCAGTGCGTTCTGATCTATAAACAATTTGAGATTTTATTATGAACAAAACATGAGCTTTTAGAAAGTTTGCTTTATGTACCGGTATATCAGCATTGTTGAAATCTGGTACATAAGATATCCATGAATCGAGGAATATGGCAATGACAATGCCCGTGTTTTCACACTTGATAATTTTTATACTGCATATTTCATCATTACAGTTGAACTTCAATAACTCAAACACAGATATCTCGAATACAATGGATATGTTGAAGTGATTTGTAAGTCTCAACCACTTATTTTTTTAAGTATTTACCCTCGATATCTCAAATACTTGAATATCTCGAAGTTTTTAAAAAGTCCTATCTACATTGTATTTCGAGATAACGAAGTTTGACTGTATTCATAAAGGATAACTTTTAAGTCAATGAATTTTATTCAAGAGTCTATCCACAAATTCAAATATTAATTCAAGAACTGATAAGTTACTTTGTATTGTTAGAACCATAGTCTGCAAATTTACTTCTTCAAAACTGTAAATTTTTTTCAAATCCAGAATATGACCACAAAATGGTTATAAGATCAGAGAAAACATATACATGTATTTCAAATGAAAAAATACTTTAAAATTTGATTTTGAAATTTCCATATTCAAAACATGTGTAAACATGATTGTTCTAATGCAATAATCTATTATTGAGATATACCTGCTTGTTGATTTTGTAGTCTGCCATCAGGTGTATGTACTCTATTTTGTTTGCCTCAGTCACAGTAATATTTCTTCCATTATATTTCAAATCTACCTCCTGTTCAAAACAAACAACATTAAGTATAACAACTACAAATTACGTCGGTTAATTTGTTCTCTCAAGTTTCATAGTACATACTGTAAACCAACTTTTATTTGTGTGCAAGAAATTTTTACGAAGTTCAGCTGCGCCTCATTGTGGCAAATAGCAACACAAATGTTGATGAGGCTTAGTTGGGAAAATTAGTCGCCCCAAACCAGTTCATTTCTGGTAAATCACAAAACAGAGTCGTAGCAAATAAAAGTTGGTTTACAGAGTACATGTATATGAGTTCATGTATTGTTGAAAAAACTTTAATTTTTATCATCTTATCATTAAAGTGTAACTCCAAGTATGCGTTTTGAGAGACATACATGTATAAGAGAAACCTTTTACCTTTCTAATTCCAAAATTGTCATCAACTGTTGTGAAATTTAAACCTAGATCCTCCACTTCTTTACCATTTAATGTCTTTAGTGACAGCAAGTTCCTAATGATAAACAAAAAAGTCACAAGATCTGAATCCCCAAAAAATATTACTACAGGTACACTAGTTTATAGAGAAATATAGAAAACTTTTTTAACATGGAAAATGAAAAAGTTTAAATACATGTAGAATGCTTAATAACCTTTAAAGCTTCCCTATTATATCTTACTTTTTATCTTGCATACATGTATGTTTTAATGTCTGATATAAAAGCATGCAAAAAACTAAGTTAGCAATAATTTAAGCCATCAAAATAAATCACAAAAAAGTTACAGCTTCTTCCATCGCCTACCTGTACATTTCTGGGTCAAGAGAAGCCAGGTGATGAATGTCCAAGTCACCTCCATGTCGACTAAGAATTTTGGATAAAAAGAAAGTAGCAAAAGGAATTTCCACCAGCATGTTCTCATAGATAGCCTGCCAAACAAGAAAATATGAAAACCATTAAATCTGACCAGATAAACTGCTAAACAAGTAGAAATTAAAAACATTATTAAACCTGACCAGATAGACTTCAAAACAAGAGGAAATAAAAAGCATAAATTCTGACTGACAGTGATAAGATCTTACCTTGCCCAGCATACGCCCCAGGAAGAAGTAATGCTTGGTGTATTTGTCCATCAGAGATACTGACTGTGGGTTTGGATACAATAACCTGTCCGTTGTCATTAGAAACAAGCCTCTGTTTGGATCAAATCCAGTCTTGAGGAGCTCCGATAGAAATTCTCGGAATATTCCGCCGCCATCGATACCAGCTTCATCTAATCCTGCTGCATTCATGAGCTGCACTCTCATTTTAAGTTTAAGGTTTGGTTCTAAAAAAAAAAGCAACAGAAAATATTTATTTTATTAAGTAATTCTAATGTCAAACTGGCTATTAATAATGGTCCATTTAATTTTCTGAGCAATAAAGGGTTTTTTTTTCCAGAAAATGTTGCATACCATTTTCTGGTGAGAGTTTGTCATATGCATCCTCATAGATGTAGTTCCGTCGAATGGACACATTAATGGAAGGACCAGACAGGAAGTTGTGGGCATCACCCTGGTTCTCATCCTTGTCATTCTGTATGAGCTTCTGTAAAATCTGAAGAAAAATTTCATATTTGAATGCATTATTCATTAAAACATTGGCAATTTTATAAAATGTAGTAAAACTTCAAGAATTTCAGTTTCCATGCTATCAACTTATACAATGTAAATGTTGGTTTTAAATACAATTTTCAAAATCATTATTACTGTTCACATATGCATGCAATTATTTGTTAATGATCATCATACAAATAAATTTAAATGGATTGACATAAATAAAGGTAGTGTGACAACTTTTTGTACATGAATTGTTTGCAAAATGTGTTTTACCTTGACTCTTTCTTCAAATGAAACCACAAATGGGAGTTCAGTGAGTATCACCAGATTCTTAACATCTGTGTTAGATAATGGAGGACCATCGTCATCTACAGAAAGCACCACAGGAAATAAAGTTAACATATGTCCTGGAATATTATGCATGAATTGCATGAATAGACTTGTTTGCCTTTATGTGATAGATAATGTAGGATTGTGTCATCTAATAAAACACTACAAAGGAAATAAGGTTAGCATATATTCTGGAATAATTATCTGAATTTTTGAATTGGTTAGGCTTGTTTGTGTAAATGATATTTCCTACCTATCTGTACTTTGGTGAGGTGCCTCATTGTGCCAAATGGACGCCGACAGAAGACAGATCCCCTTGCTCTGTACATCTGAGATGGCTACAAAAATGATTTTAAATAATAACAACAACTGTGTTGATAAAATTTACAAAATATTAATACATGTTCATCAAAATCAGCGACTTACCTTATCAGCATGTATCTGTACCCTGTCCGAGAGCCAGGAGTTGGGGGGACAGAATCGTCTTCTAGAATCTCTGGTGTACAGCTGTCTTACTAAGGTTGCAATAACCTAGGAATAAATTGAAATTCTGTAAGCATGAAATATAATTACATGCACATTGAATTTTTGTCACGCTTACAAAATTTATACATGTATAATCCTAATGTGCTCAACATTTGAGTCGATTCAAAAAATAATTTTCATAAAAGAAACAAACCTTGAACAGATATGCCCACGTTTTGGTGTGTCTAAAAGGGGTGTCTTTGTTGTTGACCGACCAATCGCGAGGGTCCTTCATGGCAGTCCTGCGGAGAGCTTCTCTGTAGTCCTCGGTCAGACTCCTCTGGGTCTCGGGGTGAGCCAGCTCTATGATCCCCAGACATGTGTCCCTCAGCATTAACACCATGGGCACCAGCTCCTTCAAGGAAAAGGGCATGCTGCTATCCTTGCTACCTGATGTCAATAATAAAATTGAGGATGAAAATCATTGTACGTATCCAAAAGATAACCATCAATAACAACTTTGTTTAAATTTCCAGAGAGATGACTTGATATTAATTTACCCTAAATATTATATACCAACTCAAACAGGCTTTTAATATACTGGTACATGTACATGTATTATCACAAATCAAAATGAGAATACATGTAGATATTAATAACGGTGGACATTATTGATCATGTCATACTTTTCATGTCTCCATAGAAGTCTGCGTCATGAAGGGTATAAAGTGAATGGCTAAACATGGAACAGAAGACAGAGAGCAGTGGGACGATTCTCTGCATGTCCTCATCTGACATCTCCAGTCCACGAGACAGAGTCTGTAGTAGTGTAATCTGGGATCTATAAAGAAACAAATGCATGTATTGTACAACAGCATGGACGACAACACATAGGATTCAAACTTAATCCACTGGAACATTCTTTGGCATTAAATTGAGAAAAGTGAAATTAAGAAAATTTTTAATTTTAAGTGAACTTGCATGATAATACTCATAATATTACTATAATTTGGTTTGACCTTTGTGATTTAAAATCTCTCTCTCTCTCTCTCTCTCTCTCTCTCTCTCTCTCTCTCTCTCTCTCTCTCGTTTTCTGTAATGCATATCGGTAATTTAAGTTTATACACATGATGGTACTAACCCTGTGACTGTAGTGTTGGACACCCGAGTACATGTTATCCATAACACTTTCATAAATTTTGTGTTAAAAGCTAGACTATACAATAACCTGCAATAAAAAAACATCAAATAGCTACATAATGTAGATTACATTAAATGGTGTACATAGTGAACATAGTGAAGTTGTATCATTGGCAATAAGCCAAAACATGTCACATGTACTGTATCTCTGTCAATAAAATATTTCAACAAAAACACCAAAAAAACCCCAAAAAGTTGTTACTCATCTCTAAATAATTATAGTTTACAATTTGTGAATCAAATCTTTCATTGCACTCATTTAAACTTCATTAAAGCTTTAACTTTTGGAATAGAAGAAACAAACCTCAGCCTGTGAATGGAGATATGCTGTTGTAGCATAAGGGAATGACATATCAGACAGACAGAGGAGAGAAGATGGGCATCCATTTCTTGATTTAAACACTTCACCACACAGCGCACAAACTTTTGGGAATTTAAAAACTTCACGCATTCTTCAGCAACTTCACGCAGTTCCTTTGAGATCATAACCTAGAAAATTTTTACAGGGTTTATTAATCTTCATCATCTCACAAATTTGTCACTGTATTTTATGAAGATTAAAGCTTTAAAATTCTGATTTTTTCTTTCAGTTACTCAATACATGTATTTCATAAATATATTTAATACAGGACATGAAGCAATCAATCTTTTGATTTTGATGTGTCTACAAGCTTGTTTACCACAGAATCCTCCTCATCACTGTTATCGCTGTCACTGTCGTTGTTGGACTCTAACACACCAGCTGGTAGGTGTGGTAGTAGTGTCTTAAGCACTGACAAAAAGTCTGCTGCATCGCTAACACTCAAACTCTCTAAAGAACAAAATATAACTGATTAAGAGTCATAGTCCTCACTGCAAATTGCTTCTGTCAACATTCCTTCATAAAATTGTATTTTTTTTTTTCAAATTTAACATACTGAGAAAATATGGCGCACTACAAATTTTAGCGCCTTTGGCGCAACTGCTCTTGAGCGCTAAAATTAGTAGTGCGCCAACGATTTTCCATACATATTAAATATCTTCAAGTTACAAAACATTGACTTCAGAACTCCTAATCTTAGAATTTTGCGCTTACGTAATTATGAACGGTAAATGCTGTTTTTTTTACACTACACAATTACACAGGTAAACAGCATGGGTAATCTAGGAAGCTCTGCCAAAACGGGAATTTATTAATACAATTTGATTGCTTATTATTATCTATCATTAGCACCTTCAAAACTGGGCTTCTCCCCGTGTCACTTCCATTTAGTGCCTCGAGGTGAAAATGTGATCAAGCGTGGCGATCGTCCACGCTGACAATCCATGATTGAATAATTTCTAGATCTCTGATTAGCGGATTTTAAAATAATAATACGATACTTCCGTTTGTGAGTTTTTTTGTTTTATTCTAATGTAAAGTTACTGTGAAAAAGATTCGCTCATTGGAAACTAGCTGGTAGCATTCGATTTTCCTCACTTTAGTTTCGGAACTGTTCTAGTGTTATCTCAGTCGGTACGTAAAATTGAAAGTCCGATTTCTTTACAAACAAAAATTTACACATCATCGACAACAAATGAAGTTTTAGATCTATCTACCGACGATTTGGACAAAACTAAGCGTATATTGTTCATAACGGCAGTGCACCGTGTATGCAAGAAGAAATCAAAATGGTTGTATTTACGTGCTTGTGTGACAAAGAATTAAATTTGAGCGTAACCGTTGATCATACAAGAACATATTTTATTTAACCTTTTTAAAATAAAAGGTGCGTCCGCTAAAATTAAATTGCGCCAATGTATTGGCAATTGCGTTTGCGCTAAAATACGTATGCGCCAAATTTTCTCGTTCTACAGTATCAAGATATGATGAAATCCCATGCATTAAATCATAAATCAATTTTTTACTGAAGCTAATTTTCATAACAATATTCAAAGGAGTGAATTCTTATCACTATATGTATTTCTATGCTTACCAATATTTTTGTCTGCAAAAGCAATTACAGATCCCAGAAGCCATGGAGATGGTTCAATGACATTTGACCTTTTTGAGGAATTTGGGGTGGGGGAGGTCTGTTGAAGGAGTGACTGTATCAGCTCCACAAAGGGGAAGGGGAATTTACTGTAGACCATGGCAGGGATCAGGAACTGTTCCACTTGCTCAGAGTAAGCAGGGCAAAACAGGTAAAAACAGGCACTCTTCAGTACCAGATCACTGCAAAAAAGTGTAATAGTGATTATTTTTAGAAATAATTATCCTAAAAATTAAATGGAGAGAGAGAGAGAGAGAGAGAGAGAGAGAGAGAGAGAGAGAGAGATTCGTGCAAAGATAAACAGTGAATTGTTTTAATCCTTAGGTAACATTTGTAAATACTTACATATAGTTCAAGTTTATATTTTATTTATTTTCAATCTGATGTTGATGTTAATAGGCGAAATCAGTAATCATATTTTTAAGTGATGATCAAATCTGATGAAGCTAGCCTATTCTAATCCATGTATCAGTACTCCTAAATAAATCTGTTATGATAGTTCTACAATAACCATGTCTTATTCTTCTTTCTTATAAACTTTAACAATGACAATGATGATGAAGGTACTTACCTAAATTCCTTATCTTTGGACATAACAGCAAACTGAATAGGACTAATGATCATGTTAAAGATGCTCTCTGCCTGAGGGGTTGGCGGTGTGGGAGATTTGTCCAAACTCTGTGGTACTTTGGCTTCCAACAGATGTCTCATTGATCCAAAATATTCTGTAACAACAGAAACATGCCCAAAGAACCTCTTAAAACAAAATATAAAAACATAAATGTTTTGAAATCATTTCCCTACCTTTTTTGATAAGAAATATCCAAATGTTTCCAAGAAGTTTCTTTTTTTCTTTAAAGGTATCAATAGAGGTAAATATTTCCAGCATTCTCATTGGAGGACCCCAGGAACGTGTGTCAGAAGCATTCTGGAGATTCCTTTGATTAAAAAAAAACCCAAATCTATACATTTGTTTCACATGCTATTTCCTTCTTTATCTCTATCAAACAAATGCTATTTCGTCATCAGTTATGTTTTTTGTGTTTTACTTTTTACTGATCGTATGGTAATTTTATTTTCTAAGATTTGGCTTACTTCAGACACAGTAACAGGAGATGCTGGAGAAGGAAAACACCAGACTTCCCAGACTGGGTCACTGACGACCTGATCGCCTCTTTCTGCTTGATGACAATCTGGCAAAGCTGAATCTAAACATTACTTTCACAATCAGTTTACATTTGATCCGTTCAGTTTTTGTTTATACATGTACTGAAAATCTATGAAAGGCATGAATGAATAGATAAAGGCCTTAAGTAAGAAAAAATGAAATTTACAATTTTAGGAAAGTTGTGTCTTGTCAATTTTGACCATTATCAGTTTCAAAATAATTAATCTTAAATATTCCTTACAGAAAACATATGAATTGCAAAAAGTAGTTTGCAATTTTGGTTTTATGTGTACACTTATCCAATCTAGACACATTGTTGTAAACTTGTATATGCTAGTAATACATGATTTAACAATATATCAATAATCCATAGATTTATAAGTCATCTTTGAATAACAAACCAATCTGTCCTGATCTTTTCCACAATCAGTCCTATAGAAATAACAAAGTCGCCTGATGGCATTGAAGATAGATGCTGGGTCAGCAAGCACTCTGCTCATCAGCTTATCATACTCATCTCGAAGGACCTCCCTCTATGAACAAAATGTAATAATGAAATAATCACAGTCATACCAATTTGTCTCAAACGCAATGGAACCTAAAATGATTTATGAAACAGAGGTTAAATAACATAAAGAAAACAGTGGTTGGGACTACAAAATCACTATTATATATCCATGGTATTTGAGGTACATGTAGTACCAGTAATGTTTGAGAAACCATAGTTCAACTGAATCTTTAATACTCTTACAGTGATTTACTCTTCTCAAAATTGCTTGTAACTTGATGGTAAAACATTACAGTGGTGTATTTAAAAAAATTCTGATAATTGGTTGATAGGCTTTAACTGAAAATGTGAATGAAAGATCTTACCTGTCTTTTCCTTACAACATGACCACGATAAGCAGACTGAATTTTCACTGATGAGCTATGTCTTTGTCTTATCTCCTAAAAACAAAATAATAAATGGTTTACACTGACACAAAAACTAAAGAAGCATTATACATGTACATGTATACATAATTCATTATACAATATTGAAATTTCTTTTTTAAAACGATATTCATGTACCCATGTAAATTATAATTAATTACTAAACAGCTATTGTAGCTAGTATACTAAATGTTGAAAATAATATTCATCAATTCAAATATAGTTACAATGTAGATACAATTATCTTGATCATACCTCCCTTCTCTCTCGCTCTGCCTTTGCTCTTGTTAATAAAGAGTCTGTCTGTTCCTACAAAATGAGAGGAATTCTGATTTGAATTTTTCATTAAAAAATATGATAGATGCACAGAATGGAGAATAAAAAAATGAATGAACCAAAGAAGTTTTCTGGCACAAACCGGAACATATTATGTCCTAGCTAGGAACAAAGATCAACTGACTTTACCACAGTAAATATGTTTTGGGTTTAAACCAACTTCAGGATGTGTCTTCAAAGTTTTAAAATGTTGTTTAAAAATTGAATTTTTATTTTCCCCTTTAAATAAATGACGGAAGATATCAAAGATAATGTTGTTAATTGCTAGTAAACAGAATTTCGCGGACCTTGCCAGATCACGATCAGACGATCATGTCAATCAAACAGGGTGCTTTATATTGTTTCAAACTTGCTTGACAGGCGGCATTCTTTTGAAGTTTGTACAGGTAAAAAAGAGGGCATTTGTAAAATGTTTGGCCTTTAAACAAAACCCAATATTGAGGATAGTGATTCAATTAAACAAATAGTATGGTTATGTAATACCTGGAATATGCAGTGTGTTTTACAGTTTTAGTAGTATATGAGACACACTGGATTGTTTGAGGAGCATATGTAGTTTAAAATATGAAAAAAATCAATTGGTTACAATCAAAATTTGCCTGTTTTCTATTTCACAGTTTTTTGGCCAAGATAATCTATATTGAAAGTATAAATGGTACAGTACTTTTAGACTTGAAAGTCAAAAAATTATGTTTTTACTAAAATATCTTACTTTCGATCACTTAGTTACCTTTTTACTAGCCCCTCTTAACGATTGAACTGGTTTTCTTCGAAAATCGCCTTCAAAACTATACATCTTGATAGTTAAATTCTTGAAAAATGTGAAGTTCTAGAATGTTGTCAATGTTTTGTCCAGCTGAGCTGAATCATGTATAAAATTATCTTAGAAACGACGAAAATGATTGGTCGTTCCTTTCCATTTCGCCCAATGACAGCAAGTTTAACTAATGGTATCCGACTTCCGGTAAAATCTGTTTACATTTTTAGAAATTTGACACGTGTTTTGCTAAAATGTTATATTTCGTGGGTCTTGGTTTGGGAGATGCCAAAGACATAACAGTAAAAGGCTTAGAAGTGGTGAAGAAATGTAAAAGAGTGTATCTAGAGGCATACACGTCGATTTTGACTGTAGGGAAGGACGCCTTGGTATGAATTTTAATTCTTGATGATATACATATTATGTATTGTTTCGGTTAAAACCTATTTTTTTTATTTACAGATATTTTAATTTTTTTTTACCAAATGACATTCTAATTTTTTCACCCATCAAAGCATTTTAAAATGGTTTATGATCTTATTTGATATTTATCTGATTGGTAAAAATGAATGTAATTGAACAGTTAGATGCATATGAAGACACAATTTTAGTCATATTATTAATAATATTATTATTCTGACTTCATGCACCAACTTGTGACATAATTCTGTCAACCGTTTACCAAATTATATTAAGTTTCATATGCTAGAAATTCTGAGAAATTGTTATTCTAGGTTAAAGTTGTTGTTATTCTATGTGAAAAATTGGCGCTTGATCCCCATCTAAATAAGTGTATAAAAAATGTCATCCTTACACAAGGAATTACTTATATTGGTAGAACATGTACAGGGATGAATCATTGATTCTGATGAAAAGTGCCTTTGACTCCAGCAAGTGGTGACACTGGTTATTGGGCTCATTTAGTGTCACTGTGTGCAATGAATTTGCTTTCGGATTCACTATACAGAGGCATAAACATTCACAAATACTTTATAAAGGTTGACATGAATGTTGATATTTTTTTTCTACAGGAAGAGTTTTATGGAAGAGAAATAATTCTAGCTGATCGTGATATGGTGGAAACAAATTCAGGTAATTTTTTTTTTTTATCTTGATTTGTATAAGAAATGGCTGTGATTAAAAAGGGAAAAAAAGAGATAATTCCTTTTTATGATATTTGCATTATATATTTCAGATGAGATATTAAGTGGAGCTGAAGAGGAAGATGTTGCTTTCCTTGTTGTGGGGGATCCATTTGGGTCAGTTACTATTAATAATTCACCAATACTCTGTATCTCAATTTATAATTAGATTTAAGGAAAAGTGTATACATGTATAAACAATACAAAACTAACTACTGCAGGTCTGAAAAAAATTGGATGGACGACTTGTAAACTACAGTAGTAAAAACCTGCAATTTATGGCGCACAACAAATTGTGCTAGTTTTGGATTAATTAATCTTATTTCCAAACAGATTCTGTACAAATATTCCTAAGACATTTTACTACAGATATCATCACTTTACTTGACTCTGATATTCTTTTAAACACCATCACCAGCCCCATAAATTGAAGTGGTGCAGTTTGTTTGCATGTAAAAATGACAACTCTCGATCTCAACATGAATTTAACATACTTCATTTTCCGAGGTCGGTTAGCGTGTTTCGAAGAAAGTCTGAGGCAGTTAAGCGATGATATCAGTACTTACTGTAGAAGCACATGTATTCATTGGGTTAAAATTTCGTTGTTTTTAAACCAAATACAATTTCGTTTGGATTTAATTTTGTCGTATCGTAATTTCTAAAATGTATTACGTATAACCTCTGTATTTATGAATACTTGGGTTAAAAATTCGTCATGGACTTAATTTTGTTGATAAATACTGCCAAAGAAAATAACGAAATTAAATCCCCAATGAATATTTCTGCTTCTACAGTAATTGCATGAAGAATTTAATGGTACTAATTTAATGGTACTAATTTTGTTTTTTCACAGAATTTGGGTGTAAATAGGATTAGTCAAACTTGTACAATTTTTGTGCACATTAAATTGCAGTTTTTTACTTTGGGAGGCACTGTAGCACCCAGGTCGTTCATCTGAATTTTTTTAGACCGGGAGCTGAAGACTTGAGCAATACAAAACAAGAGGAAGATGTACGGTATTATATCATGGTTTCATTTGTTCTCTGTGTTGCTATTCAATTTTGCTGTAGTTTTCATTAACTTTGTTGAACCTGTTTTTCTAAATGTATGACAAATTTAAACATATTCAAACATTGGTGATAAACATTTTTTTAGAATTTGCTCTTTGAATCCCATACCCTTCATTCTCTTCACAGGGCAACCACACACACAGATTTAGTTCTCCGAGCAAAGGAGAAGGCTTTGGATTACAGAGTTATACACAATGCTTCCATAATGAATGCCTGCGGTTGTTGTGGCTTGCAGGTAAAAATCAGTTTGAGTGAATGATTAATAATTTGTATTTCCTGGTGTTGCTTTGAGTTTTATTCTGTTGTGTATTGGGTGTGTTACATTGTATTTATTCTTTAATTTAGCTGTACAACTTTGGAGAGACAGTTTCCATAGTGTTTTGGACAGATACTTGGAAGCCTGACAGTTACTATGATAAAATCAAGTCTAACAGAGATAGAAACATGCATACTTTATGTTTATTAGGTAAAATATTGCAATAACACTTTGTCCATTGTCTAATTGAAAACATTTTAAAATTCTCTTCTAAATGAACACCAAAAAAATTTTTTTTAACCTGCATAGGGGATAAAATTTTAACTGTGCAACCCTTTAGACAGAGGGCATGGGAATGTGGTAAACACTTTCTAAATATTTTTTTCTGTTGTATAGATATCAAAATGAAAGAACAAACCATTGAAAATTTAATGAAGTAAGTATTCTGTGGAGAATTCTTTCTGTACCATTGATATTGCCTAAATTTGCTACAGGCCAATTTATCTTTTGAGACGTAAGAACTAAGAATATTTGTTCTGTTCAGAGGGAGGAAGATATTTGAACCTCCCAGATTTATGACAGTAAAACAGGCCTCAGAACAACTGCTGGAAATTGTTGAAAATAAACGACAAGAAGGAGAGGACTCACTAGGTAAACTGTATTCTCGAAAATCAAATAGAAACATTGGAAATTCTGTAATACTTTACCAAGAATGCATGCATATTAATAGAAATGCAAACTTGAAAAACAAAGACCTGAAAAATGATTTAAAACTCATGTACATTAATTGTCACTTTTCAGCATTTACTGAAGACACTGTTTGTGTAGGATTGTCTCGGGTGGGGTCTGATGCTCAGAGAATAGTTAGTGCCACCTTACAGGAAATGACCCAGATTGATCTTGGGGAACCCCTGCACTCATTGATTATCCCTGGAGAAATGCATTCATTAGAGAGAGACATGCTTTTACAGTTTGCAATTAGTGATAAAACAAAAAACATTCTATCATCCCTTTGCATTTGAGACAGATTCACTCAAATAAAAGTATTTATTACATCAATTTTTATTAATAAATGTTATTCAATTAATTACAGCTATCATACTTCTTTAAGATACCAGAATTGCTATTTATCAGCTTTTGTTATTCATATTCTTAGTCAAAACTTTGCACCCCAGTAAAGTCTTAAAAAAGAAAACAACAAGAAAATTGACTCAAACATTGAGATTTATTGTGTTGTGTACATGTATTCAGATGCATTACATTGAATCAATATAATTATCATTCTTTACTCTGACTGTACAAGTGTCCGTCATTTTTTGGACAGATACTTGGAAGCCTGACAGTTACTACCATTATTAGCAGAGAAAGAAACATGCATACTTTATGTTAATTAGGTAAATTACTATCTGTCTCCATAATCATAAATTAATATGGATTCGAAACAAATTATTATACTGATATTTATTTAAATATTGACCTTTTGAATTCCAAAAGTGGTCGAATTTGAAAATGTGAAGCCATTTGTGTCGGAGTAGAGTCAGTTGATATGTACAGGTGAGCGATGTGGCCTCTGGGCCTCTTGTTATAGGATTTGTGTTTGTACGTGGAAGATACAAGTTATGTGTGCATCATCTTTGCTAGTGACGATGGTATGCATTGAATTAAACGACGCTTTATGTATCACATGCACCGGTATCTTGAACGTAAAGAAAGTTAACGTGAAATGTACGAAATGTAGGAACTGTAAATTTCCCATTTCAGACAAAAATAAATGATAAAAAGATTTAAAATTCGTTCAAAGTGGCCAAAACGGCAAGAAGAAATTGGTGTACTAAAAAGGTAATTGAGACCAAGGTGATGGATGGATAAGGCGTGTAAAATGCCTATATAAGGACGGATAAGATACTGTAAAATTTAAAATATCAACAAATCTGGGGAAAAAACAACATTCAAAACAATAATATATTTAACATAAAATCGATTTGTAACCCTTAAATATGTTTGATAACGATACTTGGAATATGTTGATTTGAAACTGGTGTACGCGTATCAAAACCTAAAAAAAGTGTCCTTTTAATTTTAGAACTGTAATGCCTTCTCTTTTATAGAGTGGGTCTGTGCTTCATGTTTTAACCATTGTCTAAATAAGGTCTAATGGAAAACAAACCGATTTTAATCAACAAAAGCGTGGAGAGATGACCACAATACATTAAAATATCATTGTGTACCCCCAAAATTGAACGTGTTAGAAAAATAATACAAGTCTGTAAATTCGTGCCACCAACAATTTTTTTCCTATCGTTTGTTAAAATATTCAAAACTAAATATACAGTTAGAAATCTTGTATTATAACATTATTAAAGTAGATTAGATTGGAAACAAATGAATTTGAAATATTTTTACGCATGTGCGCTATCTTATCCCCCATCTTCTTTGTAGCTTCATTTTTTCCTGTTATAGCGCAAAAGTAAAGGGCTTTGGTAAACTACATTGCCAATTTAGAAAACACAATTTTTAAAGATTTCTTCAAATATATACTCCTTTGAAGAACGAATTTGCATACCCCGTTGTCGTGCAAACACGGTGTTGAACAAATAGAGCCCTGGGTGAAACGTTTTAGCGCGATAGCGTTTTGTGCAGGGTGTAATATAAGCGTGACGGTTTGTTTTAAGAATTTTCATGTTATTGAACTACGCGAAGGTACGTTGTATTTGTTGGGTCAGCGATATACTAAGTATTAGCATTTCTGTTGAAAAAATCCAAAGCATTACAAGTTAGCATAGGATGGACAGACACTCGGAAAATGGACGACATGCGATCCCCTAAACCTCACAGATCAGATGCACCCGAAAGCAGGGTACTTGGGGTTATACAATCATTTTCTGATTTGGGAAGTTGGAATTGTTTGCTGTATGGAACAGGTTAAGAAACGCTAACATCTGTCCTTGGCCATATAGCAAATCGTTTACATATATTAGGCCAATTTTGGGATTATTATAATATTCCCTTTTTCTGTGATCAATTTAATATAAAACACTGCGTGGAAATTATTTCCGTTAAAATATGCTTTTAAAGCGTTTAAAATTAACAAAAATTACTGTGTACGTATAAAGGACTTTGCTTCGATGGTAAAAAATGTAGATTAACTATTTATTGTCTTAACCCTGATGAAGGAAACTATAGCTGCGTTACGGCGAAGAAAAAGGGATATCTCCTCCCTCCCCCCCCCCCCCCACATTTAAAAATTAAACCTTTCATCTCGCTCTCTGTTATGTATGGTTATTGCTCTCGCTCGTGAAACATGCGCGGATCTAGAGGGGGGTGGGGGGTCCGGACTCCCCCCACCCCCTGGAAAATGGAAATTTATTAAAATTACATAGTAAAATATCGCAAATAAATATGCCTCGGACCCCCCCCCCCCCCCGGATTAGGAATTTCATTGTTATATACATACGTATATTATATTGATAAAGACAATTTTGTTATATATTTCATTCATATGGATTTAATTCTTCTTTTCTAAACTGAGTGTTATTTTATGTTTGAAATTTAATTTGTTTGATCATTGTAGAAAGAAATAGCCGCATCTGTTTGTGATCTCTCATGTTGACATCTCCCTCCTCTCCCCTATCCATTTCTCACAGTGATCCCCTGTTTATTGCCATTTGTTTATTTTCGTTTATCTGATTGATGGTCAGATCTTAGACTGGTGTGTCTTTGAATTTATTATGGTAATTCCCTCCTGTATCCTGTTCTGAGAATTTATGTCTTTGAGCGTTCTCCAAATTTTGGTTCCATTTTAAAGTTATTTGATTGGTCCATTATAGAAAAAGGGGAGGAGTTGTCAAAGATGAGACATGCGGGATTGATAATTATTTTACACTCTCACTTTGGATTTCTTTTAAAAAATGATGTTTGTTTAATTTGTGATTTTGGACTTTAATAAATTCTAAATTTTTAAACCGGATATTTTTATTTACGCTACGTTACGTAACCAATTTACGTAATCACAACACATGGTTTTGGGAATATTTTTTTCCTAGGTATATTTTTTTTTGATAGAATAGGTATACTACGTCACCCCCCCCCCCCCCCAACGGATTAGGAATTTCATGGTTCAGAGATTTTGTTTTTCTGGGTATGGTTTTGTGGTGTTTTTTTTAGCTATAGGGCATACCACGCCCCCCCCCCCCCCACGGATTTAGGAATTTCATGATTGTGGGAATTAAGCCTTTTTTTTGGAAAGGATCAAACGCAATCCCGTTCAGGTCCTTTTACGAGCGATAACCATACACAACAGAGAACGAGATTTAATTACAAAATAGATTGACTACATACGCACACGAGCGCAAGATGAAAAACAATGCTGCATGTTCAATCAAACTGCTCCTGTAGAGATACCGCCTATGAGAAGAAACAATAGTATGTGTCTTTAAATTTTCTACGTTTTTTAAATTCGATCTATAACGTTACCCCACTGGTGTCGACGAGCGCAATGTTTGACGCACATTTGTCATTTTAGAGAATGCACATTCGGAATTTTCAGAACGAGTCTACTTTCACTTTAATTTCCAGTCGCTACTAGTCGTTCGAGTGTTAGCTTCAAAAGAGAATTTTAACAAGGTAAATATTGATAAAAATTAATATTTTGTTTCAAAAAAGTAAATTTAAATCCAAACCAGTTCTGAAATGTTGATTTTGGGATGATACTTTGCTTGTTATATAAGACGGCAGCTGTCGACGCGACAAGTGCAGTTGAAGTGTTGTTTACGTCTGTACCACTTTGTAACGTTACGTTACCGCTAGTCGTTGAAATTCTCAATATTCTATTATTGTAGAAATACTTAAGTTTCCGAAAGGTTCTGATTAGCTTGTTTTATTTTATTTCCAACACGCGTTTTAGAAGGAGTGTAGTTTACGTAATAGTTGACCTTATTGCACTAATCATGTACCATTCTCTTCATGATTACATGTAGTTTTACGAAGTACATGTACAATAAAAACTTATAAAGTACATAACATAGCGGTATTTACAGTCTTATGCTGTATCTCAACCGCTGAAAGTAAATAAACAAGCATTTACCACATTTATATTTTTTATACCAGTCAAGTATCCTTGGTTTTTGTTTAGAGAATGAATTAGTTTATTTGTAGCAGACAACAAAATTATTGAATCTTGGATAATCATGTTCTTTTTAGTACCCAAACCCTCAGTTTAGCAGATAAATTCTAGCCAAAAACTGGCCTGGTCCCAATATGATGGCACTATGATTTCACATTGTTAGCCTCTCATCACCCAAAATTATTCATCTTTTAATATAGGTTATTATTTCTCTAAAACAATGCATACTACAGTAATTCAGGTTCAAAGCAGACAGTATTTTTTCATAATGATAAAAACCAAGATACTGGTAGAAGTTTTACAGTCAGTTAATTCTTCCTCATGGCCTACGGCCAAACACTGTGACTCTACTTCTTAAATTGATATCATGGGATGTATATTGGCTATTGTGTCTGTGTTTTTTATAAATCAAACTTAATTGCTCCATGGTTAGTGAATAAAGTGGTTTGAATTTTACATGTTGTTTGTAGAAATTTCATGATGTCTGATAATGAAGAGGGCATACAGGAATTTCAACCGGTCAGTGGGATGGTACAATCTCAGGACTTTCACCCTAATCCCAGCATTTCCATTCCTGAATCCCAGGTAGTGAAAGCAGGTATAAGTGACATTCCTACGGACACATCTAAACCAGAGTCAGTGGACACAGACTTAGTCCTATCAGAGAGTGATGGTGGCAGTAAGTCTGAATCTGATCCTATTGTTATAAGTGACATCCCTATGGGCACACCTAAACCAGGGTCACAGGACACAGACTTAGTCCTATCAGGGAGTGGCAGTAAGTCTGAATCTAATGGCCCATACACTGAAAATGAAGATGACTGGCAGACTCCACACAACCTTGATCTGGATCAAAATGAAAAGCCTCCTAAAATGGAGTTAAGAGATGGGTTTGAAGATAGGAAATCTGAAGAAGCCACCCCTGAAGATCTTCTAAAAGGTCAGCAGGATATTGTGGAGAGTGTTAAAGAAAATGGGATGTCTAAACTAAATGAAGAATCAGCCAAAGCCAAAAAGGCCAGAAAGTTAGAGGCTTATGGTAATAGGATAAAGCAAATGAAAGCAAGCACAATGTACACAGACTTTAAATGTGCAGTGTGTGAGAAATCTCTCTCTGATCCATGCTATCTGGATTGTTTGCATGCCTTTTGTGCTGGCTGCTTAACTGTGGAGGAGGAACAGAAAATAAAATGTCCCACATGTCTCACTGAGACAGGCCTTCCAGAAGGTGGACTTGATGCTCTTCCCAGAATTAGAATCCTGGAAGACTTTGCTGAAAAAAATTCTGGAACCAAACATTGTGAGGTTTGTAAGCTGATGAAGAAGGTTAATGGTGCAACTGGTTTTTGTGTCGAATGCAAGGACTACCTTTGCCAAAATTGCTGGGATGTGCATAAGTTCACTAAGTTTACTCTCAATCATGAGGTGATTTCTTTAGAGGGAACATCCATTGAAGAGTTAGAGAAACAGAGTAAAGGACAGGAGGAACATTCCAAATGTAGCAAGCATTCCAGTGAAGACCTCAGGTATTTCTGTAAGGGTTGTGAAGAATATGTTTGCACAGATTGCATTCTGCTGGATCATCAAAATCATCCATGCATTTCAATCCAAGAAGCTTTTGAAAGGCAGATGGTAACCTTTGATATGCTACTTAAAGGGGTTGATGAAAAAATTCAAAGAATAGAAATGGAAGAATTTGAACCTGAAAGAAATGTTGTAGAACTGGCTGAAGAAATTCAGGTTGAAAAAATCAAATCAACCATTGAAATGGTTATCCAGGGCTTACGGCAGCAAGAAGCAGAGGCAATTGCCTCAGTGCATCAGAAATTCCAGAACTTGAAACAGCATAGTCAGAAAAGACAATATTCAGCTCAAGAGATTCTATTCCATTTGAAAGAGGTTAAGACCATTTGTGGTCGCCTCTCTGCACTTAGTAATAACGAAGAATTTTTGGCTCTTGAGAAAAAGTTTTTAAAAAGACTTTTGATAGTTCTTAATATGACTATTATGCCAGAACCACTCTCTTGGTTTTCAACTCCAGAAGTTGAAGTAGAATCTTGGTTGATTGATAATAAGAAATTGAAGTCTCTCTTCAGAATTACTAATCATAGTAAATGCCATGATTGGGTAGAAGATATGCCCTGCATTGGGTCATTGAAGGAATTCTATCAGGACAGAGAAGCCAGCAAGAAGGCAGGCCATCCAGAATGGTACAAAGGCAATATTCAGAAAACCATGGAATATAACCATAAAGTGGATGAGGACCAGCACATCTTTAACAGAAATGCTGACTTGGATCCAGTGAGGTCTATATCCACACAAAGTGAGAGTGGAAGCACTGCTAATTCTGAGAACTATGAAGAAGCAGGAGCTAGGCCAAAGACGATTGGTCCGAAAAAAAGGCGTGGACGAAAAAAGAAAAATGCTGCTAGCTCCATTGAGAACATTACCCAACATCACCTGATGGCTGATGAAGGGTCATGTGAAGTGCAGGAATCTAATTTCTATGACGCATCTTTGTATGGGCAAGTTCCAGGATATGTGGGAATGTCAGAGTATTTGAATCATTCCTTATTTAGGCCACTGCAGTTTCCAGAGGAGGGTTTCTATCCTGGGTCACACTATATGATGAATTCTGTGAGTCTGAATTCCCTAACAAATATCTCAAAGACAGGCAAAGTTCCTATTAAGAAATCACAACAACAATCAAACCAGCCTGCTAAGCCTCAGAGCAAAACTTCTAAGGAAAAAAATAAAATGAAAGAAAAGCCAGCTGCTGAAAGTACCAGTAAGCAAAAGACAGCCAAAGCTGCAAAAGTCAAACCTGTCAATGCATCGGTTTCCATCACTCCAAAATGGAGACTGGACACTAAATGCTCAGATGACAAAGACCCCCCGTTCCTGACATCAGTACACCCCATTCAACATAATAAAGTGGTGGTTTCTGATAGTGTGAACAACAAGATAAAAATATTCTCCATTGAGGGAACCTTTATCAAAGCCTATAATGTGGAGAACCCAACTAGTGTCATTTTTGTGTGTGGAGTATTAATTTGGACCTCAGGTCCCAATGTTGTCATTCAGGAGATGAATGATGAATTTGTTAAGGTTATTAACTTCCAGAACGCTTCAATCCCACGCCCACTGTCCTGGTATCCCCAGAGCCAATTTGCTGTAGCCAATGGGGATCACTTGAGGATTTACCATGTGGACAAGGAGAAGTCAAACTTTACCAAAAAGAGCCAAGTTTCTTTTGAACTTCCCAATCAACAGAAGATGTCCAACATCTTCTCTGTGAGGTCCAATGGCAATGGCAAGAGTATTGTGATGACAGACTGGGACTTGAAGGCCGTTGTCATTGGGGACAATGAGGGCAAGGTTACAGGTAAGTCCATCAGTTTCTACCATATATACATCTTGGTTTTGCAGTGTAACCTTACAGCTTTATATTTCAGTAAACTGTTACATTATACACTAGAATTATTAAAATTTCAAGAAAAAATGAACTGAAATTCCATTTAAAATTATTTTATAAAAAGGTTATATTTTATTTTTAAAAGGGATGTATACTGGCGATAAAGGTACCAGCTGGTACCCAGGAGGGGCCTGCTTCAACAATATTGGGGACGTCTTTACCCTGGACTACACTAACAACCGCCTGCTGCTGCTCTCAACTGATGGAGAGATGATACAGGAGTGGAATACAGCCCCCACCATTACCCAGCCATGGTCCGTCGTCTGTGGATCGGCCAGACAGCTGTTCATCACAGGGAGTGACCATTATGTACATGTGTACCAATACATGTATGATGAACAGTAGGGATTATTGTGAAGTTTGTCAATATTACTGGATCCAATTGGATATTTGATATCAAAAGATTTGATGTACTAAGTATCTTGGATATGATTGAGACTACAATCACACACCAATACTGTTTCTAATTTGTGACTATAAGTTTAGGGTTACTGCACATGGAATAAATATCAGTATTATTATACATTAAACAACAATAGAATCAGTTACCAAGTAGTTAGATTATAGACCTGGCTGGAACATGTACTAACTGTTACATGTATTTCTAAATCATTTCAAGTACTACTATTTAGGGAGTCTTAGCAATGCTTGTTTGCTTTCAAATGATAAAAAAAACAAAGATAATTGTCTTATCCTTTAAAGGGCCTAAACAA
The DNA here is from genome assembly GCA_020458035.1 of Magallana ariakensis. Lineage (NCBI taxonomy): Eukaryota > Metazoa > Mollusca > Bivalvia > Ostreida > Ostreidae > Magallana > Magallana ariakensis. The sequence goes on from CM035817.1 coordinate 39,939,644, forward strand.
TGTCTGTTTGATTTCAAATGATAAAAAACAAGATAATTGTCGTATCAAGTTATGTGCTGGTGGTTTTTTTTTATCATATTATGCACATTATCATTGTTGAACACAAAGTGCAACTATTGTGATTACAATACATTTTTTTTTGTCTGTGGTTAAAGTAAGTCAATTACTAATAACTGTTATATTTTACACATGTATTTGTTGGATGGTGCAAAGGAGAGAGTGTTTTGATGTTCACAGATAGCTGTATTTTGTAACTCTCACGTTTGATCTCATAGGTTTAGTATTACTTATTAGTGAGTTAATTTTCTGAACTCATTATTTTGATACATTATCAAAAAAAGATGCAATTACTTTTTGTAGATTCCGAACATGTAATCACCATCTACCCATTGAAAGTGGACGTTGGGCAAATATCCCTAGACACGAAAGATTCTGTGCTCATTGCAATAAGTGTGAAATAGGAGATGAATTCCATTACATACTTAGCTGTAACTCGTTGCAGCAAGAACGCAGTCAATGTTTATCAAATATCAAAATAAAAAATGCTATTAGTTTTAAATTTATAATGTCTAGTACAAAACACTGTTCTTTAAGGAAATTATGTGCTTTTATTAGAAAAATAAATAAAAAATGCTCCCCAGGTTAGAACCCCCATACTTCACATTTGTATTGACGAGTCAGCGTGGATCTTGTACATGTTTTATTTTTATTTTCTCTCTCTCTCTCTCTCTCGCTTACGCATGCGTTGTTAATTAGTAAGAAATACCACATATTGTATTATTATTATCTCTGTGTACCATTGTACAATGGTGTTGAGATTGAAATAAATGAATGAATGAATGAATGAATGAATGAATGAATGAATGAACTCATGCAATGTTATTACAATCATTTCATCCAAATGTCTGTCTATATATGCTATATTTTGATCAGCAAAACTGCAATATGCATAACTTATTCTTCCTTGTTTTTTAATCAGTCCAAGGTTGATTTCTCCAAGTAGTTTTGATAAGTTGAAAATTATTTGATAATATGCATTATTAACAGTACTATTAGCATTGGTGATGCTTATAATCTGAAATTCTTTGACAAACAAATAAAAATCGGTGATATGTATATGTAGATAATGAAAATTAATTTCTTCTGTTGGGTTGTGGATTAATGTGTGTAAAGAAAATTCAACACTATATCACACGAAACTTTTATTTGAAATAGAGAAAAAATGTATAAAATTAATTGAGGGAATAATGTTTACATTAGCTTCAACCAAATCACTTTTAATAATCCTTTTGTTATTTTTGGTATTGTTCCTAAAGGCAATTTATCATTGAATTCTGTTATTATGATAAAACATGCAACATATTTTGCTTTTACTGTTCACCATTTCAGCAAAATAGAACCATGACATTTACCATTTCCTTTTACTACTTTGCATATTACATACAGGTATTGTATACAATCTCTTCAATGTTGATCTTTTTGCTTGATGAAATCTACCGGTAAATCAAAGTTTCGCTGTCAAACCAATACCAATCATCTTTATGGTTTGAATTAAATTTGACGTCAAATTTTTTAAAAATTCCTGCATTGAAATGAGAACAGCTTATTAAAAGAGTAACCTCTCTACACTAGTCTCTTTATTTTTTTATGAATTGAATATGGGTATACATGAACTACACGGATTTCTTTAGATGTATGTACCAGTATTGATGCATTGGTCTCTTGTCTGTTTGTGTTCTCCTTTTAGAGCTTAGATTTATTGTGTTGTTGTAAGATTATTAGACATAGGCATCTTAAATCTGTTGAATATACCGTAGGTCTAAATGAAAGGGTCTTATCAATTTAAATATTTTTTTTTGAAAAAAATATTTATCTTAAAAGTTGATTTTTTGAACTGAAAATATTTCCATTCCTAATACTAATAGTATGAGTTTTGATTAAATTGTCGGTATTTCTGGATTAGAGTACATACATGTACAATTAGTTTAAGTTCATGCCAATGATATTTGCAATAAAGAGGTATAGCGCACTTAATATACGATTTGGTCTCAAATATAGCACTAATGCAAACATCAGACATTTTCAATATTATACGATATTTAGTTTAAATATATTCAAAGAATCGCAAATAACACAATCACCATGCTCTATGAGTCTTAATTATCTTACACGACATCATTAAAATATTCAGGTTTTGTTGGGGATATATAGGAAAGTAGTTAGTATACGATACAAAATTTGATATTTGACTGTTTGAACCACTCTAAACCAAAGACATCCGATTAAAATCATGTTCTACAGGTATTGTAGTACACGTTTACATTGAATCAGTTTTGGTTTAACGTGGTCTTCGTACTGAAAATTAGACAAATATTTCTATTAGTGTCTTTTCTAATACATTCATGTATATATCCATACATATTGAAAATGCATCTTCTGAAAATGTTAGATATGTGGCCTAGTGGTAACGCGGAGGTCTTTTTGATTTTGTGGTCGCTGGATCGAATCCATCAAGTAGTAATTTTTTTTTTCACTTAATTGAAACATGAAATGAATAGAGAGGTTAAGTTACATGTATCCTTTCTTCTCTGGTTTTTTTTTTTAATTATCTTGTTTAATTCAGTCTGAGTATGAGCCCACCCAATATATATAGATCTCTTCATTAACACTATACATGTACTCTATTTACACTTAGATCCATTGCATTTTGTTTGAACTTATCACGGTTCAGAATATCAACAACTATTATATTAGAGTTTCACGAATTTATGACAAATCAGTTGTTACAGACACCATTATAAAATCAGTACAGTGTATCTAGGTTTGCGACATCTTGGTACCTGAGGATATTTTTAGTAACAGGTACTTTCCGTCCAAACACAGGTGTAGGCGAAATAATGGGAAAAGGCGCTATACCTCTTATCTTTTTAGGGACAACCTAAAAAGCAAGGCAGTCAACACTGTTGAACTTGCAGAATCATTCCTTCATCAAGTGCCATATTCATGTACCTTTACAGAACTTTGTTCATAGAAATATAGATCAGTTGAATGGGAATTAATCTTATTTTATTATGACATGTATCGTCTTTTTTGCCATTGTTATAACGCTAAATAAAATATTTTATTTGACTTGTTTACTGTTTGATATTATTGTACTGTTGGCGTATGATAAAATATTCATTAATATTTTCCTAAGTGCTATTGTTTTATTCACTTTTGTGAATTTAGTAACTTTGGAATTCCCAAAAGATCTCAGACCCCTTATTACTCCCTTCTCATAATGCATCTTATGCGTGGAGTATAAAATAAATATTGAAAGGTTTCCAATTTTTTAAAAGATACGATACTGTATTATTTGAAAATTTGTTTGGAGGGGGTGATCTTATAACTAGCAGACTTATTCATTTAAAAAACAATTATAAATATAACTAACATGTTCGGATGTTTGCTCCCCTGGATGGGGTTCCCCTGTTCAATGGTCTGTTCTGTGCGTTCATTTTCTATTTAACTAGTATATTTGTGCATATAAATTTAGTATCTGAGGTAGCGTAATATTAAAATAAACAATAAATTTAGTTTTTAACAAATAATACATTATATTATTGTATTCGTATAACTATAGGAGGATGTCGAAATGGGTGGGAGTGCATTTAATAGAAGTAGTCAAGAATAGCAGTTTTTATAAGAATATTGCATTCAGGTTTAGATCGGAAGTCAAACCCCCAAGTGCTTAATATAAATGTGAAACCTTTGATTTATTTTCCAAAGTGCGCAAAAATTCGATCGCGTAATGTGCGCGTGTATCGTGAACAGTTTTATAAATTGCCCATTTCCTATAGTATTTCAACCGCTCAGTTACAACGATTCATCGAGGTAATGAGACAAAAAATTGTCAGGATTATGTAATATTTTATCTTGTACTCAATTTGTTTTGGTCTGTTGTGACGATAGCGTTATTACTGTCGAATGTGATCAATAGTACAAGCATGACACTCCAAATTCACAAAATGTCCTACACATAGTTTCACAGTCGGTAAATCTAGTTTTATCGACTGTAAACTATAGTTTCCAAAACGTAAACTATAATGTTTACGATTCGTTAACTGTTGTAAATTATAGGATACGAATACTAATCTAATTTTATCTCTCTGTTGTCAATCAGAGTATTACAAATCGTAAACTATATTTATTAGAGTTGATAACCGTAGTTTACAAATCATGAAACCGTATTTATCAGATAAACTGTTTTTTGTGCAATAATATTTACATTTTTCAGTGTCTTTGCCTGTGATAACACTACGTATCGATTTTGTACTATACAATCCAATAAATTCAAATACCGTATAATTGGGGCGCAAACGGGGTTTGCTTATTTATATTCAAATATTTAATCGTACAATTGCTGAAAATTATATAAATATAAGTAATAAGGAATCATTCTTTGAAAATTATGAGGTGATAATTTCGGTCGGGGCGTGATCAAATCTATAATAAAGCCCTTCGGGCTTCATTGGATTTGATCAAGCCCCGACCAAAATTATCACCTCATATAATACTCAAAGAATGATTCCTTATTCCTTAAATAAAGCACAGATGCTTGAGGACAGGACCGACCCCCCCCCCCACCCCCAAGTATCTATACCCCCGGGACTTTACTCATTTTTCCCTTTAAATTATCTTTATATGACATATTTATAATCTTATGTATACAATCATTCCACAAAATTACTTAAAACAAACATTTTGAAAAAAAACATATCCCCAATGTATATAATACAACAAGGTTGCTAACTTCGTCTGCCAGCCGAGGGGTACTGCCGATGAATATTTGTTGAAATTTGCTATCAAACTACATCTATCGGTAAAAACGGTGACATCATGTCGTAGCCCGATAATTCCCTTCACTAAATATCTGCATGTCATGCCCATGTAAATTCATTTATTGGGTAAATTGGATCAATATTCACCGACAAGCTTCAAGTTTTGAACCGATCCATCTTCAACCAACGGAAGTGATGTTTTATCGCAAGAGAGATAACTCGTAACATTAATTTTATATTTTCCTTTTATGTCTTTTATTGTAATTTACTCAGTATGAGAGCCTTCTTTCAGATTTTTCAGTACCCGAGACGATAAAAAAGTTTTCAGTTCTTCGCGGCATGTTTATAATCCATACTTCTAATGAATTATATTTTTTCGACTTTTCCATGCAAATTCGTAAATCTCTTACCTTTTCATTGTTCCGTGTACATGCGGAACTTCTCTGTTTATAAGCAGAGTTATCTCTCTTGCTATAAAACATCACTTCCGTTGGTTGAAGACGGAAAGTCGGTGCAAAACTTGCAGCTTGTCAGTGAAAATTTATCCAATTTACCCCAATATTTGTATTTACATGGGCATGACATGTAGATATTTATTGAAGGGAATTATCGGGCTACGACATGATGTCACCGTTTTTACCGATAGATGTAGTTTGATAGCACATTTCAACAAATATTCATCGGCAGTACCCCTCGGCTGGCAGACGAAGTTAGCAACCTTGTTGTATTATATTTATTGGGGATATGTTTTTTTTCAAAATGTTTGTTTTAAGTAATTTTGTGGAATGATTGTATACATAAGATTATAAATATGTCATATAAAGATAATTTAAAGGAAAAAATGAGTAAAGTCCCGGGGGGTATAGATACTTGGGGGTGGGGGATGGAGGGGGGGGGGGGGTCGGTCCTGTCCTCAAGCACCTGTGGTCGCTGCAAGTTTCGACCAATCGATAAACAGGGCGTGTCGATTTCAGTCCTGTCAATTTCCTGTCAGTTTCAGCCGATGTAGATTTCGACCAATCGATAAACGGGGCATGTAGATGTCAGTCTGGCTGTTTCTATAGAGCTATGTTATAATAAACTAAAAGTTCCGTAAGAAGTAGAGGGAATCATACTCGGTAGATGTAAATTTATATAGATTAACGTTGTTGAACATAGTTTACGATCCGTAAACTATAGTTAATATCCAACTGTAAAACTATTTCTAGATTATTTTTTGGTTAATTTTGTAATGCCTATATAAGCATATTTATTTAGCAATATCGGTTTTTTTTATAACATTTTTCATTTTTTCATTCAGATTTATTGATTAGTGGATGATACATAATTCCCGAGAATGCCAGAGTCAAAATTAAGGACAAATGCAAAAGTCTACATTTATGCTACAAATAAACTATTTTTTACAACATGTCTATCAGCCATACTATAATAATATCTATTTGACTCGTTGCCTACAAATATTTGCACGAGTAAATGTTGACGATGCCATTTTTGCCTGCTACTAGAATCTGGCCAGAACTGTCAAACGCAATGTTCATGGGTCTCTCGAGGTAGTCCTTCTTCGTCGAATGTTTCAAAATTACTTTAAATTTGGGGCTAAGAATGGTGATCGCACCTTTCTGTTGGTCGGCAATGAAGACGTTGTCATGGATATCGACACACACGCCACCTGGTATCCAGTCCCTCGTGGACTCGCTTTTACTGTGATATTCGTACATAGTTTTCCCGTTCCTCCCGACAAGGAAAACAGAATTTGTCCCCCAATCCGATGCAATGACTTCGCCCTTACTGTTGCAACAAATGAAAGACAAGTTTCGTCGTCTGGTCCTCCTGCTTGCTCTCGGTATCTGGATGCTACTGATGACGTCACCAGCTTTGTCGAAGATGTACACTTCGTGCGCACTGCTGTCAGCGACTGCAAAATTCGAGTTTTCGTAAACGCATGTAGGGTATGTACTGCTGGTGCCATCCATGGCGATTTTACGACTGTACCCTGCCGAAAAGAAAGCAACGGAAAAGTTGTCGCTGCAAATAATTGTGTCATCACAGATGGAAATGCTATATGATTTCGATCTCGATAACGTTTCCAGGAATTTTCCAGTTGAACTGAACTTCTTGATTTTTCTATTGGCATTGTCTCCGACTAAAAAGAATCCTTCGGTACAAGCAAGACTGCTGATCTTCGGACAAGTTTCGTCTTCGTTGGTGAATGTGTTTACTTTTTTCACCATCAATAACTGGGACACTTGAGGCGCTCCGCTGACATCTGAATTCTCCTGTGGAAGTAAAGCTACTGAATTCGACGAACCTGGCAGAAAATCGAAAAATCGAATTGTTTCCACGTTTCCAAAGATATTCCGAAGGCGCACCTCTGGAAACTGGCAGGTTATTTCGTCGCGCAGTCGTGGAAGATTTTCTAAGTTGCGAAGCCTATGAAGAATTAATGGCTCTAAATATATAACCTCATCATTTTTTCCAGACTGGGCTACTTCGTTGGAAAACTCACAACTTTCTTGGATCGTCTCCTTTCTAGATTTCACTTGAATGACATGATCTTTGCAAATCTGTCGTTGCTTTTCCATATGCTCCTTCACCTTTTGGGTGACATCACGCTTTTCGGCTTGGATTTGCGTAATAAGCTGCTCCGTTGCATTATCCAGGTCTGCAAGAATGTGCTCTTCTTTTTCATTGATAGTCGCCTCCGTGTTGTTTATACCTTCTTCTATGTCATTCAGATGCTTCAGCTTACTGTCCAGAAACTGTAGAGACGTTGCTATTTCCTGACGTTGATCAATGTCGGCGTCATCCACAGCCACCGTGTGGTGACTGAAGTGGTAGGAGAGCTGGCACTCGTGACACACTAAGAAGTTACAGTCGTAGCAGAATATGTCCAGCGTCTCTTCTGGATGGGAGGCGCAAGGTATCCTATTCAGCTGTCTGATGGCCTTGTCGTGTGTGCCCTTCACAACGCTCTCCAGGTCTACAACTTTGTGATTGATGGTTTGGCGGGTGGCTGAGTGAGAAGTACTGCATTCCTGGCAAAGAAGATCGCCGCAGTTCAAGCATTTGGATGTAGCGGTGTTTTTCTTCTTCCGCAGGCTGCATATATCGCAGACTTTCCCCTTGCTGTTGTGTGAATTATGTACGCCAAGTATCCCGTTCAGATATACATTGTCTTGGAAGCCCTCCACTCCTCCTATTGGTATGATCGTGTTTTCCTCGCATTTTGGACAGTGAAATTTATCTTTGCTTTTGTTGCTATCGAGAACGGACAGGAGACATCTCGAACACAGCGAATGCAAACATGGAAGGACTTTCGGTCGTTGTAGAAGCTTTTTGCAGACTATACAGTTCAACGCATCATTCTGTTCCTCTTCAATCTTTCCAGACATAGTTCGAAAGTTGCAACACAAGCACTGTTGTATAAACTTCTGACATCTATGGTATGGTGTGCTCATACATGGGAACAGATTAAAGGTATACCAAGCCTGCCAAACATTTTAAATACACGGTTTCGACAGCTTGCATGACAGAAATAATTTGATTTATAAGAGTGAAACAGATAAGGCTCTGTGTACTTGCTACCCACATGTATTCCTAAGGTGAAACATTCGTGAAATTGAAGACAGAAACTGGGCCTCGTTGAGTATGTTTTACATTATGTAATTCTGCCGTGTCTATATCTGTTGATAATAAGCATGCTTGTCCGCACCTACGGGTATATGTGTCCTATTTGGTTACGTTTTTAAAACGTGAGTTAAACCGTATTGCTGCACATTTATCTTTGGTGATTCGATTTTGCATGAAATTTACAACATTATTTTATTGCATGCAATAAGCCATATGTACACGTATATAGCAGACTCAAACTGTCTTGAAATTTTGAGGCGCAACCTTACGCGCAAGGAATCTTTGTCAAAGCTTTTTCACCAATTCTATACATTTTTGTAAAGCATTTAATAAGTAATCTGAATTTGATGTAAATTTTTACAACATTCTTCGACTGCGAACTTATCAATCGTATATTCATCTGAATTACAGAATCTGTGTGAATTAAACAAATTAAGCTTGGTGACCGTGTGGCTCTAGCTAAATTGTTCCTACTCATCGTGAATAATTCATGCCTTCCAGCTTTTAAAAGAAATCTCACCATTCGCGTTATACTTATAAATTCATCACTTTTTCAAATCATAGCGTGATCGGTCTTTTCCCTCAAATCGACGGAAAAGAGCAAGCGATGTTCCGATTGCATATATCTACAAATCTTAGACAATCCAAGAGTCATGATTGTTTAAAATTGAGAATAATAGGTATTCATAAGACAAATAATTTGACCATGGTCATCGTGAAAAACTCAGCGTGAGGCCTGAATGTTCACTAATGTTTCACCATACTGAATAGTTCCATTAATGGGAGGTCAAAATCAGGAAATTCTGGGCTCTATAAGATATAATTGTTCCAAAAGCTATTCTTATCTCATTAAACTACAACCTTTGGATTTGTATTTGGCAAAAGGTCAGGTAATTGCTTTAATCTCAGTGTGGCGTTGTTTGGCTTGTTTCAATCGAAATTTGTTTTACCTGTATCGATAACGAATTTTCCTCCATAAATATATAGATATATATATACACCCCTTTATTATTACAAAGAAGTTGAAAAAAGCTTATAAGTTAGGATGCAAGAGAATACCTTGTTTTAGAAAACCGCATTTTTAAACTGTATTTTCTATATTTTGTCGGACTAATTTTTAGCAGGTGGTTAGGTAATAAAACACCCTAAGAACAATCAGTAACGTCCCATCTCTGACACAAATGCATTAAACAGTTGTTGAAATTAAAAAGTTTGCGAAAATACAAATACCATTTCTTTATTTTAAAGAAAATTAACCGCTTCCCCTCTGTATGTCAATACCATGCGCATCTAAAAGGTCCTTGGTGTAATCAAGCAACATCCGATGTCTATTTAAGAAATAAAGTAACGCCGAGGTTTTTAGATTTCAAGCATTTCTCGATCTCGGAGGTTATTCTGAACATTCACAAAAATTCGAACTTAATTTCTTAATTCTATGCTGGTTCAAACCTGCAGACATGGAATTAATTTTGGTCCCAGTCCCAGAAGCGCAAGAGAAAGGTGTGTAAAGAGAGAAAACAAACGTATGCAAATTGCAGTCTTTTATTTCAATACGAAATAGCTGCAGTGAAGCAAAAAATAAAACCTGTATAAACAATTGATCTGGATGTACAAAGTATCTGCTGATTGGTAGTAGAGCGTGGCCCTGCGCCAGCTGTAACAGGTCTCTCACCTATTGCTACAAATGATAAAGGAAACAATCATATCCAATCAACTACCAATGGTCACAAGATACAAAATCATTCAGTCTAGAGGAATGCACCACACTGATGAAATCTGGATCAACTTTAAATGATATTAAGGGAAACCCTCCAGTTTTAGTTGATATGGTGTGAACTTCAGATCTACTGAGAAATGGGTTGTAACTTTAATTTTTTTTAAAATCCACATCAGGTTGATTAAACAAAGTTGATTAAAGTAATTCCCTAATTTACATTAAACTGTCTCTGAAAAACCGAACTCTTACTCAATTTTTATAAGCATCAATTTCTGTGATGATTATTATAAACAGTAACAGAATGGACAGCTATAAAAAGTTCTAAACATCCATACGAAAATCAAAAGGCAAACTCTTTTCAGGCACAAGTACTAATGGTGAAAAAGGTAGTTTTCATCAAAGGAAAAATGTACCCGATATTATAACTAGTGTCATATTAAATTTTTTGAAACATTTTTAACATTTATATTTCCCTGTCAGTAAGACAAGATTTCTCTAAACTAACAAAAATCATGTCATAATGTACTTCAAGATCTGCAAATTAACTTTCTATAACAAAAAAAATACTGTTTTAAGTGTTCAACAATCTTCATGTGATTCAACAATGTAGGCTGTTTTAAATGCCCTATCATTTTTTTGCATAGCATGATTTACATCCCCTCCATAATGAGGTCAATTTGAAAATTAACTACTACACATACCACTACAAAAACCAACAGTTGGAGTGAGAGCTGTGGAGTATGGATACATGTACTACAGAATGTGCTTTCACAGAAAGTGATCTTATTGTCCCTTGGTCAAAGTTTCATCAAGGAGAAGTCAAATTCTTTATCATATATTTGGCATAACAAAACCTCCCCAAACATCAAAATGCCAACCAATGCATACATCATTTTTCAACAATCCTCTGTAAGAAACAAGTTGTGAAGTCAATGGTTTAAGACAGTATAAGTATATAACATTGTGCCTGAATAAGAGCAAAATGGATTTGTGTAAAGAATGTTTTAAGGTATACTAGTTTCATTCAATGGATTATGGTTTTTTCTTCAAAGATATACTGCTGCCATTTTCTTGCAAATGTACAAATAGGATGTTTCGTTCTCTTTTAGCTCTGACACAAGATATTGCATTATCATTATTTTTGGATGAACATTGAAAAAAAAAATAAATAGAAATTGACACATTAATACTGTAGATTCAATTCAAATGCTACAAAATATCAGAGCATTTTATGTCAATAACCTGGATAAAAAACGTTATACTACTTCTTTCAACAACATCTTGCTACAAAAATAATCAATTTACAACTTTAACAAATATTCTGTGATAACAATGACTAAACTCTCTGCAGATTTTATATTAACAATTCTGGAAAGAATCTGTATTTTGCTTCTTTCAAACAAAAATTTTAAGCACCCTTTTAAAAAAAATTAATTGATGAAACCATAGTTCAGAAACATTTTCATCTGATATTTTAAGATCCTGAGGTCTAACATTGTTTCCCCTGTTCGATACTGGTTGTCTAATCAGCATGGCACATGCACCTGCTAACAGTGAATCAGTGAGGTGCATCACAAATGTCCAAGTTCTTTGTGACTTCAACAGTTTATGTTTTTCTCTCAGTATTGTCACATACATGTATTAACACAACTCTTTTAAAGGGCAGTAAAAGTTATGAACAATGAACATTTTTTTTCAACTATAATTCTTCACAGCATGCAATAATGTGTCTTTTTAAAACATTGTCATATTATTTGGTAATAGAAACATCTGATATTGATATATGAAAGTGTCTATCACATCATTTAAAAAAACATACAATAATTAAAATACACTCTTAAGAATAGATTTTTTTCAATTTTCATACACATTTCAAAGAAAAAAATTCATACAAATATACATGTAAGTATTAAACCAATCAAATCTTTCACTGTTCATGGGATGCAAAAAATGGTATATCCGCAAATACAATTGAGCACTTGATGACTATATTTGAAATATTTCTTAAAGCTGATATCATTTCAACAACAAAAAAATCATGCAAATTATAATCAGTGTGCCTGTGTACATGTTTATGTAATTGAGCAAAGTGATAATGACGTAGTTTGACTTAGATGTTATTCTGTTACATCTGGCTGAATCTATACAAGATGTTGCATTACTAATTCTTAAAATCTACAAACTACTACAGATGAAGTATTTAGAAAAAAAACCAACATAGATAAATATATTTACATTATGGAAAGCAAGGTTTAAATAATTCCAAAATGCATAATACAAAAGCCGAACAAAGTAAACTATATTCAAATATAGATATCCCAAAATTAATCCACATTCCAATAGAATGAGCTAATGTTAGATTTTTTCCAATGAAAACCCATTAAATTAATCAAATTTAATTATTATCACAAAATGTTAACTTCTAATTATTGACTGTATCTGAGCTCACTAAACCCCATTGAAATTAATGAAAAATGAGGTGTTTAGATAACAAAGAGTCTGAATTATTCACAGAACAAGTCTTTGAAAAATTGAATTTCACCTACAAAAATACATGTATGCGCTACATAAACCAATGAAAACCTTGCCAGGATATTTAATAAAGTTCAAGTTTTATACGGAAAAATTCTTCACAGAGGAAAACTTCACTGGACTAGCAGAGACAGTGGGGTAGACAATGCACCCAGTGCATGACTTGTGGCACAAGATATGTGTGATGAGGATGAACTGGAAGGATCTGTTATCATGCGTTGTCATCAGTGTCCGAATCTGATGAGGATATAGTGTCATTCAGTTCCGAAACATTGGGCTGGTAAATAGGAACATGTTTGGGGCTTAGAGTCTTCTGAAACCGGCCATTGTTTTTCTGCATGGCACTCTACAATTAAATCACAAAAAAGTTCATTGTACATGTATAACTAAATTGACTATTAAGCATCAAACAACAATCAGCAATATGAACAACAAATTAACCTGTTTGGAACATCTGTCTTGAAACTCTTTCTTCTCATCTTCAGTGATTTCATATTCCTCTTCATCACTCTCAGTCCAACCCATTTCCTTTAGTAACCTACAAAATGTAACAACATGAATATGATGATCTAAGACAGTAGATTATGTGAGACCTCGGTATATACATGATTGCTTAGTTGAAAATTCATCATGCTAGCTTTGCATCATAATGTACTCCAGCTTAAAATGACGCCGGTTCAATTATCTAAAAACATTACCTTTGTTCTGCTTCCAAGGAACTAGAGAGAAGACCCTCAGAGTTGTCATTCATTTCAAGTTCACCAATGCCGTTGGTTATTAAATCCAAACCCTCACTCTGTGGATCAAACAATGGTAAACACAAAAGAGTTATTCATCTTGTTAATCATTATTTCATCTTTAGAACTCTATCAAAATACAAAGTAAATATAAATTTTGATAGATATCTATTGACATAACTACATGACATGTAAAAGAATCTATAGTAGTAAAGTCTGGACAGATGGTTTTAAGCACATTAACTGATACAAGACTAACAAAATTCAATAAATTAAAAAAAAAACAGTACTGTATTAAATATTCCTGCAAAACCGATTCTACACATCTACTACCTTTTGTCCAGCTCTTTCAGCATCTTCTGGTGAATACCCTGAATTTTCTCTTCGCAGAGCTCTTAGAAATTCACTTTTCTTGTCGCCCAGATTCCTGGGCTGAGTAACAAGGCGTGTGTTTAGGATCTCCATGGGAGGTGTGGGTGACAGTCGCGATCCCTGCACAAATAAAGGCTACAACTGTTGAGCAACGTTCAATTCATATTTCAATGAAAAAGAAAAAAAAGAGCAAGCTCACACATCCCAAGCTCCCACATCAATTGACAAAACTACACATTGATTGGCAAATATATGCATTCATTATTGGGCTTTTATGTTGAAATGCCATTCATTACTATGTAACACTCAAAATTTTCTAGTTTGTTGTAAAGATATAATATTCAAAAGTATATATACATGTACCTGTGTTCAAATAAAATCTAACAGAGGATAATATTTTTAGTGTTGATGACAACATACCTCTTTATTGGGTGTCACACCTGGTGGTGTTAATGGTTTGCTGCTACTCGCAAATCCTCCATTGAATCGAACATTCTCCTTTGGCTTTCTACTCACTGAACCCTGGAGCTGAATTTTTTGAAAAATGTGATGAATTCTTTCCAAACAACAAAGAAAATCTTACTCCTAAATATGTACATATACTGACAAACTTTACTCAGTGGTCAGTGTGGAAATGTTTGAATCAACGGTCAGGGACAGTTTTCATACATATAACAGATTACTATTCACTTAATATTAAATGATACATTTAAGTAACGATTATATGTATTTCAATGAGGTATAATAAAATGTCACAAAAATAGAGGTAACGTTACCTTATTTGGCACTAATGTTTTATAAATGTTAGACGAGGGTCCTCGCTCTCCAAACTTAGAAGTATTGTTTTTCCCATGAGGAGGATGTTCTAGAAATTAAAGTTGACAGTTTAATTCAATATCATTATGGAATTCATAGAAAACTAAAATAAGCACAAGTATACACAGAAAATACTTCAGAGAGAGAGAGAGAGAGAGAGAGAGAGAGAGAGTGTGTTACCCCAAACACTTCCACCATTGGTTATCTTGCTGGCTTTTTCATTATTTTCATCTCCATTAAGTGAGGGCTGAAATTAGATGAAATAAGATTAAAAAAAAAAAATACAATCATTACTCTATTAGTATTTATTGGTTTTATTTAGAGTTGCAAATATTTCTCACTGTCAATTAACATTAGCTATGAGATTCTGAACTAAGTACAGAGGTGTGGATGAATAGGTTCAAATTTTGAACTATTTCTTGAATAATGACATAGCAATTGATAGGAAAGGCAAGTGTTACTGAATATTGATTGGCTTAACAACTCGTAAACAAAAACAAAAAATCATACAAAATCCTCCGGTAGGATTGGCTTTTCTCCTTCCTCATCTTCCTTTGTCTTGGGCTTCTCATTGATGTCTTTTTCCTTTCCCTCTTTGGAATTTGATCTTCCTTCCTTTTCGTAATGGCTTTTCTTGGAATTTCTGCTGCTAGGATAACTACTAAAGAATGGCTGCTCTCCATAGTAATCAAATGGACCAGCATAGAGATCATAGTATCCAGGATAGCCGCCATTCATCTACAAGACACACACAACAACTTTTGTATACAAATTCTGAATAACGTTTTCAAAAAGGAGTATATTTATAAGTATACAGTTACTCCTGAGATAACTTTTGACAGTTCAAGGTCTATCTGAGTTACACAAGTCTGCTTACCATATTTTATCTTAATACATTGGCAGAAAAACATGTTGCCCATAATAAACTACATGTATATTCTATACAATATAAATGCTTAATTTTGCTAATGCTAAATATCCCAATGGTTAATAAAAGAATACTCTCAAAGCAGAACTTTCCATGGGTAAAAATTTCATCAATTCGTTTTTTAAATTTTATTCAGTAATACAAGCTTATAACGAAGTGCCAGGGGTGGGCAATTTTGCTTCGTTATAAGCTTAATTCGCTATATCCCTCAGTTTTACAATATGTAATAGAGTCACAGGAAATGAAAATCACTTTGATGTAATCGCAATTCATTATGAGCGTGTTCGCTATAACCATGTTTTACTGTAATGGTTTTGAGAGAAATTGTCATATACTCTTACATCTTGCTGAATTTTCCATCTGAAAATGAATGAAGTTTTAAATCTATTGAACGTATTAAATACCTGTCCAAAACGCATGCTGGGATGTTGGGGGTATTTGGGCTCTCTGCTTGGGGGTGATCTAAATATGGAAGGGTTTGAGTTGTAGTGCATTCCATAGCCATTGTAATATCCATAGTGCCCATAAGGAGGGTAAGGGTAATAATCGTCATCTACAGAGTGGTGTCGAGGAGGGCCCCGTCTTTTTCCTGAAATCAAACACCAGGTCCATGAGGTTATTTCAATGGTTGTATTCAATATTTGATCAGTATCTGTGACTTTTGATTAGGTTAAAGCATCAGCTACTGATCAGCAAGTCAACAAGTTTGAAACATGCTGGGAATATCTTACCAGTGTCTGCAATTTTTAAACTTTACAAGGATGACAAAAACTACTGATTACTTTGAAGTTTAAGGTCCCATAGTATTAGAAAAAATTACCATCATAGTAATTTTCGAACGAGTTCTGTCTGTGAAGTTCTGCGTAGTTTGGATGCCTGCTGTAATAGTTTGGTCGCGATCTTGCTGATTTATCACTCTCCAAAATTTTGGAACCTGCTGGCTTCTGGAAATGACAACAGATATTTCAATTTATTTACACAAACAATAGAACTACACATCAATCATTGAGATGGTGACCATTTCCAAGAGCCTAAATATAATCTTGACAAGGATTTTAGATAAAGATCAGTATGAACTTGACCAAAGACCTAGAAAGAGTTATCAAACTAAAACTTGTATATCAAAATTGCATAAAATTTTTATGCTGCTGCATCATTTCCATCTTAGGCTAGAAGAAAGTCAGAGAAATAACACCAAAACAAATGTCCGAAAATCCAACATGTTGAAAATATGAATACAAGGAAAAGGCTGACAAATAAGAAGTGTTTGTATAAAACAAATGCCTGAATATGTTGTGATGAAAACATTAGTACCTGGCCATACTGTTTTTGTAATTATTGTACACAAAACATTTACAATGAATGCCAATTCTTGACTTAGTATTTTGCACTATCCCCATCCATAGTTATTATTTACCGTATTTTTCGGAATTTAGGTCGATACTTTTTTTCTCTGGGACGTGGACCTCGCCCTATTCATCGCTTCGCCCTATTTATGTTTTTTTTTTTAATTTGATGTGAAATTTTGCAAAAATTCATTCGAACCTCCAATAAAATCATGAGAGTTCACTATAACACCGCTTGGATTCTGTTTAAAAATCGTATGAATTTTTATCAATATTTTGTAGTAACTTATCAAAACAAATTAAATGTGAATAAATTTATTTCTTCTTACATTTCTTACTTCTATCGTTCAGATTGAATCATCTTTCGATCTTTATTACATGCTGTCATGCATTTTGATCGTGTGCTTACGATAAACAGGAAATGGATTTCGGGCGGTAAAAGTAAAATGAGAACTGTACAAAGGGTAATTACGGGAGAAAAATATCATAAGGGTTGAAATAAAAAAAAAACACGACTTGTTTTTATAATAAAATACATCTACAAGTTT
Organism: Magallana ariakensis; assembly: GCA_020458035.1. NCBI lineage: Eukaryota > Metazoa > Mollusca > Bivalvia > Ostreida > Ostreidae > Magallana > Magallana ariakensis. The sequence goes on from CM035817.1 coordinate 39,957,090, forward strand.
ATTTTTCTGTAGATTCAAAATAAAACTCGATGAAATCTAAACCAGGTGTCTCTGAAATCTGAAATCAGTCTGGGTAGGGCCTACTTTGTTTATACACAGTTGAACTCTCGGCACGTGCTACTCATGCCCACAGGCTTCGATAAGATTAGAGTTTGACCGATGTGTTGTATACACAGTAAAAAGTCACACAGAGGTGTGAACAATTATCATGATTATGTACACATTGTTTAAGCCATACGGTAGGATATATCAAAAAATCTTGAGGAATAATTACAATGATGATAGATGAACAGTAACATTTATAGCGGTAACATAAGCGAGTGAAATGAATCTCCATTGAACTAATTAATGTTTTAATCTCAACCAACAACAAAAACACAAGGTTGCATGTGCTACCGTATTCATGCCCCCAGGCTAGGTTACTATCCCCCGGTTAACACCATGCAGTTTGTACACATGGCAGGGAAGTGATTTAAAAAATGATCTTAACCATTAATCCGGCCGTACTGAATAAATTGATTTAAAAAAATGTTGTTGCAATTTCAGACTTTTTCTTACGATGTGTAAATTTATGGAATGCATTTTATTTCCCTTTTGTTTAAACTGCAAAATAAGATAAAAGGCTACTATGATCACGATATTGGTTTAAACCATTTATTCATTTAATCTAGCGGTAATTTTTCGACCAATTCATCGAAGTCTACCTATTTATACTTTTTTTTTTTTTAATTTTTGCTAAAAACGGGTTCCTTCACCCTATAAACAGGAGTCCCTAAAATACGGTATGTTATATACATATTAATTGTGGACAAAACATTGGGTCTTTGAACCGAGTACCTCTGAGAGAGCATTTTTAAAATCAGATCACATAAAAACTTTTCTTTTTTTATTAACTTATACCTACGCTTTAAGAACATAGAGAATTGTATACAATATTATTTCTGCCACACATGAAGACATATCAATATAATTATTATCTATTCCCAGGGTAAAATTTATTTTCAATAACTTTCCTTTGTGTCAGAGTAGCCAATTAGATAAATTAAGGGTTCTCAACACCCCATGATTTATACTTTTTATGACAGTGCATCATAACATTGCAATTTCAGCCCTTTGTGAATCTGTTTACCGGTGTATTGCCAAACTTGAGTGTCTTCATCTAGAACGCAATTGGTAAAGGTTCAGTCTACTGACCCTCAGGTCGCGAGTTCGAATACAGCAAGGACTCTTGTTTTCATGAGTAGAAATACATTTTTAAAAGTTGATTTTCCCTCTACACTTGAACCTTTTATTTTTAATTTCAAGTTGAACACATGCTTGAAATCCCTATCTCCAAGGAATATAAAAGTTCAGGCTTGAAAGAAATAGTTTTTCCAATGATGTAGAGGACCCTTAACACACATACCGTATTTTTCCGACGATTAGTCGGTATTTTTTTCTCTGAAGCAGAGCACCCGACTTATCGTCTAAATCGACTTGTCTTAAGCTTGAGGTCAGAAAATTGTTAAAAATAGCATTAAAAATCTTGGTTTTAATCATCTTGACTTGGCTGTGTGATTGGAAATTACCTTGTTGAATTCATCGTTCATCTTTATGAATTATCGTTTTCACTCATTTGTTAACACCAGTATACATTATAATAACGGTAATTAAAAAATGGTACATGTCTTTAATCAAATTAAAAGTTTTACCGTTCCGTTTTCATAAACACATCGTCACATGGTTCCATATATGACACTAGTGGGAAGATAACATTGCGCAGTAAAATTGAAACCAAATTTGAATGGAAAAAATTATTGCAGTAAGTCCGGGGAATGTTTTTAAGTTTTATTATTTTATTAGTAAAGAGTTGTTAGTGGAAAGTATAAATAAGAAATATTTTATGGTCAAATTCAATCTTAAAAAACGTAATCGGCAATTATCAATACTAATGTTTATACAGTAGGCTGGTATCGGTTGTGCTCTATAATCATTCCCTAAGGCTGAGATATATGCGGCGTGTTCACTCCCTGTGTATATAAAGAGTACCGTAATAAGAGTGATTAAAGTTCATTAATTAATTATTGTTCAATTCTTCCATTGTGGTTAAATAAAAATTTTAGGAAACGTATGTATGTCGTATATCGTCATTATCAAGTCGTACAAATGATCAATCTATTTCTAACAGTGTCTATGTAAAACAATAGCGTGTAACTGCATTACTGGATACAAACTAAACAAGTTTAATCAAATTATAGTAATTGCTAAGCTTTCTACACTTGAGATCCCCCTTTGAAGTCCGACACGAGACAGGTACATGCTTCTGACACCGGAAATTGTTAAACAAACATTGACCACGCGCCGAGTCAACAGGTGGCTGGTTACATAATGGCGAATACACTGGCGATGGTCAGAGTGAATAATTATTTTAAGGAAATTAAATATTTCTGACAAAGTAAGTTTAGTTTACTCTCATACAACTTGCATAACACGCGATATCGGGAATTGTTTACAATGCAAGCGACTTTATAGATGTTACCGGTATTTGAAAATATGATGCATAAGTATAAAACGTAATTGTTTAAATGTCAATCATTAATAATAATTGGTAGCAATATCGGGGACATCGTGGCATCATACACTGATAATGTTACTGCAGTTTTTTATACGCCATTTTAAAGTGATAAGATCGACGTATCGTCTGAATCGACGTATCGTAGGAATTTGTTAAAATTTTGGCTAAAAATGCGCAATTCGACTAGTCGTCCGCATCGACGATTCGTCCGAAAAATACGGTAATTGAATTTGTGATTCATTTTTATTGCATTTGTACAACAGTTTCATACATGTGGCAAACATGAATTAGCATTAGTATAAGGAGCTGGATGGTTAACAAGTTAACCATTAGATCTACTATGTCTACCATAAAATTTTAGACATGATTTGTTTTTGCCATATAAACTATTATTTCTAATATTTTATCTTTAACATTTGAATATATTTTTATACAAAGCTTTTCTTCGAAGGGACATTAATTAATATAGTATGAAAATGGCCAAGGCCATCCATACCTCCTAAGTGATTTATATACTCACAGGATTCTCTTGTGATGGAATCTTGAGCCAGGCTGGTGCAAAGTCGTGCTTGGGAGCGTTATGTGCTGCCATCACATCATGACGATGATAAAGGTCTGTAAAAATGAAATAAACAACTCTAAAATCTTAGCAGTCATAACAAGTTGAAGTTTTTATATCATAACATATCCTAGTACATGATTTTTTTTCTTTTAGGAAAGAGTGTTCCATAAATTATACTTGAAAAATCTTGAACTTCCATCTAAAGGTGTGCATATTATAGTGATTTAAAATATTCAATATCATCAGCATAGAAAAAGTCACAAAGTTTAAAGCATAGATAGTTACCTTTTGTTGTAATCTATATCCAAAGTATTCAGCAGATCCTTTCTTTTAAGCAGATGCACTTCCAATATTTTCATGAAAGTTAAAACATCTAAGGCACTTGCACAACGTGATAAGTTTTTGAACAACTCACACACTCTTGGAATCCAACTCTAATCAATCATTGGGACTTGTAGCTTACACATTCCACACACAGACAAATGCCGTAGCACTTATCCCAAAGAGGATAACCCTCAATCAAAATTCAGTCATGTACTCATAATTTTATCTTGGCAAAATAAGGATGATCTTCTAATGAAACAAAAATAGTCAAAACTGATAAAGTATGGGCTAGCTGGCCATGATTCGTTACATATTTTCTTTCCAATATATAACTATTAAAGTTTTATGTTCCCTGAAGCAGATCTGGACTGATATATAACCATAATCAAAAATTAGGATCCGTCACAAACTGCCATTATTTTCGTCAGCTGGTCTTTTTCACGGAATGGCCTTGAGGTGTCTTGAAGTGAAGATCTGTTTATGTTCTTTGAAGTGACTGACGAATCTACAATAAAATCAGATTTTAATGTTTCTTATACACTTAATTACTTAAATAAGCATGTATTTTTCTCACCCAATGCATAAAGCAAAGATTTTTTCCCGCCGAATAACACATAATATGTCACATTTCAAATGCACATGGAAAAAGTGTTTACGTCAGATAAAATTCATTGCATAAAATTCTACACAAAAGAAAGGCACTCACTCTAGTGATAAAATATAACTCTATGTTGTCTTAAGCTTTAGTCTAGTATACTGTCAATCCCTCATATTTATGCAATTAGAAAATATAAGCAATTTTTTATCGCTCTCACTGCAAAATCTCAACAGAAACAAATATGGCGTCAATTATTTCCCACAATGCAATGCCGCGTAAAAATACTTGAAAATAAATATTTACAAATATTATTGCATCTATTACTTCTTATCCCAATATAGCATACATACTAGCTATTAAAGAAAAATATACAAAATTTATTTTTTTTAAATTCGATATCCGGTGATGATTTAAACGCCCCCATTTGGTTTGGACCCGGACCAAAACTTCACGGCCAATAGTTGATCAGTTGATTGAATATATCATTTCTTTAATAAATGCAGCAACATCTGATAGTATCTTCAAATAATTGATTAAAATAATTCTTAAATACTTAATGTGTGAATGAGAGCCGGATTGACAAAAGGACCCTCAAAAGGATTGTATAGTCTACAACAACCGATCTCCACATCGCTAACTGAAATATCCTACATATATGAAATATTTGTTGGATATATAGGAAAGTTACGGAAAATTGATTGCATATTGGGGAAAGTGTTATAAACATTATTCTAGGGTAATTTATTGAACAAAATGTTACAGCTGAAATAAAAATTATAACGTTACCCCTTCAAAAAAAAATATGAAAGAAAACATTAAGATAACACGCTCAATATATTGTGATAGTATTCAATTTTTTAAAGCAAATAAAAGACTCATTATTTAAAAAATGTTAATATATCATGTTTTACATGACTTGATTCCGGGCCTCAATATTATCGGATTATCGGTTCTGTGCGTTACTGATTAATCTACTTGTTAATTCTTTTCGAACACATGAATTGTTGACATAAGCCACTGATTTACGATCATCAATGGCTATTTATACCGGCCGATATTATACTTGTATGTTATATATTTTGTTTTGAAACATTTAAAAATGACGAGAGAGAGAGAGAGAGAGAGAGAGAGAGAGAGAGAGAGAGAGGGGGGCGGGAGGGTGCGGGTGTTAATTAGTATCGCTATTCTAATTTTAGACCACTCATTACAATATTACTTCCACTCTCCATGCAAGTTTATGAATCTTATTTTCAATAAAAGGCAAACAAGTCTAAATTCCAGATATTTTTGCAGTGCAGTTAGGGTAAAAAATAACGAATTATTTTATTTTATTTTATTCGCAGCTTAAAACCATTGTGACATTAAATTTCTATTGGAAATTGACCAAACTCTATAACAAATGACTTGAAGTAATATTAGGGTCAAGATCTAGTAAATAAAATGTGTCTACGGGTTTATGAAATTCAAGATATGTTCTTTCACTAATGTTTCATAACAATAGCTTTGTTTGATGGGGTGAATCGGGGCTTAAATTTTTGGTAGACACAATAAACCATCATGTTTTAAACTGTCATTTTCTATGAAATATGAACGAAATAATAAACAATTAAATCTCGGAGTTTTGTCCATTTTTACCAATAAAATATATCTTTAATGCCTATACAGTCTCTCCAAAACGACATTAAACAAGATCTTGACTTCCTCTTTAAAATGATCTCAAATTGAATATAGGTATCAGGATTACTTTCCCATGATTTGATATTTAAAGCCGTAAAGTACGGGGGAAATGTCATTAAATCGATTATTATAATGGATCTAGCACTAAAATGATACTCTGGAATAATTTTCTAGTATCTTGAATTTTTAATATCCTGAATTTCATAAACCTGTATATAGGCACTTTTCATTTACTAGCTCTTGACCTTAAGCGAAAAATAAACGTAACGATAGTGACCGAAAAAGAACCCAAACGAAATACGTCGTAAGTGCAGTCATATTTTAAAACAGAAATATGTAAGACAAATCTTTAAATGAAATTGTAATGAAAGCAAGCTAATGTATTAAAGTCTCAAATTTGCCAAACAATGGACCATCCAACCCCAGTCATTTTAAGGGGGTACAAAATGGAAATAATTTTTTACTCAGACATGTATTGAAAAATGTTCTCAGAATGTGGATGCTTAAAATTGTAAAATAAATATAACGCAGGTACAAATGTTTCTATTGCATCTGATAAGCTACTTGGTTCAATGTTAGACATTGTTGCTCTAGTGAGTGATGTGATCCATAGATCTCCGACTCTCTGTGTTTAAAAAAGGTATAACTTTTAAGAAGGCTTACAACGCCTTTGAATATGTATAATGACGTCTTTATTTACGATACAATACCGGTAAATAACGCCTTGCTCTCATTATAACATCCTCTGGAAGCTCCTTTAATTATAGTTTTGGAGAGCGTTATAACGCCTTTCTTCGCTCCGCATTATAACGTCATTTGGCAGGACGTTACGTTATCAAATTTAATTTTCAGCAACATCAATTAATAGTACATGAATTCTGATTGGATTTCTTTATGAAACCACACAGAGGTTGGAATTTATCATATGGGGTGGTTTTTTTCTGACACCAGTGACGGACATACAAGTTTTCAATATAATGAAAATCATGCGATATTTTACAGTCTTGGCAAATTTTGATATAAATATTTAAATCGTATTGAAACCACAGGCGCTCCCCATTTTAATCAGTGTATAAACCATGTTCCCTTTTCTATAAAAACAACAAAGCCTGTTACTCATTGTATGCTGTTTTCATAGTATATGGATGATTTTTTTCACTGCATGATTAAAAGGGGGGGGGGGGGTCTGTGAAATTTTTGGCGGCCATTAGTCGATTTTTGACAAGCAAGAAATAGAAGGTTTTGTATTATTATAAAGGACGTTGAAAAATATATTAATGACAAAATTACAGATTAGTTTGGTTCACAAATCCTTTCTTTTAAAAAAGTTGAAATTTGTCATTAACAATAATCTATTTTATCTTAATTTGATTTTTATTGCCTAATATCTAATTAAATAAAACAAACATACTGCCATATAATTATACGCAGACAACCGTAGCTTTGTAAACTTCATCTTTGAGGACCCATGCAAAATAAATTTCTGACATTTTTAACCAGTGCTGATTACGATACAACATTAATCTGCTAGTGGTATAACTCTTCAGAATATACCTTCACTGAAAAGAATATATACAGTGCACTGTGTTCTTGACTTACAATCTAATTAAAATTAGTTCTTTGATCCGCTCCTAATAGATCGCTACACAATTTGTGAAGCCATCTATTAGGAGCTGATCAAAGAACTAATTTTAATTAGATTGCTTGACTTACATCTGTACATGTACCTGAGATTTACAGAAAGTTGTACTGTACCAGAATAAATACTTAAGAAGAGTTGAAGATACTGCATTTTAATTAATTCTCATTGTAAAAATAGACGCTGACTGTATTTGAGGTTCCATCAGCATACAAGTGAGCAATCCATGTGAAACACAAAACTAAATGTGTTTAATGTATTTAAAATTTTAAATATAACAATATACAAAATGTAGCAAAACATAAATGTACAATTAATTTTGGTACATTACAGTTTAACTTGTCTAGATTATTGAAATAAAACTCTGTTAAATCCCTTTTACTTTGATCTTCATTTTTCGGAAGGACCTATATCCTGAATTTTGTTGTTGTTGCCTAACATGTAAGGTGTATACAAATACTGCTGCACATAACAAAGAACATAGAAACATAACCTATAAACTTAGTCAATTAAGGACATTAATAGATGTGTTCCCCAAATGGATACTGCCAATTAGTTAATTATGGGTCCCTCTTAGGGGAATACAATGTAAACACATTCATAGACCAGTAGAGTATAAACGTAAACTTATATGTCAAAATTAGGTATGTCAGTTTATCAAATGCAACACCTATATAAAATTTAGGTGCTGTATCATATATCTGTTGAAGGATGCAAGCTCAGAAATGGAGGTTTGAATAATATTTTATAAATAGTACGGTACAAAGCCTAAAAAACTCTGTATCTATCTATTTAAAAAATTTCAAAATTTGTCAAGAAGTGAATTTTGAACAATTTTTTGAAAAATGTAGGTTTTATCGATAAATGAAATAAACTTATACTAGTTAAAATAAAATAAAATTGACATACTTTAGGCACCTGGGTGGTTTAAAAGGTAAAAAACAATTATAGATACCATTAATGATGTTCATACACTTCATGTCAAAGTAATTTTACATTAAAACATGTAAATCAATTAAAAACAGTCATGACTTATGTGAGAGATTGTCATTTGTTATACTTGTATAACTGTTCCCAAACCTGACTACAAAGGAAAATAACAACAAACAAAGATCCTAATGATGCCGGCGGGTTACCGACTAAAAAACATCATGCCATATAAAGGTAAATCAATAAATGAAATATCATACTAATGCTAAATATCACAGGGATTCCTAGCCATTATTCAAACACTACTGTCTTTAGAGCATCCTCTTCTTTGATTTCTAGTGTTGCAACGGCTCCATCATTAAACTTAAATGAAGATCCACCATCCACCACTAAACAAGCATCCCACATACGAGAACAGATCTCAATCCTGGAAAACAGATGGTTTTTAACAGTTAGCTTTTTTTTCCAAGATGAGAATGAGAAAATGACAAAATCATTCATTACCGGTAGTTGGATTTTGAGACAAAAGAAAAAATATCATACATTGTATGGCTTTATACATGTTCTGTGATTTTGTAATATTATTTCATTTTGAACAGAAACTTGGCGAAGTTTAGAATAAATAGCATGAGGGTGAGCATCCACAGTGAAGATTAATTATACAGGTTTTTTCATCAAAAATATAGTTGTTGAGATTATTTTTAATAAGATACATTGAGTTGATCTACATTGATCTAAATTGGCAATTATTTTCTTCAGCAAGCAAAAATGAACCACTTTTTTGTTTCATATCAGAGCTTAAAGGGGCATCGTCATGATTTTGGTCAAATTCTATTTTTCTGTTTTTATTATTTACAATGCTTTACGAATGCATTTCTAATGATCAAATGAAATTTGAGTCAGTCGTTAGTTACATTAAGCAAGATACAAAGTTCATAATTCTTTGTCATGTAAACAAGGCCCATGCCCTGTTTTTGTTTACATGGGTTCAATATACCAATAAAAAATCTTTTTCAACCTGATTTGTCTCTCTACTTATTCATTTTAAGCATAAATAAACAGTTCCTAACGTTTAACACAGTCATTTTAGGTCTAAAATTGGAATTTTCACTTCACCATTCAAAATGTAAACAAATGCTTTGTTTACATACATGTAGCAAAGAATTGTAAGCTCTGTAACTCGCTTATAACTCAACGAATGACACTCAAATTTTGGTTGCCTATTAAAAATGCCTTACTGAAGCATTGTAAACATTAAAATTGGAAAAATAAATTTTGACCAAAATCGTGACCATGCCCCTTTAAATGAATTTTAGTTGTAAACATGTATGATCACTTACTTTGTGGCAAATCCATTCGGGTGTCCCACTTGAAAAACACCTAGAAAGCAATATAGTTCTCAGATTTAGAAGAGTAAAAAAAAACCCCAAAACAATTAATTCATGAGACTTCCATAAAATTAAATTTGATAAAATGAACAGTGAAAAATCAAACAATCATCAGCTTTTCACGAAATATTAATTAGAGATGAAAGATTTACCATTTCGGACAGGGTCCCTGGTTGTAAATGCCATCTTTGGTTCACTGGGATCAAACTTCAAGGAATCATTGTATTTTTGGGTGACTTTGTAGATCAAATTTGGATCCAACAAATTGACATTTTTACCAGGCATTAGTTCACTGGCTGTACAAAGTGAAACATAAGAATAGTGAAAGAATAGTACTGAGACAGTAATTCATAACATAGCACACAACATCATACTCATGGAATACTATTCTCTTTTGAAAAGTGGACAGGCATAGCCTGAAGGCCTGTCCTCTTCTCAAAAGAGAACAATGGAATCCATGTACCCCGGTACTTGTGAAAACTATATGTGAAATTAAATATGCTTGTAGCCACATACAGTCAAACTTCATTATCTCGAATTAGATGGGACTGTTTAAAAACTTCAAGGTATCCAAGTATTCGAGATATCAAAGGTAAAATAGTTTTAAAATAAGTGGTTGGGACTTACAAATCACTTCGACATATCCATTGTATTTGAGATTCAGATATCAGTGTTCAAGATATCGAAGTTCAACTGTAGTTGGCTTCGTCAACCTTTGCTTGGTCATCTATTTATTGAACTGATGTCTACTTTTCATTAAAATTACTGTTAGAAACCTTTCCAGTGCTGTATTGAGGATGTTTATTCAGTTTTTACCTATGAATACTGATAATAGTGGTTTTAATGAATGAACAAATTCCTTACCATATCCAAGTATGGTCTTTGTAGCTTGCAGAGGGAGGTTGTTTATATGGTAAAACCATGATGTCGACCCAGTGCCTGTGCAAATGGCAATTCCAGAACTCTTGTGCTTCTCACAGGGATGGTCATCAACTTTTATTTTATAGTATGAGACTCTGTCAGATAAATTATATATGTATTAATCTGTCAGTTTGAAGTCAAATTACCTTTTTCATAGAAAGTCAAATATGCAAAACTAATATACCTGTAAATGTTATTTTTGAATTTCATAAGTGGGCTGCTGCATTAAAAAGGTAATGGCATGTAATACTAAATGCACTTTGCAAGACGTTAACAAGAGAAATAATACCTGGAGGACAAGCTCTCTCCGATAAAGACCTCATTGAGAGCAAGCACTGGCAAAATTCTTGGACTGCTGGCATTCTCAGTAACATTAACATTTTGTCGGTATGTTTCACTTTCCATAACATGTTCTGAAAATCGGTGTTCATAAAACTGTAGCTGTTGATCATGAAGTTCTATTGGTTCATCGTTTTCGTGTATTCCGGACATAGTAATGCGAATTCTTTGGCGGCGTTTCCACCTAAAATAAAAATCCATACAATGTTTCTTAATGAATTATCTTCTGATTTCATTTTATTTTGAGTAACAATAAATTTGACATTCAGATCGCTGAAAAAATGAATGCTAATTCAGTGCGTGATTTTATAACCATAGTTGAGATCTGGTTCTCTTTGATATTTGGACTAACGCCTTCAAATATCAAGTACAGTTGAATCTCAGCTGTGATTAAAACAGAATTATTCACTGTTGAATAAATCTGTAAGACCCAACTTTTCAATAACAATTTTTGTTCTTATCCCAATGAGTTTAAGATCACAATATTTCACTGTATATTGTGGATCTGTGTAATGATATTCTTAAAGAACCTAGGAGGTTTTTTTGAAACAAGAGGCCCATGGGCCACATTGCTCACTTGAGCAACAATAGACATAAGAAAATCAGCTTTATGGAGTCATATACAAAATATCTGAACAAGATCCTGTATAAAAAAAAATCCCCTGCATATTCTTATGTTTATCATTGAGCCCCTTTGTAACAGGATGGTTTTACAGTCATATCACATATTGAGCATTGCAGTTCTCAAGAAGATGAACAGACTTAAACAACTATTTATATATGGATTATAAACCTACATCAAATTTTGAACCCCTTGTGAGGTCCAAGAATTGTCCAGGGGCCAGAGTCTAAACAATTTCAAAGAATCAACAATATGTCAAAATGTTTGCATATAAGTAAAACCATATATATCATAACATTTGAGTTTTTGTCAATAATTTAAATGTTTTCCTTTGAAAAATTGGAATCCCACCCCCCCCCCCCCCAATGTGGCCCAACCCTACTCCTGAAGAATATGATTTTGACAAATTTTAATCTACACTATCTGAACTGACTAAAGTTAGAGCTTTTTAAGACAATTTGTGTTTAAGAAGATGATTTTTAAAGACTTTTTCCTATATATTCCTATGTAAAAATTTAACAACCCCCCCCCCCAAATGTGGCCGCACCCTACCCCCGGGGATCATGATTTGAACAAACTTGAATCTTCCCTACCTTAGGATGCTTCCACACAAGTTGCAGCTTTTCTGCACGATCGGTTTCTGAGAAGATTTTTCTCTATATATTCAAATGTGAAAATTCCACCCCCCCCCCTCACCTAGGCCCCATCCTACCCATAAGGATCATAATTTTATCAAACTTGAATCTACCCTAACCGAGGATGCTTTCACACAAGTTACAGCTTTTCTGGCCGATCGGTTTCTGAGAAGAAAATTTTTAAAGATTTTTCTCTATATATTCCTATGTAAAAATTCGACCCCCCATTGTGGCCCAATCCTACCCCTGGGGATCATGATTTGAACAAACTTGAATCTACGCTACCTGAGGATGCTTCCACACAAGTAATAACTTTTCTGGCCAATCAGTTTCTGAGAAGAAGAGTTTTAAAGATTATTCCTTGTATATTTCTATACAAAAGCTCGACCCCCCCCCCCATTGTGGCCCCACCCTACCCCCAGGGATCATGATTTGAACAAACTTGAATCTACACTACCTGAGGATGCTTTCACACAAGTTACAGATTTTCTGGCTGATCAGTTTCAGAGAAGAAGAGTTTTTAAGATTTTTTCTTATATATTCCTATATTATAACTCGAACCCCCCCCTCCTTTGTGGCCCCATCCTACCTCCAGGGATCATGATTTGATTAAACTTGAATCTACACTACCTGAGGATGCTTCCACACAAGTTTCAGCTTTCCTGGCTGATCAGTTTCAGAGAAGAAGATTTTTAAAGATTTACTCTATATATTCCTATGTAAAAATTCGACCCCCCCTATTGTGGCCCACGCTACCTCCGGGGATCATGATTTGAACAAACTTGAATCTAAACTACCTGAGGATGCTTTCACACAAGTTTCAGCTTTCCTGGCTGATCAGTTTCAGAGAAGAAGATTTTTAAAGATTTACTCTATATCTTCCTATGTAAAAATTTGACCCCCATTGTGGCCCCACCCTACCCCTGGAGATCATGATTTGAACAAACTTGAATCTACACTACCTGAGGATGCTTCCATGCAAGTTTCAGCTTTTCTGGCTAAATGGTTTTTGAGAAGAAGATTTTTGAAAAATACCAACAAATTTTCAATGATTTTTTATTATCTCCCCTTGAAAGAGGGCATGGCCCTTCATTTTAACAAACTTCAATTCCCTTTACCTAAGGATGCTTTGTGCCAAGTTTGGTTGAAATCGGCCGAGGGATTCTGGAGAAGTCGAAAATGTAAAATGTTTACGGACAGACAGACAGATAGACAGACGCCAGACAAAAAGTGATCAGAAAAGCTCACTTGAGCTAAAAATTGATCTCATTTTATAGGAACCAATACCAATATTTTTGAAACTGAGATAATTGGAAACAAGTAATATTTTTTTTTTAAATCTTGTGATATCTTCAAGAAACCAATTTGTATATTACTGGTACCTAAATTTTCCTTCTAGAAGTCTCTTTAAAGCATGTTCGAATCTGGACCCAGAATACTTCTCTTTAGGGAGACAAAGACACCCTTCTGACCTAAATAGAATAAGACTTCATGTATAATTTTAAATGCATTCACATTACGTACCAGTAGATCATAAATACATGTACATGTAATAATCACAATAAAGTACAACATCAATATCATTTGGAATTTTCCTTCATACTACATTTCTTTTTAGGTTTAATTATAAAACATCATGCAGACACACCTTCCTCTTTGAATTACTGGTTACCGAAATTGCAAAATTTAAATTTGATGTTAATGGCTACTAGAAGGTAAGAATAAGACACTTGTATCTAGAAACTCAGGGAATGATACCGGTACATTACCATGATCGATAAATTTACCTGGAGGGGTCAGTGTTAATTCCAATTAGTGGTTTATTTTTGTCTGTTACTTTGCTTGCAGCTAACAAGTATGTGCCATCTCCTCCAGCTGTGAATAAAACATCAGCCCACTGAATTAGGTCTGGAGTAAACTGGTGGCGTGAAACAACTTTTGTTTCTATTCCGTGATTCCTAAAAAATAACCACAAGAAAACATAAAACATGAATATGCCTCAACTCAATCCCCAATAGTGCCATGATATTAGAAATTAATGGCAATTTCATCTAACCAATACCTGATAAGGTTTCCAATAGTAAATACATGTATATGATTGCACATTGTACTGGTAATCTGATTTGTAAAAATATGTGTACAGAACTGGAATATGAATCATTATTTCAACAGTTACTATAATAATATATACTGCACATATCAGTTGACAGACCAGTTTATAAATACCAGTATTTCTTGTTACCAATAAATGTTTCTAAAGATAAGACTTATCCAACATTTAAAGCTTCTATAAATATATCTATAGTTTTATGTACTGGTACATATGTACAGTTAACCTTTAAAGAAGCACCTGTTGTTAATACAAAACAAATTTAAGCATTTTTGTTAACAACTCAAACATGCAGACTGTAATAATAAATGTAAAAACTTACACCAAAGACTTTGTGATGCTGTCAATACTTCTACAGTGGTTTTCATGGCGGCTTCGAAGTCCATTGTAATCAGATCGTTTTCCTTCTAGCTGTAAAAAAAAGTTTAAAACTCTCCTGACCATATTTAGGTGTGAAATATTATTAACACTTACCACTGTCTTGTACATGTACCATATCAATTTCTTTTTATTTGAAAGAGTTCTTGGTTATAATTCTTATTTAAAATTTGCATAAGAGTGAATTGAACAAAGTAATCTTATAAATTGCTGATATAGTATTATAGTATATTTCAAATGACATTCTGCATACACTAAATGTGTCCAAATCAAATCAGTGTTGCCTGAGAACTGTCCCATGACAATTAATTTCTGTGGCAAAGAAGTAATCTTATTTGAAGATATACAAAAAGAAATGATATGAACCCTTTAAAGTGCATTTATGTTCAGGTCACTATTTGTTAAAAATTCATCCATATTTATCAAAAATATTCTGGGCTAGTACAAATTCTCATCAAACATTATTTCTTGCGTCAGTCTGATTAAAATCATCCCTCTTCTCTTGACACTCGTAAGGGTCTGACGGGTATTGATAGGAGGACATCTTCACACAATTTTACCCGGTAATTTGACCAATCAGGGAAGGGCTTTCACAGCTTTAGAAAATCTATTGGAACTCTTCAAAAGGTGATAGAAAAAATAATTCATGCTTATTTTCTATGTAACCTCCAGAATTGAATAGTTACACCTCTCATAAATCAGATATAAGCATGTCTGTGATTAGTTGGGGTATATTTCGATTGTATGCAAATGTAGAGGTCATGTGAAGATGATCTCTTATCGATACCTGTCAGACCCTGACGAGCGTATAAGGAGAAGGAGGGAGTTGGTTGGTTTTAATCAGACTGTTCTTGTGTTTACAATGAAACACACAAGACTGTGGTGGCAAGAGTGTGTACTTTAATATGAGAATTGGTATAAAGCCAGTATAATAATTAGTTTATAGCACACATACACATGAGTTTACATAGATGCAGAACTGTAGCTCTACAAGAAATTTGGGTTAACGGACCAATACAAAAAACTGTATATTTATTGCTCACATGTTTTTGGACTTATTAATCTAATTTAGGTATATAATCTGTAAAAAAAAATTTAATACCAAATAATTCCAGAGACATTTTACTTTAGATGTCATTACTTTACTTTCCTCTGAACCCTCACCAGCCCCTTAAAGTGAAATGGTGTGGTTTGTTAACAGGTAAAAATGGCGACTCTTGATATTAATGTGAATTTGACATGCTTCAATTTCTGAGGTCAGTTAGGGTGTTTAGGAAAACGTTTTGGGGCAAGTAAAGGTGAATAAGTTACTGTAGTAAAATCTCTCAGGAATTTTTTGGTATGAAAAATTTTACAGAAACTTTTTGTGCGCAATAAATATTCAGTTTTTTGTATGCATGGAAGTGTAGCTCTACGGTCTGTCAACTGTGTACTAAGTGTTATGCCCTGCACTATATTGGAAGAAGAAGAAACCTCAAATTTCCCGTAGAGCTACAGTGCAGCTAGATTTTACATATTTATTTACATATTGTTTAAGTTCCTCCTCGGTTGATCCTTTGTGTACTGTTTTCTCAAATTCATATCTAGTCATTTTCTTCAAAATCACAGCTTTCTTGGGTTGAAATTTCTCGGTACCATACGTTCTTATAATACTATAAGCAAAGTTGCAGTTGTTCAGCACTTGCAGGTGCGTGACCTTACTGGCAAAAACGGAATGCAGGCCATGGAGTTGAGTTAAAATTTGACAAGCCATGTTTAAATAGAGCTTCCTGACAAGGAATGTTTACGTCTAATCCTGTAGCATCAATGCTTAAGTCTAAAGACCATTATGCACATTTCGTGTAGGTAGTTTTCTGTCAACAGGACACCATATTGAAATAAGAAGTAGAGTGAAAAGGTTGCCTTCGTATAATTACTATAAAGTATAAATGAACATACTTTTGTTTTTATTAAATATTCGTTATTTTTTGTTGTATAAAAAAATAGGAGTCGATCTGTAATTTGTATTTTATTATCGTAAAAAAAAAATGCCGGAAATGTGATAGATACGAAACCATCACTAAATAATAATTTCCAATTGCAAGACGAGATAGTGACACGACACCGGTAGTCTGGTGAAGCTAAAACATAAAATTTACATCTACAGGTATAATCTAGATAATAAAACAATGTTACCGCTTCATAAAGACGATGGTGGCTACCGACCTGGTTGGAGGATCAAAGAAAAATTCATGGGATGGATGAGGTAACGTGCATCATCTGTTGTTGTTGATGAGCATGCATGGCATATGTTCATATGTTATACCTGTTTACTATATTCTTGTTATGCAAATTGTGATCTGCAGGGATTTTTAAAATTTAGTGTATGGTAGATAAGATTGATTTTATAATCAAACTTTATTCATATTTAATTATCATTAAAAATCTTCTTAGCTTTAATTATTTATGCAAAAAATATTCTATAAAAAATGAAATTAAAAAATAAATTGAAAACCACACAATGAAAACTATTGAAAAATTGAAATAAATTATGATTAAGCAATGCCATTCGAATTTGAACAATGAATTGTCATGTGTTTTTTCTTTTAATTTACAGGTTGATATTTTCAGAGAAGACTTCAAGAAATATTTTTTTCTTTCTTTTACTGAACTTATCATTTGCTTTTGTGGAACTTCTGTATGGGGTGTGGACTAATAGGTAAATATAAAATAGTCTGTTTAAGAAAATTTATGTTCAATGGATGGGCTGCATAAAGATCATGATGAATGATGATAAATCGAATTTAAAACTGACTCTATAAATAAATTTCAATATTAAATTTGTGTGCTAATTTGATAATAAATAAAAAAAACATAGACAATATTAGAATTGAATGATACCAAACTTTTTATCTTATCACAAATGCATTTTAGATGGGGTTGCATTTGTAAATGTATATGTTTCAATTAGTATTAATGCTTTACAAAAATCACTGTATACTATACCAGAGAGATACAAAATGTGCGTTCACATTCAGGGTGCTTTATTGGTTAGATTCATTTTTGTAAAACTAATTATCCCCTCGCGCAACTTGTTGCGAAGGGGATATAGCATCGCTACTGTGCGTGTGTGTGTTCGTATGTGTGTATGTATGTATGTATGTATGTATGTATGTATGTATGTATGTATGTATGTGTGTGTGTGTACTCCATTTCAATTTTCTAAATTCCAAGAAAACCCTCTCATGAATATCCATCAAACTTTGTACACTTCTTTGGCATGGTAAAAGGACAAACCCTGTTGATTTCAAAATCAATTGATTAAGTATTTTTTTTAATTATCGTAAAAAATGAAGTTAAAAACATGAATTTTATGTATGACTTGACAATCGACATTTCCGGTAATTTTATGTACGACTTGAAGTTAATCGCTACCGTATACAGTTCAAATCAACAACTTGACATTTTTTGGGATTTAAATCTAGTAAAGGTAAAAAAAAAAACGTTTTGTAGCATTTGAGTGTTAGACTAGTGCCCATAGTTAAAAGTTGAAGCGGGCAAGAGATTTAAGTCTGCCGATTTACATCGAAACAAGCAGTCGACTTTCGGACAAATTTTCCCGTATTACTTACAATAGAACTAGTCCAAAATTCAGTAGAGACTTTGACAGATATTGCACATTTATCCCGCAAAAATTGTTTTATATTAATAATAACTGCATATATATCTACTATACTATGGGTTAATTTTAATACGACAACTAGCAACTAGAATTTCCATCAGAGCAGACTCCAGAGCGCTTGATTTTCAGAGACGTTTCATAATGTATACGGATCGTTTATGTATGCTTATATAAAAATGAATGTCACTAAATGAATCTAAATTATTAAACTTTAAAGTATATGTGTTGAGTTTCTGCTAGGAATAGGAAAACTGTTATGTAAACCCCCTCCCCCAATTTATACACCACAAAGCTTGGGGATTGGGATTAAATAGATATTACATGTATGTATTCAAAGTGGTTTAAAGAAATACTTTATTTATTTTGATCTGATAAATTTACATGTATTTTCCTAAATAACGTATTCCCCCGTACAATAAGTCATGTCGCGAGGGGATGCTCCGCTTAGCGGTGCCCTTGTTTTTCAATATTTTGAAAAATAAATTCACATCATGGATTCCTTTTCATTTTAGTCTTGGACTGATTTCCGATTCCTTCCACATGTTTTTTGATTGTACAGCCTTGTTAGCAGGATTGGCAGCTTCAGTTATTTCCAGATGGAGGGCAAATGAATCGTTCTCTTATGGGTACATACATTACAGTACATATTTTTTATATCATGTTCTTTTTTTATGACCCCACTCTGCAGGTGCCCTTTGGTGATCAATGTGTCCACCTATTACTCTTTCCATCTGATATCATTTTATATCCAAAAAAATATTTTCTTTTGCCATGGCTAAATTTAATCAAACTTCACAAATAGAGTGCCTAGGGGCAAAGGGTTTTTGTGACCAATTTCTAGATCAAAGTTCAAGGTCAAATTTATCTTTGTTTAAAATCCTTGTCCGAAGTACTGTAAACGTACTACATTTGGCTATGTATTCTATTTAACGCTTTTGGCGGAATGCAGCTTCCGCTTAATCAAGTACATCGCTAAATGCTATGCATATATGTACAAGAATAGTCACATTCAGGAATACGCTAATTCAAATCTACGCCAACTTGCTCAAAAACTAATTTCCGCCAAATATCGTACACTCCAAATAAAATATGTTTACAGTATATTTTCTCTCATCCTTGGATTTAGTTTCACTTTCCAGTTTACCTAAAGAGTGCCTGTGGGTCAAGGTGCAAGTCAGACAATATGTCCATCTCTTTGTCATTTCTATATTTCTTGCCTGGAGTATATTTCTCTTCTTTATATGGTCTAATTTTTCTCACATCTGGGTTTTATAAATAAAAATAATGGTAAAAATTTTCTCTTTTAAAACTCCTTTTTTTGACTTAATATGTCCTTTACCTTTACTATAAGTGGGGCTCTTTGAGGTTTTGGTAATCATTGTATTAATGATATTTAGTTACTGTTGTATTGGTTCGAATAGTATGCAAACCTTAAAACTAATCATTTAAGGTTGTATGTTGAAACTTTTATTAGAATTGAAAGTTTAAGAATTGGGAATATAACATTTCTAAAAGATTTGATCCTTGGAGAAACTATAAAACTTGATGTGCCTGCAATCTATATTGTAACAAAATATATCATATTATGTATGTTGTAAACAGGTATGTGAGGGCTGAAGTTTTGGCTGGCTTTGTGAATGGACTCTTCCTGCTTTTCATTGGATTTTTCATTTTCTCTGAAGCTATTGAGGTAAAGGTTTTAAATCTCTTTCAAGTTCGGTTACTATATATGGTCTTAAGACCTAAGTTTTCTGTGCAATATACTTAATATTTATTCTTTTTTCATATATTCATGTTAAATGAAAAAAAATATGGAAAGGGAGATTAAATATATGGTATATACATACATGTAAGTAAAACCTTCAGAAAATTATTTTCATATAAAGGCAAAAATTTTATACCAGTTTTGATAAAGATCAAGTTCAATGAAGTTCAGTGTCACTTTATACATATATAAAAGCTTTGCTTTTTTGTTAAATCTACTGTTATGTTTATAATTTAGTTTCTATGATGTTTTTGGTTAGCGTTTAGTGGAGCCCCCAGAGGTTAAACATGAGCGTCTTTTCCTGGTGTCAGTCGGTGGATTCATTGTAAACATGATAGGAATATTTGCCTTCCAGCATGGACATGGACATTCCCATGGAGGAGGAGGAGGTACATTGTAAATCAAAACAGCTGCTTAAAACTTCCCTAGATTCTATTGCAGCTCTCTTGAGCCAAGTGCTGAAAAAAGCTAATTTGTTTGACTTCTATTATTGTTGCCTTTGTTTTCAAGTAAGAGAGAGAGAGAGAGAGAGAGAGATTTCAATGCTTAATATTATTCCCCTTGGACTGTCTTAATGCTTGTCCATTCTTGAGAAACTCTTGTTGTTTCCTTTACTTTTCTAGTTACTTTTTATATCACTTGTGTTAAGTACATTGTAACTGATGCTTAAAATTTATTTTAATTTAGGTCATGGGCATTCACATGGAGGTCATGGGCATAGTCATGGTCTGGGTAAGAACTTTATACATGTAACATTTTCTTGGTAAATCAAAGCTCTATTCTGAAAACTTTCAAACTAGAAAAAGAACTAGGATCTTATGTCTTTTGAATGGAATGGTGAGCAATTTTGACTGGTAGTAATGATTTCATTGTAGGTCTGGATTCTCCTGATTCTGATTGTTCAAAAGATGTGGGTCATGGTCACTCTCATGGAGACTCAGGTCATGGTCACTCCCATGAAGAAAAAGGTCACGGTCACTCCCATGGTGGAGACAGTCATGGACATTCTCACAACACAGCCAAGGCATCTCAAGCACAGATCATGCAGGGTATAGAATGGCTAAAACTAATTTTCACGGTTTCTTGCAAAGAAAATTGAATTTCTCACCTTTTTATCACCTATTTTTTGTACACAGGTGTATTTCTACATATACTGGCAGACACTCTAGGCAGTGTAGGAGTAATAATATCCTCCTTACTTATATATTACTTTGGCTGGATGATAGCTGATCCTGTGTGTTCCATGTTCATTGCTGTTCTCGTTACAATAAGGTTTGAATCTGGTCAATTGTACAAATTGAAGGATCTCTCTTAAACTACTTTATGGTTTAGAGGCACACAGTCTCGATTTGAGCTGAAAATTTTCAGATTTATATTTTTCCAATACTTATGTGTGCAATGTTTGACTGAGGTATTTCTAAGGTCAACCAAAATTTTAACCCAGTAAAATTACATTAAATAATTAATCGCTGTTATCTATTTACAGTGTCTTGCCTTTGTTAAGAGATTCTGTTGGGATATTAATGCAGAGGACTCCCAGAGAATTAGACCATGTGTTGCCCGGTTGTTATCAAAGAGTAAGAAATTTGTCTATAACCTAATCAATATTATTGATACATGTAGAAAGTACATTAAATAAGTGCAAGTTACTGTTGCCAATTTTTAAAGGTCCCTTGGGATGAAATCTGTGGATTTGAAAGTCTCATTTTAATGAAGATTTTCAATAAGAAATACAATTTAAAGTTTCTCTTTCTGTTCATATATGTGTTGATAATGCAGTGTCTTTTTGTTCATATATACATGTATATATTGATAATGCAGTGTGTCTTTCTGTTCACAAGTTGACAATGCACTAGATTTCTACCAAGGTTTGATTTTGTGTTTTTGTTTTAGGTCTCACAGTTAGAAGGGGTGTACAGTGTACAGGAGCCTCACTTCTGGACTCTGTGTAGTGAGGTGTATATAGGGACCATCAAGTTAGAGGTAGCCATGAATGCTGATACTCGATACATTCTAAGTCAAACGCACAACATTTTTACTCAGGTAAGTTGATTGTGATATTAACTTTTAGTTTACAAGATTATGTTCATCAAAAACTTTAAGTACATGTAAATTTCATTGTAGTCAATTTAAACACTTTCAATTTCTTTGATCTTTACAATGAGTTTATTGTTAAATATCAGTGTTGCAGTGTGTTTCTTTATATTTGCAGGCTGGAGTGAGGCAACTTTATGTACAAATAGACACTGCACCCATGTGATCCATCCATGAAAACTTCAGATCAAACACTTAAAAAAAAGGACATCAAACAAGGGTCATAATAATTTGTAGTAACTACTGAGTAACTGTTTACATTTACTGTACATTTGGCGGACAAAACAGAAAGAGCATGAAATGCCAATTCATCAGCCATGGCAGTGCTCAGTAGGGTGAGGGAGTAAATTTTGTTTAAGTGCCATCACTGTGGGGGCTTATGTAGATGTAGAAGTATCTGGGATTCTGTCACTGTCATCAAACAGTGTGACGACTCTGATCCCTGGAATGGTCGGAGAGACCAGGAGAGACTTCAGTGTCTTTGTCATATATTTGTCTGTACATGTATCATTGTGCGAGAGAAAGTCTGTGAAGTATGCCATTGTACTTGTCTGTAAGTGTGTGAAGTTCTTAAGTGTTGTGACAAATGTGCGATTGGAAAACAAGTTGCTTAATTTATTTTTTTATTGTTTTAAAAAAATATTTTTATAAAGTATGAGTGTATACGTATACATGTATGTCAAGCTTGGTTTTTAAAAGAAAAAATTCATTGCATTTAATTTTTATGAAATCACTGCCATGTCATTTAACAGATCTGTTTAGCTACAATATGGTTGTATAAAAAAAATCATTGTCCATGGTATTCATGTCCATGTTTTATCTATCTAAAAGCAGTATAATTAACAAACACTATGGGAATAGCTAGATTATAAATGAAGGAATGCAGCACCTATTAAATTAATACTTAATAGTGTTACGGCACACATGTATAAACTAAAAAGTTCAAAAGAATCAGTGTAGACAGCATTCTGTAAAAATAACAATCCTCAGCAGTAATGTTAAGTTTTAATTGCTTGCTATATGTCAAAGTGAGAAATTGTTGGTGTTGATGAACGTTGTTGGATTTAATTTGAAATTATCTAGTCTATTAACTGGTACTGTTGAAGGACCAAGACATTAACTGTACATATAGTTCATATATGGTGCTGGTGCAATAAAGGCACAGCTTTTATGCTAAAATAAAATGCATTATTTTGTGATTTTTTATTTTTTATTTTAAGTACACTTTCTCAATGTTCAGTTGTTAATACTTTGTTTTTTGCTGAACATGATGGTATATCCCTTGAATATCAAAAAGATGTCAGATAGGCCTAACAAGACAATTACCAGTACACGTACAATTTACTTCCTGAACTTTATTTTACAACGATTGATAAACAAGTTCTACAACTTATATTATGGTAATATCTCTTGTTGGCACAGATTTTGGTGCGTGGGAGAAAGCCGGAGTACCCGAAAAAAAACCACATGTTCAAGCAGACAACTGCTATACCATGTCGCATACAACCACTGTAGATCACGGGGATCAAACTCGGGTCGCAGTGGTGGCATAGTCCACTGCGCTACTTAAACACCCAATGTACTGCCACATGTGATAAATGCCTGATAATTTAAATGTGTTGTTTAGGTACTTTCAGGTCAACAACTGCATTTAATTTTTGTTGTATTATAACTTTTCATCAATTGCACCTACTTTGAGCTTACAATTACACACATCATTATGGAGGAATAAGACACCCATTTGGAGATGAACTATCTTTTGTAAACTCTAATCCTATACATGTTTATTTATATTTTCTGCAAATGTAAACATCACATTATATTCCTCCTTATATTATTGTAAGGAATGTAATGTCTATAAACTGTAACATGTTCTCTATTTATATAAACTCTTCTTGTAACTACGGTATGTTTGAGACTCACCAGATAAAACAATTTCTAACATTTATTATTGTAAATTTTGTAAATATAAAATAAAATTTTGAATTCACCCATTTCCATTATCTCAAAGTACTGGGGTAACCCATTCCATCTAAAAGAAGAACTATTCCTGTATCCTACTATGTTTGTACTACTCCTACATCAAACTGATTTTCAAAATTTCAAGAAGGTTGTACCATAATATACAATGTAGAACAATTTTTAGGATTTGACATGAAGTACGAAAAGAAGGGCACGAAACATAATTTTCATAAGAGAAAGAAAAATTGGATGTAACACAATGGTGTTAAAAATAGACAAACACAAGAGTACACATAACTGTACTAATAAGTGCACTTGGCATGGAGAGGGATTTTTCAACTATATGCACTAAAGTTGAAAATCCAGATACTTGCACATTAAGTGAGTTTATTATATATTGATTGACAAACAAGAATAATTTAACTTTCTTTAGCTTTACTCTGCAGACTGTCAGCCATGAACAGTTTTCCAAAACTCTGAGAAGCAAACTCCTGGATTTGATGACAGTAATTGTCAATCTGTCCCGCCAATAGCAGGCTGTCCAGACGGGCTGGAGTGGGGATCGGCTTAAAGATTTTGTTGATATCTTCATCAGGAAGTGGGGCATCTCCTTTTGATATTCTCTGTTGGTTCTCCTGTTGCTGTAATATTAACAAAACAAAAGTAAATAATCTCCCCAAAAAACAATCTGAAATTTGTGCATGTATAATCAAATGTTATTGACAACATATGTGTCTCTTGTACATGTACAAGACAACATTTGAAAAAGAAGTAGTATCATTACATAACCGAATTGTGTTGGGAACACTGAAGTAATTATAATTTTAATAGGAGAGAGAGAGAGAGAGAGAGATCTACTTGCTTACTCTTTTCTGTAGATATTGTTGTTTCTGGATCAACTGTTTTTGATACTGTCTCTGATAGTTCAAAAATCTGTTGGCATCCATGGCCACCTCATCAACACATCCCATCAACTGTCTCAAATTCTTTTCCAACATGGAGCTAGAAGTGAAAAGATGTTTATTTATTACAATGTATTATCCAATTCAGGTTTAAAATAATTTAGTTTCTAACCATGTCCCTTAAAGAAATTTCATCCATTGCCTAACAATTATCTTCATCGCCACATGTTCAATATACGGGTATATTTTAAAAATTCAAGGGTCATAATAGTGTATTTTCAGTAACACAAAATGAGTTTTATGTCTAGTTTTTTAACTTTATTTTGAATTCTTCATTTTCTACCTATGTTGTTTTCACAGTATACTGGTACATTATAAATGTAAATAAACTATTTAAGTTCTGTCAGGTCTAAGGTAAATTTTCTGGTACATTTGTATAACTAACTACATGTATTTGAAAAAATTAGTCTATCATTCATCTACAGGAGAATCTCGATAACTCGAACTTCAGAGGACCAAGTATAAACTTCGAGAGATCAAGAGTTCAAGAGATTAAAAGTTTAAAAAATTTCGGAAATCTGTTCCGTTTATTTTGGTTGAATAATTATAGTAGCCGAAGTTTACATTCACAACATGGTGGAATGGACTAACCAATCGCAACTTCTCGGGCCTTTCCGGCAAGCTCGAAAAAACACCTCCAATGTATTAGTACCATTTTAACAAGAGCTTGGACTTTGGGTAGTTGTGTCAAACAGCAATGTGATGTAGGCCTGTCTATTTCATTGCTGGCCACTCAGCGATAGCTCATTAAAATCAACACAATTTGTCTGGCTTTTGAGCTAAGACTACGCATTGAATCGGTGCATTATTCACTTGAATCCAGCGTCATTTTTAACATGATGAGACGTGAGAAATAGATAGCTACGCCCTACCGAAAGTCCAAGGCCTTGTTAAAATGGTTCTACCTACGCGTCCATGACAACCCCCCTTTTTATAAAACTTAATATAAATTCAACACATTTTACGATCTGTTGAAATGTGAGTTAGACTTCATTAAAGTCAATGATATACCCTACAATATACCACAGAAGTGACATACAAGGCTGTCTAGCCGATACTTATTTTAGTGGGAAGTAACTCCATTTTGTATAAAATTCTAACATCCGGTGATGTTAATACATTCGAGGTGTTTTTCCAAGCTTGCAGGAGAGGCCCGAGAAGTTGCGATTAATGGACTACCAGTAATATCACAAGTTGATGAAATTGGTCATTTACAAATTAACAATCAATAATTTGAAAGAAGCAAAGGGGTAGTGTCACGTATGTATTCAACCAATTAACACCACCATGCTAGTCCCTGGCATTCACTGCTGCTGTCCAAGTAAGGTCCGCGTGGAGCTAATTAAACACTTGAACGATCGCATGTGTACACAGCCACCATTTCAAGTGTGAAAAACAATGAAATATATATAACGGGACCCAAGTTTCACTTCGAGAGATCAAGAGATCAAGAGTAAATTTGCTTGGTTATATAGAGAAAAAAATTGGGACCATGATTTCACTTCGAGAGATCAAGAACTTTGAGAGATCGAAGTTCGAGCCATCGAGTGTCACCTGGACTTCCAAAAATAGAAAATGAAACAAACCTTGTTGCCAAGTCCAAAAAGTTACAAGTCTCTTCTTCTCTAGATTTAGGACTTTCATCAACTTCACACAACAGTGCATTGACCAGATGGGAATTCTTTACCACAACTGGTATTTCTTCAAACATTGATTCAAAACTAATGCTTGCTGCTTGTATAGCTTCAGGTGTGAAGTCTCCATCTCTGTAGAAGTCCATCATTGCTGCTGTCAAGCGGTAAGCTTTCAAGGCAACAAAACCCTGAGTTGTACGCAGTGGATCTACAAAGATTTAAAAGGATTATTACTCAAACATTTGTAGGTACATGTACATATTTAGTTCAACACATCACATGGCACACATATGAGAAAAAAAATCACAATTTATAGACAAATCTTATTTACCAGGACTCAAGTTTTTATATGAAAGTCATGTGAGGTAAAGAAAATTTTAGATTATTTTAGAGTCGCTTTAACAAGACCTTGAACTTTCAGTAGGATGTAACTATCTATTTCTTGCATCAAAACAAGTTATTTAAAAACAAGTCATTTTTTAAAAAATGATGCTCGTTTCAAGTGAAATATGCATATATTTCGTAGTCTTAGCTTTAAAGCCTGACAAATCTTGTTGATTTCTAATAGCCATGGCATAGTGGCCAACAATGAAATCAACAGGCCTATGTCACATTGATGTTTGACACCACTACCCAAAATCCAAGTTCTAGTTAAATGGCTCTACCTCTGTGAATTGCATTACAGTAAAAACTTGATAAGCTATTTCATTATGATTAAACCCAAAATTTATGAAAATCTATCATGATTTGAAACTCCTTACCATAAATGAGCACCACTGACTCTTCAATAGAGTGCTGGTAGTTAAACTGAGAATCAACAAAAGCTCTGCTGATGAAGGAGCCAAACAAGGTGCTTTGATACCATCCAACATGAAGATGGTCAATGTTCACATGCCTCAAATTCCTCATCATTTCCATCTGGTACTGAACTGTAAAATAGACCAGAAGTCAAATTATTACAAGAAACAAGAATCTGCTTTCAGCATATGGATAAAGATGGATGTAAAACTCATTTTAATCACTAATCTCAGCAAGATGTCTGGAAAACTGTATGATGTAATAACAAATGTACAGCTAATGAACTCTATCAAGAAATGCCTTCGTATATCACAATTTTACATGTACCAGTAAATGAGCCAAATTCTCAATAAATATGATAAAAGAGTGCACCTTTGACAAAACAAATCCAAATAGTTTCTAACTATGAAAAATACCTTCATCAAAGTCTTCTTCTTCATTGTGTCTTGGGAAGGGAAAGCAGTTAGTGATTTCTAGGCGAGTGTCCACCACTAATCCCAGAAGAACACCCTGTACAAGATCTGTGCCCCCTGCTCCCTCTTCCTGGCAGTGTTTGATAATTTTTAACACAACCTGTAAAACATACTCAACATTGAATCAATAAGATCGAAAAAATGTTGAAAACTACAGGTACTGTGGAATCATTTGAGTTTGTATGAACATAATTTCATGGTTCCTTATTTCAATATTCATGCTTTAAAAATTAAAAAAAAAAATATCTTAAGGCAAATGTTCACTAGTGACACCCCTGCTCTGATGTGGTTATACAAAAAAAGCAAAGTTGACATTTATTATGAAGTTGACAATGAATTTGTTAAAAAACCAATCCAACTATATGGCATGCCTAAACAAAGAGTGTGTTAAAATTTCAACCATCTGTGATGAACAGTTGTTGATAAATATATGACAAAAATTTGTTTGAAAATTTAGGCTAAAAATAAACAAAGTCTTCATTTAAGTGATAGTTGAAGTCTGATTGGTACAAAAATGAATCCCACTATATGGCATTCCTAAACAAAGATTGTGTCAAAATTTCAACCATCTGCGATGAATAGTTGCTTAGAAATCTTTGACAATAATATGTTCGTAAATTTAGGGTAAAACTAGATGTGTCGTAACGCCATGGATGCCCCCACATGCGACCAAAACTTCAAATGCCAAATTTAGTATAACATTTTTTTCAATGCAGAATAAGTTATAAATCCCTGAAAATTACTGATTTTTTTTGGTGAAGTTCAAGAGGCATAACTGTCACAAATCATCAAACTGGAACAAAGTCCAAACTTGACCTGTATTTTCTAATAAGTTAACCTTATATAAATTATCAACTTTACATATGCATCACTTTAAATTAAAGTTAGAGAGCGGAAACTAAGAATTTCCCTTTTTCTCCTAATTTCTAAAGGCATAACTCTTTTAAAAATCATAGGACCGGAACTCTAATTTCGTAATTGATCTGTATTTGTTCTGTATTTTCTTGTAAAAAACCTTCATATAAAAATATCAGCTTTATATATACATCCCTTCATAAGTTAGAGAGCTGAAACTGACAATTACTAATAAAAGTTCAAGATTGATGTTCTTCAGAAAAGCTCGTCTAATACAAGCTTTTTGAACAATTTAACACTTAACAACATGTTACTATGACAACTTGGTATTTAATTATTATATATATATATATATTTGGGGGGGGGGGGGATAAGAACTGCGATATTATGAGGCACCGGTAGGGGGGGAAAATTCAAGAATCCTGGATGGTTCGCACCTCACTCTGAACGAAACATCTCACTGTATTAAGATATTTTTCTCGTGTTATTATTGCTCTGAAATTAATCATAACCTATATAAGAATTGAAGTAAGTTATAAAACCCTGAAACGGTGTTTACATGTATATATGAACTGCTAGTATAACGTTTTTTTTCGTTTTCGGTTGAGTTTTTTATGAAGCCATTGCAGCCATAGCGTTATTATGTTCAGAACAACAGGTATTAATTGTGTTGTGATAACAAATATACCTTGTCTTTCACTTGAGATTTACCTGTATTTTTATGAAAAATTAGGGGTGTTATTGCAGGTAATTAAATACCACAGATCTAAAGGTGGGGATAATTTATACACAACTTTTCTGCTTTAAACTTACATTACCGCCCCTGCATCTACCATTCAACTACAATTTTTGTACCACTCTTGAATAATAAAGTAATGTGTGATATTGTTTGATAATATCCATTCCCATGCATTCATGAATTAATAATTATGATTTATTACAAAATATAAATGATATTTTAATGACCAAATATTCATATTCGAAACACTATCTTAAAGTTTATCCCATTAAATACAGAACATGTCAGTTTAATGGTTGTCTGGTTTTTAAATAGTGTGTAAGACTAACAAATAAACTAAAATTCTAGAACGGCCACCCGCCACCGGTGTGTTTGCCGTATGGTTACATGACATATTCTGAGAAAATTCGAAATACGTAATTTATGCCGAGCGATAATTCTGACTGAAAAAGAGCGAGAAATTTTAAAATATTAGCTTATATCAAAAATCAACATAATATGTGGTATATGGGGTAAATAACTTCAGAGAAAATAACCTTACCAGTCCATCTATTTGAACATATTCCACAGGAACATTCGCATGCTTCTTCGCCGACGCCATGACGGAAGTAAGACTGACTCTTTTAGACGCTTAAGAAAGCAGAAATTTGCCTTGCTGCAAGCGTCTTTTTGACCTCGATAGCCAACTAAACTGAATAAGAAAGCAAAAAGGTAGCGAACAGTCTGTATATATACACTAGAGGCTTGCGCATCTCATTTAATTTTTTGAAACATAAATTTATGTTGATTATTTCATTAACATTCAATTATATGGTCATATATCTTTATTTATCAGCATTTGATTTTACAAAAAAATATTCATCATTTGTAACTACTGCATGTCTCTGGTTTTACAGATATGAAGCCATGGGTATCAAACGCCAGAAACAAGTGCGGAAATCATTAGCATTTTACAAGAAGAACTTTGGATACTCTCCCCCGTACTATGTTTTAGTGGACGGCACGTTTTGTCGAGCGGCATTAAAACAGAAAATCAACATCAGAGAGCAGCTTCCTAAATATCTAGAGGCAGAGGTCAACATCTGTACAACACAATGCATTCTTGATGAGTGTGAGGCCTTTGGTAAGACCCTCTATATGTACAACTATGGTGTCTGGATAGGGCCATTGCAAAAGCCTGATAGCATGCATGTTCAAAATGATCTGAGTCCTATATCACACAACTCGCTTTCACGCAAACACACCTTTGCACAAAAAGCCATTGTGCTAACACAACTTTACGCAACACACTGTCCGGTCGGGCTGTCACAAAACATGTAGCATGTTAACACAGCTTCACAGAACCAGAGACATAAATAACAGATTGGCAACTGATCAAAATCTTGCTGTCCCTATTGTAAAGTATTCCAAGTTTAAATCATCATATCTTTCTAATAAACAAATATATCGAAATAAAAATAGCTAAACCCTACTGGTACTGTACCAGTTATCGGCTAAGACCAGTTATCGGCTAAACTGAGAGTTCGGGTTTATAGCACGCGACTATCTGAGATTTTTTTAATTCAGTCCTCTGTTTTGAATAAAGAAAAGTAAGTTTGCTTGAAAACTTACTTGAATATGTTTTAAACATGAGCTTAAACGATCATTGTTTACCGCTGATTTACATCTTTGCACTTTCAGCAGTGGGGGAAGTGACGTAATATGTTAAAAATAGAATATAACCCCTTTGTGATACATTATTATTTCCCTTCTTTGATTTGACATATAATATCATTACATATAACATGTAGAAACAAAAGGAATTCACTAAATTCTGAGAGATTCATAGCGCAGTTGAACGCCTGCTTGCACAATATTATGCATTGAATAGTCTACGATTTTGTGTATTACCGTATGATAACAAACGAATAATTTTATGAGATTTGTGTATGCTTTATAACCCCTACGAACTTTAGTCTGACCCCAAAAGGGGCATAATTCAAATTACATTTTGCAGAGTATCAAATCAACATGTACAAGGATTTTACTATATGTTATTATCGCGAAGCCGATAACTGGTACAGTAAATCGTAAAAACTCGGCAAATTCTGGACGTGCTAAAAAAGCACACAAAAAGATGTTTTGGGTTCTAAATAATGATTTAACCTAACAGGTGCATAAACAAGGAGTATACCATTTAAAGTATGTCAAGTTTTATTAAAAAATATCAAGAAATAAGGAAATACGAAAAGAAAACGTTAAATTTTAGCCGATAACTGGTACAGTGCCAGTATTACATGTATAATCTCTTCCAAGATATTTATGCATCACATTTGGACAATTTTTGATAAAAATACACGTATCTGTGAAAGAAGTGCAATTGAAATAGATGAAAGGGAAATTATCCAAGATATCTTCATTCACACATTATCATTTTTCACTTGAAAAAATTCACAGAAACAAAAACTGATTTCTTACAGAGATTTATAATGGGGAATGTTGACATTTTTTTCTCCATTTGGAAGTACTTGGGACACCTCACACAGTTTTTCAATGTTATCATCCAGTCATGTTGCCATGCAAAATCCCCGTAGACATCACAATTTTTAGCTGTGTACTGAAACTTGATTAGCTAGAGGGGGCGTTTCAAAGGAGAAAGCTTGGAAATTTTTCATACTTTTGAATCAACATCATTTGAACCCTGAGGTATTTACAAATATTGAGAAATTGAGAAAAATGTGAATCGAGGATATTTTGGGACAGAGTATACCAAAACACTTAAAATATTCTATTATCATGAGTTTGTGTCTTAAGGTACCTCACTACACCCAGACTTATACTTTTTAAGACACTACGTCACAAGATGGCAATTTAAATGTTTTGTTAAACTGTTTATATCGTTCGATTCAGTTGTATATCGCCGTAGCTCAGTGGTTAAAGTATTGGGCTTCTGAACCGCAGATCACTAGTTCGAATCCGCTTGGAGCTTTTGTTCATGTGAACTGAATTAAATGTTCGAAAATGTAATTTTTCATCCAAAATTGCACATTTTTTTGCCTATTTGACTTAATACTTCTTAGCCATTATGATATCTATCATAATCAAGTAATTTTCTACTGATTTGAGAAAATATTTCAAGGTGTTGTGAGCCACCTTAAAAACAATATTTAAAAAAGGAGTTTCAGGTGGCAGTTGGTGACCTGTCGTCCAAGATTTCACGAACATGTTATAGCTGGCCTATATATTTTCTAAATATTAATCTTATTTTTCAATTTATTGTTTCAAAAACTTTTAAATCCTATGCACATTTTTCATAAAAACAATATATCACTACTTTTGGTTTAAGATCAATATATCAATTATCAATTAATATGTACATGTAGTTCTCAAAGTAAGGTTGGTCCCGTAACATTTTTCAATGACAAAACACGCTAATGGCGGAATTGCCAATCTCTGTTATTTATGTCTCTGACAGAACACAGCATCCCCTGTCACAATTTGGATGTGTAAACACAATGGGATGTTTTATAACAGTTATTGTGTTGGCTAGTTGTGCAACAACATGATGACAATGTGTTAGGTTGCAATAGTATGAGGGCATATTGTGTGGTAGCACCATAGGGAGTTGTGTGAAGTTGCAGTGGTATATTGAGTGACAGCACAAGGACAAGTTGTGTGAAATATTTGTTAGAATTATAAGTTTTGCTAGCCCATCTGCATGACAGCACAATGATAAGGTTTTGCTAGTGCAACAGAGAGTTATACAAAATTGTGCGACAACATCTTGTGTAAAGTAGTGTGTTAGTGCAATGGCCTTTTGTACACAATTGCATGTTGTGTGAAAGCATGATAGCAAGTTTTGTGAAATTCCATTAGCGCAATGGCATGTTTTGTGAAATTGTGTGAGACTGAGAGAGACTGCGAGTTATGTGACAGTATGATAGCAAGCTGTATGAAGTTGCATTTATAGCACAACAGCATGTTGTGTAAAGTTGCATTAGTACAACAGCATGTTGTGTGAAGATGTGTTAGCTTGACTAGTTCTGTGAAGTTGTGTTAGTGTGATGTATGGTACAAAGTTTAGTTAGTGCAATGGCTTGTTGTGCAAAGTTGTGATAGTGCAACAGCTTGTATTCTGATAGGATGCGCTGAATGCTTGTTTTTCCCATCAGGCTCTTAAGCTGTTGCAAATGACCCAATCTAGACTCCATACACAACACTGTATTTTTGATGATTGTGTAAATGCCAATAAAATCATTTGAGTCAGATGTTTATTCATAAAATTTTGTTGTTTCTCTAGGTTCTGTTTTATACGGACCTCTGAAAATACTTCAGCAATACCAGAAAGCTCCATGTGGACATTCAAAAAGCATCAAAGGGGCAGATAAATGCATCCAGCACACAACCAAGAAGACTGTCAAATATATAGTAGGAACACAGGTATAATCATTGCCTTTACTTATCAATGTATCAATTTTAAAGTACTGTATTTGATGTTTAAAAAATTCTTATGATCAAATACCGGTACATGTAGAATTTATGAATAGACTCTTTAAATGATGGCAATAAAGCTTAAGCCCCAAAAAATAAAAAGAAATGTATTGGTTCTCAGGCACTACTGCATTAGGCCAAATACTCTCACATTAATTAATTTTATTGCCATATTGAAAAGGGGAATTACTGAATTTTTAAATATAAATATAAAAATTTTCTTATTCCCCTTTGCAAATGTTGCCAAAAAAAAAAAATGAAAATAAGATACTTGCCTCAATATATTTTGTACTTTTTTACCTGAGAACCAACACATTAATTTTTTTGGCCTTACAAAAACTATTTGTATCTCATTTCAAGGATCCTGTCTTAAGGGAAGTATTGCGGAACAGGACAGGACTGCCAATTCTCTACATAGCTTTTAATGCAATAATGTTAGAGAATCCATCCACAGCATCACTTATGGCAGCAGAAAAGAAAACAGAGACTGAGTTAAGACCAACCTCACACCAACAGACTGTGATACAAAAACTAAAAATACAAACATTTGGAGAAGAGAAGGAGGTTGTGAAGAAAAAGAGGAAGAAAGTTAAGGGACCGAATCCACTTTCATGTAAAAAGAGTAAAAAGAAGAAAACTGATATAAAACCTAAAACTGGTTCAGAAGAGACAAAGAAGCGCAAGAAAAGGAAGAAAAAACACAAATCTGCTCACACTACTGAAGCTGTATTATAGACTTTTGTGAAATTGATCCAATTTGAGCATCATGATTTGATACAGTGGAATGTTTACTGTACTGTTTTGTTGGTAGTCATTTTTACATTTTCCTATTAAACTCTGTCCAAAGATATCCTTGCATCATATTTTGCTTTTTATTGATATTTATAGTAACTCAGGGTTTCAATAATATTTATTTAGGAGTGCGTATTCCTATAACTTCCATTTCACTGTTTATTTCCACATATCTTATTTTCACTTCGATTTTTTTCCGGTACATGCTCCCAAAACAGTGGGGGGCCAACTCCATGATAATTTTATTTTCTATTTGTAAATTTAAGAGAAATGTTTGCTGCAAAATAAAGTTGGGGGGGGGGGGAGTTCCCCTGATGCTACTTGCCTGTTCAAGGTCACTGGACACCACTCTATTGGTGAAGTATGAGCCAGATTGGACCATGGGGAAAGAATATAATGTATACAGGGTTATTTTTTGCTGTGTTTATTTTGCCCTTCTACACTTGGAAACGGTTTTGCCTGTCTTGAATTGGCGTGGACAATGGAAGATATGGTAGATACTCTTTCTAATTAACACAATAATTTTAAAAATTCTTTTGAATTTGCACAGTCTTAAATTCACCTGCTGACAACGGGGCAAATATTTCACTGTATACAGTATGATCTGGACAAGAATTTTTCACATAAATCTGCTACTTACCTCAGACTAAGAAACTTGGTTCAAGGTCACTGCACACCCTTCTCCCAATGGCACTCTGTGGGGGAAGTATGAGCCAGATTAGGCCAAGGGGAGAGAAAATATGCTCTGAACGAGTGATCTCAGAAAGATGGACTGACAGAATGATCACTAAAGTGTGCACACAGACTTGGGCCTTAATTAAGACTTATTTTTTCATTTTGAAAGCATTTTAACTACCAGAAAATACTTTGGATACCAAAAGCTAAGAATTGTCAAACCTATGTCAGTTCCTTTGTGTGTGTCAACTTAAAAGAAGGCTTACCTTAATAGTTTCATATCATCAGGGCATCAAGATGTGTCGATCAAAAAGTAGGTCATTGTGACCTCCTTTTGGAATCCTACAGCTATTCATAGTCAAATCTTTATCTTAGATTTTAATATTAATAGGCCAAATATCGCCAAACTTTGTTAGTGGGTGTATCTAACAACATCAATACCTGCATTTGTCCTAAAAATCAGACACAAAAACATAACCTTTCGCCATAATCATTATCATTGTCCCAATTGTTTTAATACTTTAATTGAGACCTATAAGATTGGTCAGTTGATGTTTCTTAGAACTTCTGGTATGATGTTCCAAAAGTAGGTTTCCATTATGTAAATTTTATATTTTGTATATTCGTATGCATTGTCAACTTGGAGTGTATGAAAATTTCCTATAGCTTTACAATTACTTTTGGGAAGAGTTTCATATTAAACAAATTTAGAAAAGGATACAAGAAATGTAGTTCAGGTATGCTAGCAATGTTGCCCATGAGCCTTTTTATATGTTCCTGCTGTTGTATGGGGGAAAAAACCCATTAAGGACACTGTATGTATACACTAATGACACTGTATGTATACACTAATGACACTGTATGTATACACTAATGACACTGTATGTATACACTAATGAAAATGTTTTTAAACTTTGAAATTACTTATGATAACTACTCAAAAGTATCTTGAAATCAGTGTGTGCAATGAATAAAGGGTCCTTACAGGTTTAGTTTGCTATACATTGCTCTGAAAATTTGGTTATGGCAAAGTACTGTAGGAAACAGTACTAGCATTCATTTTGACTGCAAATAAGTGTTCAAATAAATAAATAATGTTATTTGACAATGCCAATAATTTGACAAGCAAGACCCTCCGAATAATTTATAGCTCTTACATTCAGAAGGTGGGATCAGGAATTTTACAATTTTACAGTATTAGTCCGGGGGTCATGATTTTTACAATTTAGAATTTTCAATATATATACAAGCTTTTGTGTAAATATTGACATTTTTGGTGCAGTCGTTCTTGAGAAGATTTTTAAACAATTTTCCTATGTATTTCTATGTTAAACTTTGAACCCCGCCTGGGGCCCCAGTTTTGGTCCAGGGGTCACAAATTTTACAAATTTGAATGTTCACTATATACAAGCTTTTGTGTAAATTTTGGCTTTTCTGGTGCAGTGGTTCTTGAGAAAAAGTTTTTTAAACATTATTCCTACGTATTTCTATGTTAAACTTTGAATCCCACCTGGGGCCCCAGTCTTAGTCTGGGGGTCACTATTTTTACAATTTAAAATTTTCACTATATACAAGATTTTTTTGTAAATATTGGCATTTTTAGTGCAGTGGTTCTTTAGAAGAAGATTTTCAAAGACACAATTAAACCCTATACTCATTGTTTCGCAATTATCTCCCTTTTTAAAAGGGTTTAGCCCTTTATTTTAACAATTTAAAATTCCTTTCCCATAAGGATGCTTTGTATCAAGTTTGGTTAAATTTGGCCCAGTGATTTAGAGAAAAGTCAAAAATGTGAAAAGTTTACAGACAGACAGATGAACGATGGACAACGGATGATCAGAAAAGCTCACCATCTTCGCTAGCCAAGGGTTTACGATCCACTCTGCTCCTCTACAACCCTTGGCAGATTTAGCCAATGTTTTCAGAAATAGAAGAGCTCCGTCTAGTATTTGAGTTAAAATTTGAGCAGCTAAAATACGTATTTTTTATCTAATAGATATTAAAAGAAATGGTCTTGTGAAAAAATAGAAATTTTTAAAATAACCCATATATTTGTAATTATATATATAACGCATGTTATTCATTAATCACGTAAACATTGTAATAATGATTGTATTGAAATTTTGTATGAAAACACTATGAACTACACCTGCGATCGCCTGGCTTCGCGACCAATCAGATTACTTTGCGCGAGTTTTGATTTAGTCGGCTAAATCTGCCAAGGGTTGTAGAGGAGCAGAGTGGATCGTAAACCCTTGGCTGGCGAAGATGAAAAGCTCACTTGAACCTTCGGTTCAGGTAAGCTGAAAACAGGAGCATTGAGGATCTGATTTTAATCAGATTAAGGCAATAACTTTCCAAAAAGAATTCAAAAAAAATTTCAATGTGACAAGCATTTATGACAGACAGCCAATGATATCACAATAGGAAACAACTAATGAAACCCTCAAATTTTTATAATTTATTGCAATTCATGCAGATTTGATGTTCTGACAAGAGGTGATGTTGTAAGCAAGTGTTTTGCTCTTGGTTCTCTGTAATTATAGTCAATTAGTCCCGGGTTTAGGAGACACAAATGTTCATATGCACAACATAATCTACTCCACTCCTCCATAGAAAGTCTGAAGGACTGCTTGGTGGGATCCACTTGTGAAGTTTTGAAAAAGTCATCCACCAAGTTTGACATAATTGGTGGGAACAGATCTCTGAAAAAAAAAATTTAGAATATGAGAAATCATGTATTTCTATGATATTTTGTTTAGAATTAAAAAACATGCAAACAGGGTTTGACAGATGTAGTTGGCAAATGGATTGAAAGCCGTTTTATGTTATAAATATTTTATGCTGTTATACAACAAACAAACATTATGTAAATTTGTACATAAGTTATTTTACATGTACCAGTATTTGACGACTAATGTAAAAATATCTTACTGTGCTCCTCTTTTGATATGCTTTTGTCTGTAGTGAAATATTGTAGATACAACTTTCTCAACCAGTGAAAATGGTTGATCTATGAGGGGGGTCTTTAATGGTTCCAAGTACAGAACTGCCGCATGTACTTTTGGTGATGGTACAAAAACTTTTCCTGTTAAAAAAACCAAAAAATATATTTGTTAGGGTTGGCAATTTGAAAAAAAATAACCTGTTATTTAGGTAACTTCGTACTTTTAGGGTGGTCCAAGTATTAGATTTAAGAATTGGTTTTCCATGAAAAAAATTAAACTTTTTATGGTTTTTCCCTTGTATTAATGTACCAATATCTCAATTACCCAGAATCTAACATTAAATCAAAACCCTGTCCTGTTTTAATAGCAATTAACAGGATTAGCACCTTGGTCATCTACTTCATTGTTTGTTTATATATAGTCAGGGTATGAACTATGAATAGGCTTGAGTTTTTAACTTTTCTGGAAGAATAACTAAGTACATAAGCTATCAAACAGAAAGGCAAGTTAGTATGGTAACCATTAATAAATATGGATTCATTTGACAACTCTTGTGCAAATATATGAGTGTGCTAGTTATAATTCTCAAAATACTTGTAATTAACATTTACTGTATGTTTCGAAAATAAGGAATCCCCCACCTCTTCAAGTTAAAAAAAAAGAAAGAAAAGAAAATACACCAGTCCTTAGTCCTTACCAGGTATATGATATCTGTATTTTATTTTGCACAAATATTGACTCATGATTGAAAGTCTACATCTGTGTTCGGAATCTACATCTGCTAGAATTCTCTCTGCCACCTCATGTTGAAAAGTAAGAGTCAAAGGAACACGTCCATGTTGCCAAGGTCCACTTTTGTTGGAAATCTGTTCCAGCCATTTTAATAAAAGTCCAAGAGACACATTGAATGGCAAATTTCCAACTATATTTATTTTGGGGGTCATTTTTTGCCATGGTCTTGCACAATAAGGTGGAAATAAACTGTGCATGTCAAAATATTTTGCATCTCCAAGATGTACATCTAATCTGCCTCCAGATGCTGCTCTTAAAGCCTGAAAAAAGTTAAGTTCAAAACTCAATTTTTTACACAAGCAAACACAATTGATTGAGCAAATTTAATTTTTGGTCGCTAGAAAAACTAGAAAACCTCTAATCCTTTAATAAATGTGTCTTATATATAAATAAGAATTCTGAAAACATATTATTGTACTCGTCAAGCAAGAGCATAGAAAAATATGGTACACATACCTACACTTATTAAAAAGATAGGAAAATATCAGTTTATGAAAATTAAAGGGATAGGATAAATTCTTCGATGAAACTACTATCAGGCACATGCATTTGTGAACAGGTTTATGATTTATGTTCTATCTAACTTACCTCCAATGGTGGCAAAAATCTCTTGTCTTTTTCAATCACATGAACTTTTTCTGCATCACTTTCTAGTAATGCCCTAGTTATTCCCCCTGGTCCAGGCCCAACTTCACAGATATGTGATCCTTTTGTCACTGAGATGCAGTTCACAAACTTATGACACACATTCATGTCGAGGAGAAAGTTTTGAGAAAGCTTCTTTGTTGCACTAAGTCTGTAAAGTTTCACAATTTCAGATATCCTGGGCATTGGTGGCAATCGGCTCCCCATTCTGCTTTTTTTAAAACAAAAAACTGTAACAAAAAAAATGACGGAAAATTGTTATTTATCTTCCACAAGTTTAAATCTAAATAATAAGTAAGAGGCTCGTCGGCTACATCATTCATCTAAGTTAGTACAATACTCAAGTGAATTTTGCAAAACTTTAAACAACCATTGCATCGACACATTAACTTCACATTTACACACTATCTTCATGTTTCATTAATTGAAGTCTTTACCATACAAGAAAGCATTTCTATGTATTTATAAGTTTTAGGCATAATAATTCCTAAGATAACAATTATCCAAAAATTGTCCTTGGAAAAACTTTGCACCAATCATGTCACCCAATTATTTATAATTTCATGTACTTCAGAAATTTAATTACTTTTTATAGGTAGATCCATTTATTATACCAAACTTTAAATATTATATCAAGGGAAATTACCATCCTGTAAAAAGAAATGATTTTTATGTCAGGTGCCTGTGATTTTGGTGGGTAAAGGAGTGACGTCTGCTGGTGTCACAATTATTTTTTTTATATTGCATGCAATCAGGTGCTAAGCCCCATAAGATGGGTATTATACAGTATGAGAGGTTCTTAAAAATTAAAATATTGAAACTTGTTATACCTATAATGTAAATAATTACATAAACTTTGTAATTTCAACATTTTTTTTACAATCTGACTTACTTAAGGCAAGACATTTTACTGAAATGATGCACAAACATGACATTTAATATAGAAAAGATCATGGTTTTTATTCGCTGCAATTGTTTTTCACTTGCCTGGATAACAGGAATCAAAATTAAAAATTAGAGGAATGAGGCAATGTCATACTTTAAATAAAATCAGTCTTTTGAAGACAAAAACATTGATTATAAGCGACTTCTGGGGTTCATTTGAGTTTGACCCTTTTTTTAATTATAGTTTTTCTGTTAATCCAATCGTGTTAATCGTTTCGTGCCTTTTCATATGCAAGTAAGTTTATTTCAAAGTTAAAGGTCGTTCAGTGCGCCATATACGATAATTTATTGAACAAGAAATGTAAAATCCTATCCAGCATTCTATCATGATACTCATTTCTTAATTCTTTAAATCAAAATTACACAATATTACATGTAAATCATATCTGTAAACAGTGGAAATGAAAAATTAATGTAAAATATCGAAGTTCTTAGGAACAATTAAGGTAACATATTTACCTGTATATCGAACATACTAAATCGTACACAGAGTGTATACCTGCGTAAACATTAAATTGTATGTACTAATATAATTCGTTTTTTATGCGTCAGTTTTTACAGAAACAAAAGTATTGATTAAATATGTCATATTTATTTAGAATTAGAGTTGTATTTCAATTGAACCCGTATTTTCCATGTGATTTGATCTCGGGCTAACATGTTCCTGGCGATTGGGTAGGGTGTGCGGTTATGAAAACATTGTTAACAAATTGTATGGGGAGTGTATATCTCTGTAAGCATTTATTTCATTTGTATGTAATATAATTTGTCTCCAAAGCATCATTTTTATACAGAAAGAAATGTATTTATAATGGATTTTATATTTATTTAGAACAAGATTTGTATTTTAATTGAACCCGCTATTTTCCGTTTGATTTGATCTCGGGCTGAAATGTTCGCGGTGATCAGCTTAGGTGTTCGGTAATGAAAACAATGTTAACAATAAGCTCATTATTTTTGTAAATAAATTTTAACTGGTCATTTTCATAATAATCTATAATCATAATCTCTATAAATGATGCAGAAATGATTAAGAACTCGACATTTGTTAATAACAAGATATTCCCCGTATATCCTAATTCGTAGGTGTTCTTTCTCAAATTCTGTCATTATCAGGTTAATCGTGAAGATCGTTTAACGCGATTATACGTTTATGATGAACATTATTTATCCTTTCCTATCGTGTATCAATCCTATCGTATCTTGCGTGTATACTTTTATATCATGTGTTAATCCTTTCCTGTTGTGCGTGAATCCAATTCATCGTTTATCCTATATAAAAAAACCCGTTTTGGGTACTGTACCATATATTATATAAGCATTTGACCCCCAAATGGGGCTCAAACCTCCAAACAGTGACTCGTGCCCAAGGCAACCTGCAAATCTGAAAAATGAATCCCATCTGGTAGGTGAAAAAGGTATAATATACAGGCATTTGACTACCAAACTGGTCCCAAACCAACAAACGGTGACCTATGCCCAACCTGCAAAATGCTGAGTTCTTACAAAAAGTAAGAAGAAAAAAATGTTATGGCGATGTGTAGGTCTATTAATGTATATGGTTTTTACTTCTTTAAAATGTTACCTCGATCAACCTTGTCACTGTTACTGCAATGTTTCACTTGTTCATTCAGATTCACACATGCCTTGGGAAAACTCGAAATATGAAGAAGGACATTCTAAACGCTCGATAAAACACTAAACCAAGTACGGTCATAAAATTGATTTCCGGATTTTTATTCCGGACTTTAACAGGTTTTAACTATTATGTATACCCAAGATGGCAGCTAGTGTGCGCCAAAATTTGAAATAATGATTCCTTGATATCATTTTAACCA
Source organism: Magallana ariakensis (assembly GCA_020458035.1). NCBI lineage: Eukaryota > Metazoa > Mollusca > Bivalvia > Ostreida > Ostreidae > Magallana > Magallana ariakensis. Next base: position 39,999,815 of record CM035817.1, read on the forward strand.
TGTATAAGAAGACTTTTACACTATACGACATATTTGTGACAGTTTTGTCATTTTTCTCATATATACTAGACGTAGTAACAGGTAAAGATATTTTCGCTTTAATGCACAAAAAATGCATAATTTTATAACCATATCACGTTAGATGTGGTTACCATGTATTTTCTTTTGAGAAGTGGACATGGATGTAGGCTATGCCTGTCCACTTCTCTTTTAGGCTATGCCTGTCCATTGCTCAAAAGAGAATAGTTACCATGATGTAATATGGAATACATCAATAGTGTCATTTATGTTTTTGATTTATTTGTTATAAGATATGGTTACAATTCTTTTGTTGTGTTTTATAGTCCAAATTATCTGGATCAGTGAGTTTTGTTATACCAATAATATTCCAAACATTGTTCCATACGACCAATGGCAGGTTCATTCCTCAGTGCTTTTGCGTCTTCCAACAATTTCTGTTAGATAAATAGGACTGGTTCACCCCATTGACCTGTTGTTCAATATCAAAGATGGTTTAAATTTTTTGGGGTATAATTCTGACAAGATCATAAGAGGTGTACGTACATGTACGATGGACTAATGCCTTAAGGTAACAGCTTTGGGTTAATTTAACTATACTTGTTAAAGGAAGTTTATTTTATCTTATTTTTTTTGGGGGGGGGGGGGGGAGTGGGGTGTTCTTTTTATATTTAGGGGTAAACCCCCCCCCCCTTTATTTTTCTCTGTACCCTTTTCTTGCCTTTCATTTTCTTTCTACTTTTAAAATGCTCTCTTGAAACTCTGATGACAATAACAAGTTTAAGAGTCTATAACACCAACATCCATATAAAACTTTACTGCTGCTATATTATCATTGTACATTTATTTTTGTCACAGATGTGGCTGTGATAGTAGTCTTTTTCCTTGATGGACATGCTGTATGGGGAGCTATATCACTGGCATTTGTGGCACTTTCCACCTTTGCCATGCAGATTTTCAGCTTTTGTTGGCACGTTACAGATGGGTCCATGACAGTCAAGAACTTCTTGATTCATGCCTTTTTCTTGGCTCCTTTACACAGGTAAATGTCTTCTTGCTCCTTCATAGCAAGCAGTATTTTTGTATTCACTTGTGCACAGCTATGTGTCTTTAATGTTTATTTACATTATTAATATTTCATCAGTTTTGTTTGTAAATGCATACAGTCTGTATACATAGTGTTAATTCATTTTCTACCATAGGTACTGGAGAGTACTAAAGCTTGGAATTAAGTCGAGAAGAACCAAGAATCATGATGATTTGGATGCAGTTTACTGTGCTAACAATGACATCTGCTTGCTGCGACTATTTGAGTCGTTTTTGGAGTCAGCTCCCCAGCTTTTGCTTCAGCTCTATGTCATCATCACATTCCAGCATTTTGATTGGATTATTGGTAAAGTGTCATCAACAACTCAGAAAATTTTTGTCAATCTTTCAAAAATCATATATTTTTTGTACCGGTATCTTATTCAGTGAAGATTTCCATTTAATTTGATGAAATTAAATCTGATGTATTTTGTTTGATACATCAGGGTTTTATAACACATTGACTATAAATTAATTTTTTTTCAGGAATATCAACCTTTTTTTCCTTGACATCAATTGCTTGGTCTGTGTCAGCATACTCGGATGGTTTGCGCCTGGCCTATCAGACAGAGTATAAAAGAAGTGGACTGACAATGCTTGTACACACACTATGGCAAACAGCTATGCTTAGTGGCAGAGTCCTTGCTATTGTTGTATTTGCATCCCATTTCAAGGCTTGGACCTTTCTGGTTTTGGGTAATGTTTGCATTTTTCAAAACAATACTTTCAGTTTGAAATCTGATAAACATTTTAAGGAGGCTGGTTGGTCAACAAATTATTCATGTTGGCCATAAACTATTTACAAGTACCGGTATACAAAAAATCCAAATATTTTATTAAAAATTTGACAATTTTTTTAAAAATCTTTATGCAGAGCTCTTCCTCTAACTGAGATTAATATAGTTCAAAAATGGCCACAAATATCCAGCCCTCTTTTAATGTTGATTAGCTTCCTTTTACATAATAATATTAAAACCACATTGCAATCTTAACTGCTCCGGTACTCTCTGATGTAGTGCTCAGCTCTCAATGCAAATTGTCTGGAGGTTGAAACCTGTTACTGTTTGTCTACCACAGGATTACATTGGTTGCTTATGACAGCATGGATCACTGTACAGAACGCTGACTTTGGTGATACAGCATGTGAGAAACGTATCTTTAATGCAGTGTCTGGATTTATCTACATCTTTTGCTTCTTGAACTTGAAGGACGGCTCTTCACGTAGGCGACTGGCAGTGTACTACATTGTATCTATGGTAGAAAACACAGCTCTGGTTATTCTGTGGTTTCTTTATAAGAGTGAAACTTCACCAAATTGGCTGAGCATTGTAGCACCCACTGTCATATATGGAGGATTTGCCTTAGGTATAAAAATATTTTAACTTTCAGAACAAATGTCAAGATAAGACATATTAAAAGAACACAATGATTAATGTTACGATCATTAAAAATCCAATTTATTATTTTCTTTTATTTAATCATGAAGAAGAACAATAGAATCTAAATGTAATAGTGTATTAGCTTTAATATCTGTAAAAGTGTATCAGTTATTGAATATTGAACAAAAGAACAATTGTTTAATTTCCTTCTTTAAGATGAACATCATTTGTAAGTTATAGGGATCTGTCTTATCCTATTCAGGTTCTATCATGATGTGTCTGTATTACTGTTGCTGTCACCCATCAATGCCAAAAGTCAAACAGGAAAAGGAACAGGAAACAAACTGGTTCAAACGAGTTGTAGCAATGAAGGTACATATACATCTATTTGATACATAGCAGTACAAAGTATTAAATTGCAATTCCTTCTATGGAAAGAAAATTTTAAAATATATGAAATATTATCCTAGATCCACAGAAGCATGTATGTTTAAAACGTTCAAATTTTTATCTTTAAATTAAAGGTAAACTACAAATCATGTTGTTTTGTTTTTTGTATTAGCGTCAGGAGCACAGAGATTCTTTCTTCAATACCTCAGACTCATCATTTCGTATCTCTGAATGGCTAACCACATCAGTAAACCTCAGTAACTGCGACAGACAAAACAACAGTGTTCAACTATCACTGAATTCTGCTGTACCAGATGTCATTCCAGTGAAGAACTCTACACGCTTTTTGAGTGGAAAATCCTTATCGACTTATCACAGAGCCCCTAGTATAGAGTCTTCTCTTCAGGAATCTGATGGAAATCTGACCCTTGAATCAGGCCGTGTGTCATATATCAGTGCAAGCAGCTCAAAACAATTAATTCCCTCCAGCTCCAAAACGCCTTCTTATAAAATCAAAGCAGAAGTTAACCGAGCCTTTTCTCGCAATCATGATTCTTCCAGTGTACTTGTGTTGAAACCTCAAGATAGTTCACAAAGTTTTCAAAGTTGCATGGATTCAAGTAATGAAATATCTACCTATAAACATTTCTCTCTACTAAGCCAAAAGAATGATCAACAGCAAAAGAAGGATAGTCCACAAAGTCTTCAGAGCTGGAAAGAGGATGTCGCTACTGGCAGTGGAAGTTCTTCTTTTGAGTATGGCAGGAAAAAGTTGTCAATGTCACCACTTGATCCAGCGAAACTTTGGGAGCTGTCACAACAGAGAATTACTCTGGAACCTTCCAGTTATTTCAATGACTCTAAGCAACAAAGTGTTTCCCAACCAGCCAGAGAAAATGAATCATGTCGCCTGACTTCTTATTTTCAAACTCCTGTTGATTCCAGTATCAATGGTACTAAGAGCTCTTTAGCTAAAACAAGCCATCGTAGCACCACATTTAGTGACTCTCAGTACAATTCAAACTCAGAAGTTTCTGGTGAAAGATATGATGGAAGTTACAGCTACAGTGGTACATCTAGGAGTCAGTACAGGTCGCAGAGTAACACTGGAATGTCAGATCAAGTGGAGTCCTCAGAATTGTCCAATTTCTTTGCTGATATTTCATCCCTTCATGTGCCTGTTCCCAGCCATGGTAGATATATTTCTTCTGTGTCCGATATTACTGATCAAATGAATGCTTCATTTCCATGGCCAGATGACCATGAGGTGTTTTATGATGAGGGTGATATATCAGAAATGGTCTATAAGCAGAACATAAGAGAATCCTTGCAAGGGAAAAGCTATATGTATCATATTTGCCAAATTTCTGATTTCACTCAAGTCGGTGAAACTCCAAGAAGGCTCTCCTACAACGGACCATCCAATTCAGACTCCTGTCCTATTAGCAATGTCAGCCAAAGAAATAATTCCTTGCCTGGAAATTCAGTTGAAAAAAATACAGATGATAGTGGATATCATTTTTCAGAGACAGAAGATAACTCCAGTTCAAACATCAATCCTTACAAAGGCGCTTTCAATTTTGAAAATCATCAGAAATTAAATAAAGCTGTGATAATTAATTCCTCATCAAGTGATATGTCCCAAATGAAATCAGATAACACAGAGGGTGGGACTCCAAGGAGAAGATCCCTTTTACCAGGTTTAAGCTATTTGATGAGTGACTCGGACACAAGCTACATGGATAACTCTACTGAGCCTGCAAAATATCAAGATTTCACCCCAGAAGTGAATGATAGCCCAGAAAGCTGTGATAAAAATGGCTACTACACATCCCACCAGAACAAAAAGGTCACCCCATTGCAAGTCAGCACTATTGAAACATCGCCTATGCGATTGGGAAGAAGTGTTGATCTGTTCGATTCCAGCAAGCTAGAGATGAGTGATTTGGAAACTCCAAAAGCTGTTTGCTCGAAGCCTCCTATCATTCCTCCCATCTCAAGATTAGAAAAGCTGCAAGTGGTGGATCTCAAGGAATCCCCATACAAATTTCGAGGAAGATCCCAAGACAATGCACCTCACAGCTCTTCAAATGAGAAGGAAAGAGATGAATTGAGTATATTTGATTTGACCGAATCTCCTTACAAATTCCGCTCCAAGTGCTCAGAGAATATCATTCAGAGTAAAACTAACAGAAAATTTTACACCATTCCTGAAAAGAGGGTGGAAGGGGTGAATGTCCCCCACAAGAGAAGTCAGGCTAGATACAATGACAAAGAAAACAGAGTCTTGGATGAAAATAGATACCACACTGCTTCAATGTTAAGAAACAAAAAGAGAAAAGGAATCAAAGTCAAATCAGCAGAAAAACATTCCAAACCCAAAACACATGTCAGTGCCCTCAAGCACTCGTGTTATGCCTATTCAGATACTGACTCTGATGGAGACATTCCATCAGATTTTAGTGCAAGAAGTCAATATGGTGATGCATCTGAACAGGAATTTGGATTCTCTCCAATGAAAAACTACAAAAGGGAATCTACCAGTAGAACTGCTCTCAAGTCTGTGGAGAATAGCCCCACCTTCTCTCCAATAATCACACCTAACCATATGAACAGGGAAAAGGTGTGTAATGCTAATGGACCTCTCATGAAACCGTTTGTCAGTACACCTGTACCAAGATCTGCACTTGGGGGTTCTGAAAATGCACTATATTTGGTTGATGAACCCTCAACGATAGCTGTGTAACCATTTTGTTTCAATGAAATATTAGTTTCAATTGTATCAAAATATTTGTGCCATTTAAAATAATCATTCCATAAAGGAAACAAGGTGCCAATACTTACCTGTACCTTTATTTTACCTAACCTCTTGCATCAAAATTTGATGCAGAAAAATTAATATAAATTCTGTTTACATTGCAATGTTTGTGAAATTTTTCGTCAGCCAGCCTCTGTTTTATTGGTTAGATTGAGTCAGTTTTTACCAAATCAATTATTCACTTGTTTTTATGATACATGTACCTTCATTCTACACTTGCATGTATTTACAGTGGGTCTAAATGATAAATCAAAACCAAATAAGTTTGTATTCCATGTATGTGTGAAGAGGGATCAACATATATTATAAACAATTTATTTTTAGTGCTTATGCATCACAAGGACGTAAGCTAGTAAAATATCAGTATATGGCCTGTTGAGTTTCCTTTTGTAATTATCATTTGTCTATCTAGATGTATCTGTGATACATACAATGGCATTTAACCAACAATTTGTTGATGCACATGGCTTCTTGTTATTTGTTGTAACTTTATAGTTTTTGTAATCTGAAATGTCTTTTGTAGATTTTTATGCTGTAAGCAGCTTTCTAAAACATTTCATATCATGCAGGCAGGGTTTTTCATAATGTATTTTAGAACTTTAAATGTCAATCTGTTAAAAAACCAGTATCTTTTTTAGTTTTTAATAAAGAAAAAAATATGTTGGTTTGATTTTTTATTTCGCTTGTTTTTAATTTCATTTTTTTTTGGGGGGGGGGTGTTCAACTTTTGTAACATCATGGTTATCACTTTATGAAGGTCTTAGAATTACATATCACTTTATTTTGGCTTGGCTTTACCAACATCAACCAATTGACACTTGTTTTATATACATGTACCCGCCTTATCATACTCTAAAGATGTGTTTTATGGCATGGCACTGTGCATCTGTTCACACTTTGAAAGCAGGGTACAGACAACCAGTACACTGTTCATGGAAAGATGATTATAGTTGGTACACAGGTCACCATTGGCAAGAGAAAGAATAATTTTAGGATAAAATATCAGTCGGCATAGACTTGAAATTCTTTAAAATTAGAGTAGTTGCCCTTTGAATATTGATGTCACATTGTTGTGTCTGGAGCAGAACAAAATAGCAGCTCAATGCTCAAATCTCTGCAGAGGAAAGGGAGAAAACTTTTGAAATTGAACAGCAACAAAACATTTTACGTAAACATGGGTAAAGCAAAGATTTTTATAGAGTATTTGAAAGGTGAGATTGATAATTTTGAGATGTTGGGCATCTTGTGCATGGCTTTACAGGAATACTAGTAAGCTAAATGGAAACACGATTCTTTGAATTTATCAAAAACCAGCAGAATTTTTTTCGTCTCATCATTGAACACCATTTCTTTGATTTTCCAGTTCTTTAGGCATTTTTTATCACTTCTTTTCTAGCTGCAAGTTAGCTTGTCTATCAAAAATGAATGTCGTTTTTAACGTAAACTGTCCATCTCTTCATGACGGGTATTAAATAGTCGTCCATTAATTAGCAAGAATAGCCATGGTGTAATTTTAGGAGATACACTATCTACCTTGAAGTTCATATATAAATCAAAGTTTGTAAATTTGACCGCACCCTCTCTGTCTGCCTGCATATCTGTCTGTCTTTCTGTCTGTCTCTCTCTTACTCTCAGATTTGAATGTTTTGATTAATCAAAGTTATCTAAATCTCATCCTTATCTTTCTACTAGTATCTATCTTTTCGTAGGAAGTTTCCTTATTGTCAGTTGTAAATCAAATCTTTCAGAAATATCATGCACATAAAAAAATTGTTTTCCTTATTTCTGATTACCAAACGAAATGTTTTATATTGATTTGTTTGGTGAAAAGTGAGATTGATAATTTTGAGATGTTAGGCATCTTGTACATGGCTTTGCGTAGATCATCGCTATTTGTGAATAAATATGTGCTTGATAGTCCTCGGGAAAACAAAACACTTATTAGGTTAGTTACTGGCTCGCTTAGGAAATATATTGGGTTGATTAATCTAATAGACTGCTCGGCTTCGCCTCGCCATCTATGAGATTGCTTAACCCACTGTATTTCCGTAGTGAGCCAGTAACTAACTTATAATAAGTAATAGTATATAATATACATTTATATACTTGTATTTTCGTTTTTTCTGTGGAACTCGGATATTATTATCTGCCAAGGTAAAACCGGTAGCAGCAGCTAGTTCAGACACAATCCTTAGCCAGAAAGACACTTGCATGGATTTTTATATCTCACAATTTAAAAAAAAAAAAAGAAACCACCAATGTTCATTATAACCTTATTTATTCATCGTTTTGTAATACTTGTATACAGTAACCAAACACCAGAATACAAGTTTTTGGAAATGGTCTTTATATACCAGGTATTCTGTTATAGGTACAATACCTAAACTTACTACATGTACATGTACTATCATTACATCACATTTTAAACAAATGGAAATACATGCATATATAAAACAGCATAAATAGCAAAATTACATGTAGTTATTGTAAAGGCATGTTAAATTAAATTACTTTTTTGTAATACCAAACACCTTTTCTGAAGAAATGTAAAACCATCAAATATCTTACCCCGCGGGTGGTAATAAAAATGTTTAACAATTAAAAAAAATCCATACATGTTCCCGACATTCAGTTTATGACATCATAAGTAACAATGAAAGTTATTTCATGAGAGAAGCAGACACTGCATCATGGTATGTGAATTTTAAGGTATCAATAGATGCATGTGTGGTGGTCCAAATATGACCCTGAACTTATCATTCTGTCCTTGCAGAAATTTTTATATTACTTCAACTTTTTTCATTTAAGGTACAAAACTGAAGCCTGAAAGCTAGGAGATGTTTATCTTATCACATTATTTTAGTTGAAGATAAAGCCTCCCAGATTTAAATGCCTGCCGAGTTAAAAGTAATTTAAATTGAAATCTCATACCAGTAAACTGGCATCTCCCCTATCTCATAAACTTATTGCCCTTGTTACACTGTTACATTAACAGTTGTTCCCCTTTTTAAGCAAGAGAATGTCATAGTTTTAATCCTTTGTAAAGAAAAAGAAAACTATTAAATAGCATGACAATTACGGCTTTGGTTCTGACAGCAAAATATGCAATAATTTTACAAATTAGAGTACCGGTATAATGCATTTATTAAGCAAATTGGTGATGTGGCAGCTGGTACCCCGATATGTATGGTAGGATCATCAGAGATAAATTCTTCATAAATTTTAGTGCAGATGCATATGTATGTTGCCCAATTAATCTTCCCATTGAGTGTGGATTCCAATAAACCCTGTTGTCATAGTTATTTAGCTGTAATATTGTATACCATTTTGTATTTAGTGAGACCTGACATATTAGTCAACACCACTGCACATGAGTGGGGGAGAAAAATGCACGAATAAACTGCAATGCTACTGACTTCTGTTGTGTAATTTGCAGTAAAATCATATATCAGTACTTATTTATGAAATAAAAGAATAGGTCTATAAACTATTTTCTTTAAATATGCCATATAAACCTTCAAACATGCAATACGATACCCAACTAACACAAACATGCACAGTACATGAACTGTGGTAATTCAATTAATATACATAGTACATGTATGTATGAACTGCGGGTATTATGACATAAAATTCTTTTTATTATTATGTGTGATAATTATTTACTCCCAGCTTTCCCAGTCCTCATCCTAAAAATAAACAAAAAACAGGATAACATTAAAAGAGAAATTGAATAATTAATTAAAACAAAGCAGAGTCTACCAATCTTCAGTACATTAATCCTGCATGAGTCAAAACCTTATGTTTTTAACTCTGAGCTATCATTTCCATTAAATGTTGAATCATTACAAAGGAAAGTTCAATAATTGCACATGTTACCACTCACCATTTCCCCAGCAATGGTGGTGTAGTCAGCTGCAGACAGATTGAGCTTTTTGGCGATTTCATCAGCAGCTTTCAGTTCCTCCTCTGTTAACTCCACATCAAAGTCTCTCTCCCAGTCATCATCAGTACTGTTCTCTGTAAAGAATTGGGAATAACATAAAAGTATACATAAATTATTGTATTAACGATAAATTGCATATTGATATGTTTTATGGTGCTACCGTTGTGGTGAGTGCAGCAAGAATAACCACATACCTTGCATCATTGATATTGATATTTTGACAGTTATCAACTAATGGCATCAAAGAATTTTTTTTTTGAGAGAGAAAGAGAGCATGGGTATGTTAAGGCTTCCCACAGCGATGTGTAGTGAGTCACTTGTCTGTACTTCAAACAATATGACGTTATAATAAACTTTGACGTCACGATCTGCATTTCAATCGATGGTTCTCAGGGAATGTGTCGTAACGTTAAAAGTGAATTATAATAAAACAGTCATAAATCTTCTTGTTTCCTTTACATAAATGCTGCCCTTAATGGTAGACTATATACATGTAATTTATTCATATTAATATTCAGTATCAAATAATAGACAGATTTAAAGCTTCGCTTGAAGTAAAAGACTATTTATTAATTAGTGGTTTGGAGACTCTCCCTGCTAAGTGTAAACAACTGAATGAAGAAATTTTAATGCTTGTAAAAAACAGTTTGGCGCAGGTGAAAGATCAATACAATTTAAGAATATTTTATGTTAAATTGATAGAGAATATAAGTATCAATGTGAATCATGCTTGGGAAACCAACGGATTTACCCCAATTTTAAGTAAATTGCTTTCAATTAGAAAAAATGTGCTTTATTTTGATGATTTGGCGAAGTGTTTTTACAATATCTTTATAAACAAAATATCTATTTCAATCCCAAGCAAGAACTTCAAAGTGAATGACATAACAAAGGATTTTTCTTAAAAATATTTATGATTTAATGTCATTAATCACCTGTGCCGATGCGATTTAATTAGAAAATTTTCAATGTTAGGTTACGCACGTCATGTGACAAGGAAGTACATATGACGTCAAAAAATGCATCAAAAATAATGTTTAACATTGTTGTAAATATAATTGTTATTAAGATTTTAAGGAATACTCCCGGTCAAAGTAAATTTTTGTTGATTAAAAAAATATCATTTTTCAGCAGTATTTTAGCTCTGGGACACCTTAACACTGCTGTGAGAGAGAGAGAAATATATATTATTTCAAAGTTTAAAAAAATTCTTACAAAATACATAGACTTCCCCTAAAACCATTCTTAAATTACTTTTGGAGAAAATTGATCAGTCTGTAAAATGTAATTTGACAATGTGTTTAATTTGGTCAAAAGTATTAAGTGTTAATACAGTATTATTTTTCTTTTGTACCTTGTTGTTATCTGACTTTTATTTTTTTCCGGACTCAAATTTTTTTTTTACTGAAATTTGTTTATTTTGTCATATGTTGTATCCGTGCCCTCGGTCCCTGTTTGTAGGTGTGTATTTTCCCATTTTCCAATTTAATGGTTTGACAATATGCAATATCTTCATAGGATTTTTAACTGTTTATTTTTCTGTTTATTCTTGATTTTTTAGTTCAAAATGACTTTTTAAAAAAATTTCCTCTCTACTTATATTTACTGTTCATGCAAGCAAAATTAGCTTAACTCTTGCTTGTATATATAATTGTATACCCGGTAATCTCTCTATCAAAATGAAAAAAAAACACTAAAAAAAACCCCACAAATCATCTAAAGCATGTATTGAAGTTTATACTGAAATAGCTATAGTACACGCATTATAGATGTTTGATCCACCTCTAAATTTATCGCAGGAAATCTAAAAGAAAGAAAAAAAAATTTTTTGGTGAATCTGTAGGTTTAGCTCGTTCTATTTCCCATGCGCACTGGTTCTTAGAGCTCGCTTTGCTCACTATTACATATTTACATCTGAGTAAGATTGACACCTTCAGAGAGACTGACTTCAATAATGTTTAAATATAAAACATCAGTAGACCTCAAACACTGTATAGCAAGAAGATTCATTTTAAACCAGTTATAAGATAGAGAATTTTACTTTCATAAAACATAACAATACTCGGTAAACTTTCATCTCACGGTGAGATGAAAGTTTACCGAGTATTGTTATGTTTTATGAAACGCTTTTTTAAGTCGGTAGAATGACAAGTTTTCAAGCATGTGTTTTACATTGAACGATGAAAGAAGCCACACTTCCCGTGATTACATTGGTTACAAGACATGTCGATATTATTTTTGCCAAGGAAAAAGAAGCTTTGCAATTTCACACGTGGCTTTAACGATGACTGAATATATCTTTTAACTTGACCATAACAGTAAACTTGACTTGCAAAGCTGCATGATTTGTGATAAGCATGTAAACATCGTTTTGATATTGAAAAAGAATATACCATTTCCTACTAGTCCTTACTTCTCTTATATGTTAAATTTTCTTATTTTTTTCTGAACAAAGGCAATTGTTAAAGTTTCTGCACTCAAATATTTTTTCTTCCCCACAAAATAGCATTAACACCGGTATTCAATATGATGGTAAATGCATGCAAATATTTTTATTGCATGTGTTGATATTACTAAATTTCAAAAGTCTTTTATATTTTAGTTGATATTATTAATTACTAATTGAAAACCCTTTCTACACAATGTAGTACATAAAAACCTGTGCTTTGAAATATATGTAAAAACGGCCGCGCGCAATGCTACCGCTTTTCGGTTCAAAATCTACCTATTTTTCATCACTGGAGGTTAACATGTATGTCTCACCTCAAGCTCATTTTTAAACCATTTGTTAATAAGAACAAGACTAGTGCAAACCAAATAAAGCTTACCTTTATTGGAATCAGAAGAGGGGGTAACTCTGTCTGGGTTGACAAGCACAATGTCCCCTTTATCTTTTGTTTTGACCTCTTTCTCTGACATGTCAGGTTCAGATTGATCAGTTGTACTGTCTTTTACTATGGAAGCCATTTCCTGCACATTACTCACATCACTCGGGGATGGACTTGAGATTACTGGTACACTGTCTTTGTTTTCACTCTCTGGCACCGTTTCTTTTGGAGAGTCTTTTATGTTTCCTTCTTCACCAGATTGTTTTAGATTTTCCTGTGCTAGAGGTTCAGTCACTGAAGAGTCCTCTTCTACCTGTGGTAAATCAACTGTCCTATGTTTTGTTTCATCAAGAGTTTCTTTGTGAGTTTCATGATAGGGGTGATTGACTCTTTCCTCATTTGTCTGATTTTCTTGTGTGCTTCTGTTCCCAGATGTATTTTCTGATTTCTCTGTTTTTTCTGCTGGTGAAAGTCTCTCGCTTACTTCCTGCTTGCGACCAACTTTCTCTGGGGCAGATTCCTCATCCCCACTCCAATCATCTGAAATATAAGTAATTTTTATATTCAATTTTGAAAGTCACAAAATGACACATTTATGGTATAATCACAAATTGACACATTCAATGATTAAATCGCGAATTGACAGATTCATATTCATACAATTTCTTATAAGTTTGCCTATACCTTCCCAGCTAATGGAGTCTTCCTTCTTCTGAGCTTGCTCTGCTCGCTTCATTAATGCCAATTTCCTTGCTTCATCTTGTTGAAGTTGATGGACTTTATAAAAATATCTTTTCCAAAAGTCTGCATGTGATATTTCAGCAGGAACCTTTATTATTATAATAGAATTGAAAAAAGTCATCAGGATAAGAAATTAAAAATATGTTTTAACAGGACATGAACTTATGTGGTTAGAATAATAAAACAATTACTCTTTTTGTGAAAAATACCAGATTCAAATCCTTACAGAGATTATAAAAGAGGAATTTCATGAATAGAATCTTCACATAAGAAATTTACCAGTTTGGTGTAAAAGGCACGAAGCTCCACTTTGGAAACAAGAAGTTCTGAAACTTCCCCTTTGTATTTCTCTAAATCGAATGACTTTTGCCATTCCTGATATCTTTCTTTAGAGCCCGATGGTTCGCTGCAGTATGTTTCCGGATCAACTTGTATTGCATGGAGCCTTGCCTTGGCTCTGTCATACACTGCCTCTGATCTGATTGGTGTTGCGACCGGCTCCTCTTTGTCCTCTGCCTCTATGACCAGAGCCTTAGACAAGCCTTCCAGAAAAGACGTTACACCAGTCTTAAATCTGTCTTTAGCCACTGATGTATTCTCAGCCTGTAACATATTTGTACACTAGTATAGATAACAAATACAGGTATATGTGTGATTTCATTCATGTATTGATGCAATGGTGACACAATCAAACCCTAGTAATTTATGTATTATAACTTTTATATGTTGTGGATTTATCCCATACTGAACCCCAGTGTTTTGATACACTTTTTTTTCCCGTATGGAGCCTCATGTTTTTCAGTTTTGTCATTGGTCAGCATAAGAGACTCAACCTGGGTCATTCTACCCGCATTGTTAGGGCTTTATAAGATTCAGATTATGCATGCAGTTCTAGGGAGAGCGCACGGACGAGGCTCTATTACATTGGATCGAGAGGTGCTTATGAGGACTGTCAACCCATGGTTGCCATACGAGGGTTTTTTTGAACTTTGAAGATAACACATGACTTGACTGGAGCCGGAGGTGGACTAGTGGATGCTGGCTTAGGGTATCAGCGTGGTGATTGGCGGAGACAAGATGTTGGGAGCTGACATTGATGGACCGTCTCGCGTCGTATATTGCTGACTTTTTGTATACCAGTATTTGTAAATATTGTATATAAATATTTTATTGTATATAGAATTGGTGTTGTTATCACTGATCAGAGAGCCCGGTCATGGTGACAAGTGGTCTTTGGTTCTTATGACATTAGAATGCCAACAAACCTTTAAAGTCTCCTTTAGTTTATCACTTGTTTTAGCCACAGCTATACTTGTATCTGTTGACATTGTACATGTGTATTCCGCCAAATCCTTTTGCACCATTTCAAGTGCTGCTTTTGACTATTAAGAAAAATAATACAGAAAATAAAACATCAAACAAAGTCATATGCTTAGAATTTCTAATGCAGAGATGCTGTCATGATAACTTTTAATATAAAATGTAAAATATCCAAACCTTTTCTTTAGCAGCATTGATCCAGCTGCCCCACCAGCCCCCATCTTCCCTCCTTTCATTTGAACTAGAAAACAAGAAAAACTGTATTGAAACAGATACAGAGATTGATATGAAAAACTCAGAACTTAAAGACAAACTGGTACTTTAGCTACCGGTATTAGTTTTAGATTGGCTATATATTCGTGAAATATTTTACCTTCAAGTGTGATAAGACAGGAAAGGAGGAACAAGTAAATGTAACAAATAGATATTGTCTCTGATGGGGTTTGAATCTAGGTTCTCTGACATAAAAAATCCCCGCTCTATTGATCGAGCTAAACGGTTAACCCACTAGTCAGAGCTAGTAGCTATATAGGAATGCAATCCGATTAAAATCAGATCCTCGATCCACTCCTTGTTTTTCAATTGTCGCTATACGAGGATCTGAAGAAATCCCGCATGAGGTCACCTACTGGTGAACTTTGATTTAAGAATATTCATGAGTTATTTTAGCCAATCAAAGGAAGTGTTAGAAACAGGATTTTGGGGTTACAAACAAATATGGAGTCGTATGACGAAGCGCTGGCAAATGTTCTCGAATCTATCAGTATCAGCGAGCTAGTTATTGAGCCTAAGTTGATATTAAACCCCATCAAGGAATCCAAAGATTGTATAGGCATAACTTCCAAAACACATAACTGAGGATTGGAACTGACGATTTCATTGGTCAAAACAGAGTTCACCAGGAGGTAACCTCAAGTGTGGTTTCTTCAGATCCTCGTGAAGCGACAATAGAAAAACAAGGAGCGGATCGAGGATATGATTTTAATCAGACTGCTAGGAATGCAATTTATTTGACTGATAACTTCTCATCAGGTTCTCTTTGACTACCATCGAGCTATCCTGGTTAATATTAACAGTCCATACAACTCAGACTTCCATACCTACAGTTCTCACATGTTAATAATTTTGTACATGTTGTATTTAAAAGAAAACACAAGATTATACTCTGTCCCAGGATATCTTCACAGCACAATTTGCTTAGTTACCCCAGGTTTCGAACGATGTTCACAAGATAGTATGAAAAATTCTCATGATCTCTCCTTTGAAACGCCACCTGTAGCTTTTCAACTCAAGGTTTCAATATGAGGAATATCCCTAGTGACCGTTTAATGCTGAAGATATTATGGAAATGGATTTAGCACAAAATTAAACTCGAGATTTCTCTGTTAAGCTGAAAAAATTACGGCGATCTATTTTTAAATCTTTATTTAAAGCTGACATGAACTCATAAAAACATTTGGTCGCCATATACTAGTTTCGATCGCTCCTCAAATGCCACTGGGGTATAAGCCGAACCTATGATATCGCGGTAGTTAAATTAATTTGTTAAAAAATCTATTAATATGTATGTATTTCCAGAAACTATGTTATTGTGAATCTCCTCTATTATATACCTCAGTGATGTTCAGCGTGTCTCTGTTTACTATGTCTAAAAATATCCCGAAGTCAAATGTCAATTTCAGCTCGTGCTACTATACGTAAACAGAAATACCGTGATACCATAGAACCCGCGATATGATAGGAAGCTACTATATAATATACCTGTCAATAAAGTTACGGTCGGTTGCTTCATCATTCATTGGATATATTCCTTACCAGTGCAGTAGTTGTCATTTTAATTTTTTTCAAAACGCTTTTCTACAAGCCTTGTCGTCCAATGCAATGTAATACCTGAATGCGGTGAAGCAAAAGTAGTGCTCTCGGCATTATATATGGGGTCCGTAGCAATGAGCGTAACAATAGAAATCGACAACTAATATGGCAGTAGACAGAGATAAAAGGGAAATAATGCATATTTATGTATTCATGTCAGCTTTAATTTTTGGTTGTTTCTTAATTTCATGGTGACTGTGTAACACAGTGTGTTTTTGGGCAATTAGCACCTCTTATATTCTATTCTCTTTTGAGAAGTGGACAGGCATAGCCTGCATCCAGTGGATGTAGGCTATGCCTGTCCACTTCTCAAAAGAGAATACTTATATTCATGATGTTGCCCTCCGTTTCCGCTTCCCTTCTGACAATATTTCGTCCCTCGGGGGCAAATATAATCAATGTTGTCCTCAACCCCAGTAAATGGTTGTACAATGTATAATGTTTAAACTGATCAAATCTTTTTAATTACTTGAATCAGTCACAGGCACCTGAATTTTTATCAATCAGTCTCTCAATAAGCCAAATATAAAAAAATTCTACCTCCTCTATATATAAATACATATAGAGGAGGTAGAATTTTTTTATATTTGGCTTATTGAGCGACTGATTGATGTTTCAGTTTTACATTTTATTGATACACAACATTTAATGACGTCATACACAAGTACACATCCTAGCATCTCCCTTCCTTTAAAGTTGAATCAATTGAATGATAATCAAGTTCACACACACACATTAATAAACACACACACACACACACACACACACTAAAAAAACGATACTACTGTATAGACATGACACATGAGTAAAATCCAAGCTTGAGTATTTCTGAGCTTAGCAATGAAAGAAAAAAAAAAATTTATCAATGTACATCATACATTCAAAACAGTGCATTAACATTTTGCAACAAATGTTCACATGATATAGTCATCAAATTTCCTTGGAAGTTTGTGGTCCCGCGAACTTGTTCGGAGGCTTGTATGTGGATCACTCGGCTTTTGCGGAGACGGAGCTTTTACTGGTTGGTCTTTTAGATCGGATGATTCAGACATGTCTGAGGGTGGATCGACCAAAACATCATATCCTGGGACTGGCTGCGGATTGGCATTTGGAGGTTCCTTTGTGGCACGCAGATCTCTGTGGTTTCTGCGATATTGTCGGTTGTTGACCTCAACTAAGTAGGATCGCTTTCCGACGTTGTCCACGCATGTTCCATAATTCCATTTCTTCTCTGGGTCAGCGGTTGCTCTCATTCTGACCGGTTGTCCTATTTCCAGTTCTGGAAGTTCCGTAGTGTTTCTATCGTAGTAGAACTTTGCCTTTTGTCTCTTAAACTTCAACTTGTCTGTAACATCATCCACGAGTTTGGGTTGGAGTAACTCCTGCGACATTGGTAATGAATGACGAGTTCTTCGGGACATCAGACGTTGTGACGGACTGCTGGCCATGTCAACCGTTGGGGTGTTCCTCCAATCAAGGATGCTCTTCCACAGGTCATCTTGATTTTTGTTGCATTTCTTCACCATGTTCTTGGCTATTTTCACTGCTGCCTCAGCTTTGCCGTTGGACTGGCTGTGATAAGGGGAAGAGGTAACGTGCTGAAATTCCCAATCACATGCAAACTGGTGAAATTCCACTGCTTTGAACTGGGGGCCGTTATCTGTTGGTGTCAGAAGTTCTCCAACGAATTCACCTCGACGCATAAATTCTAGCCAGCAAACAGGACCAAGCCTTTGCAGAGTGTGAGAAAGCAAAGCCAGGATACCGGGTATTGTAGCACATCCCCGATAATCCCGTATATTCATCACATTTTTCGCAAGTAGTTCGTCCCAGCATCACACGTGCTCGGTGAAGGCCGCCGCCATATTAATTTCCCAAACCTACATATTTGCGCATACCTTTGTGTAAGTGTTGTGAATCTTGTGCTCGATTTAGTTGCACTAAGTACATTGTGAAAGAGATTGAAGTTTTGCAGTTACAGAATAATCTATGTGCATACATAAACTGTGAAACCTACTCATATTTCTCCGAGTACAGTACCGTCCAAAAGTAAGGCACGATGGCGTCTAAAGACTTACCTGTACCTGCCCCAATGGTAGTGAAAGGTGACATGAGAGGCAACTGGAAATTTTTTAAAGCTCAATGGTCTAACTATCAAACTGCTACAGGCCTCGTAAAGAAGGAAATGCCTGTCCGGCTAGCAACACTACTGACAGTAATGGGTAAAGACTGTTTCCAAATATATGAAAACTTACCTTTAAGTATTCAGGATAGAGAGGATATTGACAAAATCCTAGAGGCATTAGATGGACATTTCATGCCCAAGACAAATGTCATTTACGAACGCTATATATTCAATACTGCAGACCAGTTATCCAATGAATCCTTTGATGACTACTTGTGCCGCTTTCGAGAACTCGCAAAGACATGTGAATTTGGTGACATTGCAGACCAAATGATCCGTGACAGGATAGTATTGGGCACGAACAATCAAAGTGTCCGTGGCAGATTACTCAGGGAATCAAAGCTAACACTCAACAGTGCTGTAGACATGTGCAGAACTAGTGAGAGAACTGCCAGTCAGCTCAAGAAACTGCAGGGACAAGGTGAAACACACAGCAATCAAGCCCAAGTCAATTATGCAGCTAGAGGAGGATATAAGAAGCACACAAAAGATATAAAGCACAAACAGAAAAAGTTTTCAGCACAGCCACCAAAATATCCAACGAAAGCAGATTTCAACTGCAAATACTACAGTGGAAAACATGAGCGAGGAAAAGAGAAGTGTCCTGCATACAAACATGTTTGCGGCAAGTGCAACAGGAAAAATCACTTCGCTTCAGTGTGTCTGAGTTCTAACTCAACTGTTCTTCAGCTCGATGATGAAACGGATGACAGTGACAGTAGCGATTGCGAAGCGTGTTACACAGTGAAGACGACACATGGAAAGCAGTGGTTCGCAAAGGTCAACATGGCAGTTGATGATGCAACTCGTCAAGATGTGATCTGTCAGCTAGACTCAGGATCAACATGCAACATTCTTGGATTTCGGCAGTACTGCATTCTTACTCAGAGTGGTTGTCCGCCATTAAAACCAACAGCCAAAGCTCTACGTCTATATGGTGGAAAGTCAAAGCTTGACCCCCTAGGAACCGTCGACATCACCTGCTCAGTGCAAAACAATACAGAATGTCTGAACTTTTACATAGTTGATACAGATCAGACTGCACTACTTTCGGCTGAAGCATGTGAACTCCTAGGACTGCTAACTGTGAATACTGTGAACAGTGTTGACATACTTACCAAAGACAGTTATGAACCACTCACACGCAGTCAGCTGTTAGATGACTACAAAGATGTATTCGAGGGACTAGGGTCTTTCCCAGGAGAGTACAAGATTGAAACTGATCCATCTGTCAGGCCAGTTCAGCACCAACCAAGAAAAGTTCATCAAGCCATGAAGCAAGAAATCCACACAAAGTTGAAGGATCTTGAAAACAGAGGTGTGATCAAGAAAGTCACAACTCCAACAGACTGGATAAGCAGCATGCTGATTGTGAAGAAACCAGGAAAGCTACGCATATGCATTGACCCAAGAGACTTGAATAAAGCGATCAAGCGATCACACTACATCATGCCTACTCTTGAAGACATATTACCAAATCTCGCCAATGCCAAAGTATTCTCAGTCCTAGATGCGAGAGAAGGATTTTGGCACATCAAGTTAGATGAATGTAGCAGCTATCTAACTACATTCTGGACTCCCTTTGGACGATACAGATGGTTACGCTTACCATTCGGAATCTCTTCAGCGCCTGAAGAATTCCAGCGCAGACAACATGAAGTCTTAGAAGGACTAACAGGAGCAGAATGTGTCATGGATGACATCATTGTCTACGGTTGTGGACAGACCATGGAATCAGCGATTCAGGACCATGACCGCAACTTGACAGCCGTCCTACAGAGAGCTGGCGAGGTGGGACTAAAACTGAACAAAGACAAATTCAAGCTTCGTCAGACTGAAGTTAAGTATATGGGCAACATACTTACTGCAGATGGCATCCGTCCTGATCCGGACAAAGTGACAGCTATCACAGATATGAGAAGACCCAAGAATGTGAAAGCAGTACAGAGGTTTATTGGACTAGCAACATATTTGTCCAGATTCATGCCTCATTTATCAGAGACCTGTGAACCTCTGCGACGTCTCACAGACAAAGGAGCCCTCTGGTCGTGGCAGTCACAGCAGGAAAAAGCATTCCAAAGCATAAAACGTCTCGTAAGTCATCAACCAGTACTGAAGTATTACAACGTCCATGAAGACGTCACAATCCAGTGTGACGCGAGTGAAGTTGGATTAGGAGCCACACTACTCCAAAATGGACAATTAAAAATTCAGGTGCCTGTGAATCAGTTGATATATATCGTTTGGTGTGTGATGTTCTCATTTAAATGACGTAGAAAACGGAAATAATATTAACATCTTAAGTAAATGTTGTCAATCTTACAATCTTAACTGTGTATAATGGACAACAGTATGAAAATTACGAAAGTGTTATTGTTTACAAAATATTACCCTTCTGCCATCTGTCAGTGAACAGTCTCTAACCAAATGTTATTGTTCCAATATACTTTTTCCGTGGAATAAAGTTATACTTATTTAGTTATACACAGTAAAATAAAAGATTTTATCCGAGAATTCTAGCATTACAACGAAAGAAATGACGTTGTAAGAAATCTATATCTATCATGTTTATTAGAGATTAAAATGCAGTAAATCGAGCCCGACTTTAAACCCGAATATGTATACATGCAGATATGTGGCGGATCTAACAAAATTAATCACATAACTGTCTAAAAGGTACAGTATTTCTTCGTGGACGAACAGAAACTAAACATGGATGCTTTGGGGTTTACAAAATGCAGTTCATTTCTGGGACTATTTCGAGCTACAGATAAATGGGGAGGAGGGGGGGGGGGTACGTGTCGCCTCAATCCGTAGGATTTGCAGACTCTGTGCCCCTTCGGTAAGTTGATAGGAAAATGAATAAGAATAGTACATACTGTTTATCACCCGTTCCCCAAGCAGCAAATGATTATGCATACTTTAATTAATACATACACTAAGGTGCCAAAAGTATGTCAATTTTTTTTACTATGTATTTCATTGAAAACCAACATTTTTCAAAGACTCGTTAAAAAAATAATCATATGACCAATTTTGAAAAGACTTGGATTGATAAATTCAGAATTTCTCAAGCTTTATTTTTTGCATCATATTTAAATTTTTTCCAACCCTCAGTTCTTGAGATTTGATATTCACAATCCAAATTAAAGTAAGATTTTTTGGCTTGCATATTGCAAAAGATGTATAGTAGAGCACTTTTAAAAGATATCTTCGTGTTGTGTTTGAAATATCAAATTTTTCAAATGAGTTGTCAAAAAACTATTTTTAACGAAACTATCGATACATTTATATTCGCTCAAAAATATAGTTTTCATGTAATGGTGGTGCCAATCAGGTAAGAAGGGATATATAAAACTGTCTATAAGCAGATGTCGATCACTGTCATCCTCAAAACTGACAAATTTTGAAAGACTTAACATCACAATTTTCGAAAACGAAATACATTGGAATTTATTGTATCCGGAAGGGATTTATTGTTATATATAATATGTGATATTTGATAAATCAAGAGAGTCTGTAATATTAATGATTAGAGTTTAGACGTACTAGTATTTTGGGGACCTGGGGCTAAATTACTATCAGCAACAATGGTAAATCTCTCTTTTAATATTGGATTTAATATGATATTGCTTCATATCTTTACTGTTTGTTGTCTTATGATTGTTGATTTACATAGAAATTTACACTGAAATTTTTTCTTCTTATATCCTTCCGAACTAACCCATAGACAGTCCCGTTACAAATATACTTGTAACAAATATACTTGTAATTACGAGAAAAAAAATGTATGATTACGAGAAAAGGACTCGTTGATGCCGAATAAGCAAAATTGATTCAAGATATTCAAATAAAATCGTAAATTTATCATCATTTTGATAAAAACAGGTTTGCTATATGTACATATATTATGAAGATCGATTTGTTACGTTAAAAACTTAAAATGCATGCAATTGAATGGAATTTCTAGTCAATCTAATTAAAATTAGATCTTTGATCCGCTCCTATTAGATCGCTACGATCTAATAGGAGCGGATCAAAGATCTAATTTTAATTAGATTGATTTCTAGTCTTCTTCAATTCTATGAACACAATATTGTATAATAGATATTTGTATTTTACCCGGTCTTTTCTTTGATTTTGGGCGTATGGGAATACTAGTAAACTAAATGGAAACACGATTCTTTGAATTTATCAAAAACCAGCAGAATTTTTTTCGTCTCATCATTGAACACCATTTCTTTGATTTTCCAGTTCTTTCGGCATTTTTTATCACTTCTTTTCTAGCTGCAAGTTAGCTTGTCTATCAAAAATGAGTGACGTTTTTAAGGTAAACTGTCTATCGTTTCACGAACGGTATTAAATAGTCGTCTATTAATTAGCAAGAATAGCCATGGTGTAATTTTTGGAGATACACCATATATCTTAATGTTGATGTATAAATCCAAAGTTTGTGAATTTGACCCCATCCTCTCTGTCTGCCTGCATATCTGTCTGTCTTTCTGTCTGTCTCTCTCTTACTCTCAGATTCGAATGTTTTATTTAAATCTCATCCTTATCTTTCTCTCTCTCTCTTCGTAGGAAGTTTCCTTATTGTCAGTTGTAAAAAAAATTCATTCAGAAATATCAAGCACATGAAATAAAATGTTTTCCTTATTTCTGATTACCAAACGAAATGGTTTATATTGATTTGTTTGGTCATTACTTTAACGTTTCCTTATTTCTTTGCATAATTATGTTTCTGTAATTAAAAGGCGAAGGCAACGGGAAATATTGCTTTTTCCTTCTTGTTCTCATTTCAATATGGTTTCCTTGGAGCTTTCCTTGTTAATTCTCACGAGTTTTTCTCTCTTGTCAAATTCGTTGAACCTTAGTTGTTCAAACGAGACCAACTGTCGCTGTTACCAAAACCAAGAAGATTTTGTTGCTGACTGTAGCAATCTAAAATTATCGTCTTTTCCGGAATTTAGCGACAACGTGACTGTGATTAATGTGAGTAAAAATGATATCAGTTCCTTTCCACAGGAGTTTCCACATAAACTCAGGTATCTGGATATATCTGAAAACAATTTAACAAGTTGTACAGCATCTGTTGAAATTCCGTTTTTGGAGACCTTAAAGATGGATGCCAATCGCGTGGGTAATGGCGGAACAATGTTAGGTTTGTTTTATAACCTGCAATCTTTACGATTCCTTTCGATCAAAGAGAACAACGACCATTCACAACTTAAAGAACAACACTACCCTAAAGACCTGTTTGAGAGACTAGTGAACTTAAATAGTTTGCATATAGATGGATTCCAAAATGCGACAATTGGCGACCTTTTCAACGCTACCAATAATCTTACCCTCTTGGACATGTCTGGGATTAAAAGAACGTGTTTCTTACCCATCATAAGAAAAGACATGTTCCAAAAATTTAGAGAACTCGAGAATTTGTCGATTTCATACTGCGAGATCAAAAGTATAGAAAATGGTGCTTTTGAAATCTTGACCAAGCTTGTATATTTGGACATTTCCCACAACGAAAAACTGACGCTGGTCGTCTTACCCAACGTTACCTTTAACATCAACGCAGGAATAAAGCATCTGAACTTTGAAAAGCTGCAGTGCACCATGGGAACAACTCGAGTTTTCAAAAGAGAGTATGTGGAGCACCTATCGAACACGTCACTGGAAATAATTAATATTGCGTCCAACAGAATCGCTTATCTACAAAAAGAAGTGCCCGAAACTTTTCCCAACACATTGAAACTTATCAATGCTAGTGATAACTTCTTAATACCAGGAACTTATTTTTTTAATCTACAAAAATTGACAGGGCTTAATACACTGGATGTGAGCTATCAAAACAACCAGCACCAACGATTTGAGGAATTTTTCCAGCATTGCAATGATGAAAACATTCACATATCTTGCTGTCAAAATTGGACGAATTTGACATATAGAGAAACACATATAGTCGATGTAGATCAGAACAAGAATAGCTTGCAGGACTGGCCATTTCACTATAATGATAAATTTAACCTAACCTTTTATATGCCACCCAAATTGAAGATTTTACACCTTCACCATACACATTATACTTTGTATGTGAATTTGTCCATCATAGCAAACAACAGCCAATTAACACATATATATGCAAACAACAACTTTTTTATCGAAAGTCTGTATCCAATTTTTGGATTTAGTAGTGTAACCTACCTAGATTTATCATATAACCTTCTGAGAAATATTTCGGGGGCGAGGGGTAACGACTACTACAATTTAAGATATTTAGACCTGTCATTCAATAATCTTGGCAGTTCCTTTGAGAATGAAGCTTGCGAAGCCGCATTTTCATCTCTTTATAATTTAGAAACGTTAAATATATCAACAAATCGAATAATACGTATTGCATCGGGTCTTTTTAAATCCTTGAAAAATATCAAACACTTAAATTTCAGTTTCAATAAGCTTAACGAATGGCCGATAGAAATGAATCACATGAAGCTTCTAACGTCTTTAGACCTCTCTTACAACGAGTTAAGGGTTCTTAGCAAAAGAAATATGGATGACCTTAACTGTCTTGCCTCGGCAAATCTGACAATCAATCTTTATGGAAACCCATTGATCTGCACGTGCGATAGTGTCCAGTTTTGGGCGTGGTTAACTGAATCAAAGCACTTGACTTTCCATAACGTCCATCAATACAAATGTGTTCTGTCCAATGGTTCCACTGTAGCAATCGGCAATGTTTCTCACTTTGTCCAGGAGCTGAAAAAAGAGTGCACCAAATATCTTTTCATTACTCTCGGAAGTTCAGTATGTCTTCTGGTTTTTCTGGTTATTACGGCATGGAAAATTATCCACCGATACCGCTGGACTTTACGGTACTGGTACTACGTATCACGGAGCACGCCAAAGCGTTTCAAACGTTACCAGCATTCCCACTTCCGCTACGATGCGTACATGTCTTATGATGACGAAGAGGATCGCAACATAGCCTTGCGTTTAACTGAAATGCTTGAAACTAAAAAGCAAAAGAAATGTTGTCTCCCGGAGAGAGATTTCATGCCAGGTACCAACATGGCCGACAACGTCATCAACGCAGTTCACGTCAGTAGAAAAGTCGTATGTATCATATCTGAAAATTACATGAAATCTTATTGGCCAATGTTTGAATTTCAAATAGGACAAATGGACGCAATGCACTCAACCTACCGAAAGAACAAGATGGTGTTCATTGCTGTACTTCTAAGAAGGAGTCTCCGAGTGGAAACCATGAACCCTGCCATTTTAGGGTTACTAGAATCTGACTGCTGTATTGCATGCAATTCGGATGAAAATATTCTATTTGTATGTTCAGAGAAACTGGATAATCTTCTACAACTGGACATGTAACTATAATTGCAATACATTTGACATTCATTCGTCATTTGAGATTCGACTAATCATGGTTGCATCGTCTGTAGAAAATTAAAAATCGAATGTTCTCATTTAAAATCTAAAATTATACATTTTGATCATCGAAGAAACTATCATTGCGCACGCACACACGCACATATACCACAGACACATAAAACACACGTGCACAGACGAAAAGGAAAACCATAACTGCTCCTTTTGTTGTTATGTAGTTTTATGAGATTTATTTATCAAATCAAAAATCTATTAGTTACATTGATAAGTTCATATGTACTTTGGCTTTGTAGTTTTAGAACCATCCAAATAGAACCCATAGGTTTACATGTACCTTTAGGACATAGTTTCCCTATATGTTCTGTTTCTGAAAGTGACACTGTGTTCTATGAACGAAATCTATTGGTTTTTAAGTTTGTCTGTGTTTTATTGGTTTATTGATTTCCCCCGTAAGTTCTCTGTTTAAATAGATATTCTTTGCATTGTAATTGACAAGACCATATTCTAAAGACATTTTAAATTAATGAAACAATATATTTGATATAGTCTTATCTGTGCCGTAAGTAGCACTCTCATAGTGTGTGGGGCTGTTCATTCCCCTCATAATGGTATGCATTATGTTTCTTATTTTTATAATGTATGAATATGTCATATCTACAAAAAATCGTTTGAACTCAGTGTAACTGCTAAGTATTTTGTAATATATATGGGTAAAAGGCGTAATAATAATTAAGTAGATGGAAAACCATGTAAGAGTCTTGCCATGTATCAAGAATAAAGCATTGTCCGTGTGATATACATGTAAATGTAAAGGAATTTTATGTTGTTTATTACCAATAGTATTACGTTTTTATACTTTCATGTTAAATACTGAAGTATTCCCGAGAAAACCATTGTCAACTGACGCGAAGCGGAGGTTGACAATGGTGTTCGAGGGGTGTCAATTTCAACTGGTACCCTCCCAAGCAGGCACTATTTATTCTATTATACTGAGTGTCTTTATTTTATAGCAAATTTTACTGCTTTTATATAGAAAAGACGTGAGTTCTACGGCGAACCGTACGCGCATAATATACGCGCATGTAACAATTCGTTCTATCGGCCCGTTGCCAAGTGTGTTGCTAACGCCGAGGGTATTAGAATGAATTGTCAACTGCGTCTAAACCAATCAGATTTCAGTATTTAACATGAAAGTATAATAAAAAACACTGTTTAACTATAAATTTTGCTTCATTTAACCGGACGGTAAAATTTAATGATACTCCGATTAATACAATAGAAGATTACGCCTATCAATTGAGTTTCACACCTTTTCACCTGCTAGCCCCCATGAGTAGCTTGTATAAACACTCTGACTTCCAAAATAACTTTCAAATATTACCAACATTGCTGGTTAGACAGGATTAGTCACGCCTCACTGCACGTGGCTTGGGTATCTTAACACTGCACCTGTCAAGTGCAATCACTTTTTAAAACACCCCTCTATTTAAAAGGAAGAATGTGCTTAATAAATCTAGGAAGTTTTTCATAGCTTTGTGGTATTTACATGTACATGTATATTCAAAAATGTTATTTTAAACGAAGTGTCTCAAGAAAACAAAAAGGAAAGCATTTCAACTGATCGGAAGTGCATTGGTGAAAAATTGACGTGTCTAGATATAGATTGTAAAAAACATAACGTAAATAGGCACATTTCACACTTGGACACAATATATTTAAGAAATAAAGTACGAGTTTTCGTGAATGTTGCAGAATAACCTCCGAGGTCGAGAAATGTTGTTTTGAAATATAAAAGCCGAGGTTAATGTTATATTTCAAACATTTCAAACATTTCGAGACCGAGGAGGTTATCCTGCAACATTCACGATAACAAGAACTTTATTTCTATTCTACTAACTGTAACAGCCCAGTATTTCTACAGATCGTTTCTCTTATAGAGAGACGATCTAGATCTCTTAAAAATAAACATTTGTGGCAATACACATCGTTTCTGGAACTAACACGTGAAATTGGCATGGTTTTAAAACTTTTTACAGTTTGAAGTTGTACTTTCATGATCAGTGCGAGACAGATAGGTATTTCTGATCTGATAATTTACTGATGACGTTCGTATATAGTATATTGTGATAATGAATAAAATATCTTATAGTACTTATAGTACTGGTTATATTTAAGTTGATGAAATTGTCATTTTTACAACATTGTATTGGTAACGGCGGGTATGGGGTGTTACTATTTCGCTTCGTTTTATGGTAGCTGAAAAATGCTCCCTATCCCATTCCAATCCAAATCTTTTTTACCCATATAGGTGCTACAAAAGAAGTAGACCGCTAGAAATACCATCCAGTTTGTGCGTCCTTGTAAGAATAATGCCGTCGGTTTGATTCTCGACTATAGAGTCTCAATGACAGACAGCACATCGGAATATACTGTCCCAAATGAGAGTTAAGGTTATGGAATATATAAACTTGACAAAAAGAGTTATCGCTCGTGATATAAACGTTATTACAACTTTTCCAAAAATAATTAACATTTACTGCTTTTTTTGGCCACCTTTGGTTACTACACAGGCACCTGACGTTATAAATTTTTCTCATAATAAAAATAAATACCCTCTATCTAATAATTATTAGATAGAGGGTATTTATTTTTATTATGAGAAAAATTTATAACGTCAGGTGCCTGTGGGTTACTAGTATCCATTACTCTGTCACGAAAAGCTTAATAGAGGATCACTTTAGTAGTTTGTTTAAGGCTGATAGGTCGAATTTTTGTTACCAAAAATGCAATATAGTTTTTTGTTTTGCAATATAGTGATTCAATATTTGAACTTAAGCAAAAGCAATATAGTGATTCAATATTTGAACTTAAGCAAAAACTTCCTCAGTTTCGGCCTCTATTCAAGGTGATAAGTATTTAAAGTTACTAAAGTTAACCAATGTGTTGATTACCAAAACCCTCAAATAAAAAGGACGAGTACAGGCGCAATTTATGGAAGATAAGTCCGCCGTTATAAAGCGATGTAGTTTACAGAGCTAAACAAAAGAGAAAAGTTTGAAGAGAATGAAAGCAGAATTTAAATTTTGGGACATCTTGACGATTAAAACCAGTTACATGATATGCGTGATATTAATGCAGCATTCAGATTGATGTAATAAAATTTAGACATTATACAATGGTGATTAATTGTCGATGTATTCAGCAGTAAAATCGTGTATTACCGTATATCTATACTAGCATAAAACATTGTTTTCCATGTGATTTAGGCTTCACATTTTCATTGATTATTCATTTTCATATTTTTCTCTATGACAAACACTTAATTATGATTGAATATTAATTAAACATTTTTTAAACGAACAAATTTTAAAGTATGTCTAAACATATTTATGCCGCACATTTTCTTAAATTATTATAAATTTCTTCTGGGTCCAAACGATGCTCATTCAATAGTATGAAAAAATCCCAAGATTTCTCCTTTGAAACGCCCCCTCTAACAATTTTATAGCACGTGGGGTTTATTACGATTAGCAAAATGTTGGACAACAAGTCTGAACTGATAGTTACATTGTAAGTTAAACCCCGTGAGGACACAATCAGGGCTATTTTGATGCTGTTACAAAATGTTCAAGTAAAATGTTTTATTAGTGTGTTATCTGCTTTAATTTTTCATCATAAATATATTAAATTTTACCAAACGCATATTTAAAATACACATGAAGTTAATTAAGTAATCAATTACTCTCTGGTTGAGTACAAACTATTTTAATTCTTATCACTTAATTATCATTTGATTTAAAAATGGGGTCATTCGCAAAATCGACACTTAACGCTTAAGGGGTCACGTAGCCTTAACCCCCCCCCCCCACACACACACACGCACACTTTTCAGCTGGTCCCTCTCTTCATACAAGCTTTGTTGATCTTTGCCTATGTTCAAAAGATAAAATAAGTTTATGGTGTTCAGGTGGTGACATCCAATGGGAGTAGAGGGACACGGAACGTTTGAAAGAGACGCTTACTTTTATGGATATATACACTACGCACGGCAGAATGGCATGGACACGAAGTGCTTAATTATAGCTACAAAAGAAGCAAAAAAAATTGTATAAAGTATTCATCTTGCTCCTGTATCTTATCCCGAGCCGAACATCAGTAAATGTATTTCATAGTATACATGTATTTACATGCACACGCCTTAAACATTGACCGAAAGCTTAAATAGAGCTCATTATTAGCACTCTATGGCCCCTGGACATCATTCATTTACTTAATTTAGTTTCGTTTTGATTTTGTAGCGATGGTTTATTGCAAATAGGGTGAGCCGTAAAATTTTACCTTTTATCCGGTATAATCAACAAACCAGATATATTCCTATATTTAGTCTGATTTGAAAAACCTTCCTGGTTATGTTACTGCATTACATTCAGACGCTTTCCATACAGATCATGGTGTAAACCATGGCCCTGCCGTCCACAGTGGATACAATCAAGTGGTCGGACGATACATTCTCCATCCGAGATGTAGCTGACAGCAATCTACCAACAGTGGTCAAAGTGGCAGATGGTTTTTACAGCGAAAATGAAGCCGAAAGTTTCTCAAATGGCGACCTTATCAAGTTGGATTTTAAGAAAAACTATTCCAAAGTCCGTGCGCAGTGTGTGGGAAGAACACCAAGGGAGGATAGCTCGGGGTACATGTCCCCCGATAAAGAAATTCTGATTCCTCTCGGATACAAGGGAAAGTTGAAAGTAGAGTGTATGAAGAAAACCTTCAATACAATAGAAGAACTTATTGCGCATTTTCCTCACTATGTTAGAACGGGGCGTCCTTTGACTGGAAAACGGGGAGTTTATTCAAGCGAACAATTCCGGATTGAGAAGGGGGTCCGACTGGAGCTAGACAGAGTGATCCCTAAGGCAGGGTTAGTCTGTAAAATGGACGGGAAGGAGGTGCTTCTACCCTTAGGTCAGCTGGCGCGATTCGATGTGGAAACCGATGACAAGGAATACACTATCCGTGAAGTTATAGACAGTTTCAAACTACCACAATATGTTCGCTTCTTGGATTCCGATTTCGAGAAAATTGTAACGTCTGATTTAACAGAAGCTATCGATAATATAAGTCATTTTGAAGGATATTTAAGGCTTGTTGGGCTCATCCAACAAGAGGTGGTAGTCGGCCACCACAAACCGTCTGGAGTTGCGGCGATCACATCGGAAAAGGCCAACCAGAGAGCGATCGCCATTCTTCCACTGGACAGCGAGGCTGTTCAGAATATAGAGGTTTATCTTCCAGTGTATGAGGAGGAAAGTGACTATGAATTCTTCTTGGCGCGAAATTTCTCAAAAAACATGAACTTGGATGTTGTCGATGGTGGTTTATATTTAGAATTCAGTAAGTGTCCACGGATTCACCTGCTGAACACGGAAGATGACGAGGACACCCCTCCTCCCCGACCACCACCTCCTTCCGGCTGTAAGTCTATATCATATATATCTTATATACTCCGAACATCTGAACTCAGCTGTAGATCTACATCTGATGATCATATAATTTTTCTAATCTATATCCTACAACTATTATCCCTGCCCTAACTTAAGTTTGTTTTCCCTACTTTTCTTTCGTTACGCTTTTGAGAATTGGTTTGTGTAGCTTCAAATTAGAGGCAGGAACCATTGTTACAGATCAAGTTTAATTTTTTTTTAAAGGATTGATAAATTTGTCGTGGATAATTGTAAACGACTTGGGTTTTTTTCCGATTTAACTTGTCCCCAAAAACTCTGTGTTAACTCCGCAGAATTTCTATTGTAGAACTTACTGTATTTATTGCAATTATTATCTTTCTGTTCAACTGAGCAAATATTACTGCAAGTAATTTTTTAATGAAATAACCCAAAATGGAAACAATAATTTTCTTATCAGTTGAATTCTTTTGCGTTTATACAGCAGAGGAAGGTAATATACATGTATTGTGCACCTTACATATGCATATTTAGATAATCTTGTTATATTAACATACCATGCATATTTATACAATTAACAGAAAAATAACTCTAGTTAGATATGTTCATTCGGGCATGCCTATGGCCATATGCTACGAACATCGAAAAATAGCATATCTGTGTACTCATTATATCGGTGTCCTCAGATGATGATGCAAGCTTTGAACAATTGCCATGCATTCCATGAATTCGTTATAAAACGATACAGGCTTTGAAAAATTGCCCATACGTGCTCTCATTATGAAATGATATGCACAAGCTTCAAAGTTCGCTATTCCGGACGCAGTTGTTTGCGTTTAATGAAATCAAATTTTACATGAATATGAATTTGACAAAAAGTCATTTGGCATTTTAAATTATTATCGGCTCATTTTTATGTGACTTTTCGCATTACGTCACGTTTAATTGACATCTGCGCCGTCAATTTGAATTTAGTTTGATTTAGTGTTGTCAAGTTCAAGTTCATTTATTTCACTCAAAATATATAATGATACATGAGGTGCAGAAGAATTATATACAAAAGAATAAGAAAAGCAGGATTTACAGAAGAGAAACAGAAAAAAATAAACAACGTATTTTTTATAGTTGTCACGGTGATCGATTTTTAATCAATGATCAGTTGGAAAGGTTGTCGATTTACGATAATCGATTTGAGATTTTTATATAATCGGTTTATTACATTAAGACTATGCCTATTGTTTTTTCTGTTATTCTGTATTTAATGGAATGGAAACTGCACATGTTGCAAACTGGGTTGGGTTTTTTTTCAATCTCAAAAGATATGTAACATTTTAATTGATAAAAATACAGCATACGTCCTATATAAGTTTTAAAACATAATTGCAAATAGCACATATATTTTGAATTAAACAATAGCATATGATTTAGTGCCCCATTTTAATGAATTTAATACAGTTTGCATGCGCGGATCCAGAAAATTTTTCTAGGGGGGGGGGTCCGAGGCATATTTGTGATAATTTTACTACGTAAATTTAATAAATTTTCATTTTCCAGGGGGGGTCGGGACCCCCCCCCCCCGACCCCCCCTCTAGATCCGCGCATGGTTTGTTACTGATTCGATTACTGGCCTATCATCAGTTTGTAAGAGTCAACCGATTCTGTCGATTAATCGATTATGATTTTCAACCGATTTGACAACACTAGACTTTGATTTATATAGACTATAAATACGGGGTTTTTTTTCATGATAAACAGTTGTATTTGAAAAATACCATTATCGGAAATGAGGAACAAATAATATGTAAATAAGGAAATTAACAGAACAGAGGATCAATGATTGTCAATGTACATGTATATACTTTTAATACGCAATATAGGTTCCCCTATCATTCAAATATTTTTAATGATGGGATTAGATCTAACCTTAATTTATCTTTATCGGGCGTGCCAATTCCTAATATGCAACTTGACTACAGCTTTGATTTTGACCATGCTTGTATAGTGTATAACCTTGTTTTGGTTCTAAATTGCTTTCCTTTTGCATTAAGATGCTCAAAGTTAGATGTAATAGCAAGAAGACAGTGAGGCGGCTATTAGTACTCATACAAAAATGAAGCGTGCAAAATAAACTTTCATTTTCATAGAATTTACAAATATCTATTTTAATTTTACTTTGAGGAAATAATTGGATTGGCTAAATCCACTCTATCCTGCAAATATGATGAACCAAATATACCCTAAAAAATTAAAAAGAATAATATAAAACAACCACTCTGGGAACATTTGGCAAAACATGCCCCCTAACGACATCCAAAATTATTAAGGATGTCTTTTGATATGCTAATTTGTTTCAAGAAATATTAGATATTTGTATATAGAGTTATTTTGAAAAATCAAACAGACATTTTTTTTCAGCAAAGGAAGGAATGTCTTTATACCCGTTATACTCGTATAACATGATTAGAACCGTAGAGTAGACATTATATGTCAACATAGGAACAGTGCTTGCTCAACTTTTATACAACATTCATAAATAGCCTATTTACTGCCCGTCATTTTATCAGTATTTTCTAGTGAGCGATTTTGAGCACAATATCTACTAATTATACGCAATGACTATCTATGCAGCCATGCTACTAAGAAGAATTCTTAGTATTGAAATTTCCATGTGTAATGAAAGGATACAGAATCGGTTAAGATTAGGTAAATCTGGGCCTCTATCCAGGCGATCAATCATCTCAGCACTCATCTCATCGAATCCAACTACATTCTTTCTATAAGACCCATTTGTTTTTACTGATTACACTTATTTAAATCAAGATGTTACATTGGACTTTACCCCCCGATCCCCCGTTTGGTGTTTTCATCACAATCAGAACTTGATACGTAAAAACCGTCGTTTTTGCTTATAAAGGAGCTTCGATGGGGTAAGGGGGAGGGTGTATTCATATACATCTATTCACAAAAATTACGATATTGAACAGGTTTACCCAGACTTTCCTTCAATTCAAATATTCTAGAATCCACTCAATCCGGTTGATTCCGAGACCTTTGCTTCGTTGACCTAATCAATGCCCCCCCCCCCCCCCAAAAAAAAAAACCAACCAAAAACCCCCCCCCCCAAAAAAAAACAAACCCCAAAAAACAAAACCACACACACAACCATTTTAGGCACTTTGTTTAAGCTCTTTATAGAGTAGTTTCTTCCGTTTAATTATGCATTGTTTAATAGCAGTGTCTTCCTTATGATTATAATAATCATTGTATGTACTCAACAACATCCGATTACCATCGTACATTGTAAGTTCGAGGGAAATCCACAATATACCATCAAATTAATGTAAAGGCGTATTGTTCCGTTCTTTACACGCAGATTGATGCATTGATAACAATTAGTGTGCTATGGGTAACTGGTCTTTTTTTGTTTGATGGGGTTTTGTGCGTGTATGTGTGTGTATGGGTGGGGGTGGGGTAGGCATTTTGTTTGACGGTTTTTTTTCTTTGTGGAAGCTTTTGAGTTATAAACATAAACTACATATCAGACCATGCATGAATGTCTTCTTTTCCATTTGTTGACGATAAAAAAGCACTTGCTCACTGAATTATATTGTTACCCTGCATATGCATACTAGTACCTTATTTACAGTTTACCGGTGTACCGAAACGTTTTTATTAATTAAACAGCTGATTTCAAATACAACATAAAAGTTTGATTGAATGATTTAATGGTGTATGTATATAAAAATTACGATATTAAAAAAACAAGGAAATTTTGATGATACATGTAATTAAAGTGTTTTGGGATCAAATACAAGTACAACATTTTACAGATCATAAAACATAGACTCTAACATATGTATGGTGGATATCCAAACAGCCGGTTGTCGAGAGGTGTAACTTTCATATCCGTGTTATGTTCTGGTCTTATCGAACTTTTTTTAATGCTTTCATGTGATATATCATTCATTCTACAGAATTTTGACTTGTATGTACACTGTACATATATTACTTACTTCAGATAGAACACATTCTATAGATTACATAATCCGAGCCCTATCAACAAAAATACGCCCGATTTACAAAAGAGAGGCTTAAAAGATTGCAATACTTTCTCAGGGGAACACTTTCAAAACAAAAAAATTGATCATTTTTTAATCAATATGCTTATAGTTGTTTAAATGTACCTATTTTTTGAGGCTCTCCAAAATTTGTTGAATCTGCAAAATGAAACATTTAATGTCATATGTGTACTGGGGTTTTCTGTAGCCTTGTAGAAAGCTGGAAAGAGGGAAATCGGCCTTTCTAAAAGTTTTATTACCCTTGTTGCGTGGACCCTGAGGTCCAGGCAGAAAATATATAAGCGAGGTTAAACCGGATGCACTGGGGGAAATGAGCTAAGGCCATTCCAAGTTTTTTCTATGTTTAGCGTCCGCGGACGAGTTGGTTTTGAGATGTAAAAATAAATAAAAAACACAATGGTTGTTCATAAAATTAGATCGCTTTTTCATGTGTCGGACTCGGGATTACATTTTTAAGTTGGGATAGGAAATTAAAGCTGAACACCGCTCGTAAAATAGGCACTGTCCGCCATATTTCTCTTTCATCACTGCTGTCCCTACAACCCCTATATAAAGCGAATACCTCTAAACAGTTCAAAGTACTTCGCTGTAGAGGTCTCACCTGTGTAGACGTACATCTTGCCTCGCCATGTTACTCGGTCGCGATGAAATTATCAAATTTTACGCACTTTTTTCAAGCCAGGAGAATACTAACATCAAATAAATTGGTCAATGCATTATTTACAAACAGAATATGCACATAGAATAAGAAATAAACGCATAAACTCCAAAGACCACGAATGAATACTACACGTCGGCCACGAGTTTCATGTGTGTAATCGGGTGTAACGAAATCGAAGGGTTTATATACCAGGTACCTGTGTGACGATGCCTATTTACGAGCGGTGTTCAGCTTTAAATATTAATTATAACAATATTAAAAATGGAAACCATAGTGGTTATTTGTAATGTTTGTATTTTTGTTACAAAATGAAGAAAATACTTCAAAATATTTAATAAATTTTATTTTGCTGAACCTTTAAAGTTGTGTGTTTTTTCTAAGGTTTATGGGTTTTTTTCCTGATAGAAAGATAGGTTTTTGAGGTTTGGGTGGACGCTAAACAAAGAAAAAACTTGCAATGGCCTAATCTGGTTCCTGCGCGACATTATGGGTAGCTAAGGGAACCAGGCTAGCACACGTGTATCTGAATCGGGATCGGGATTTCATGCCATATATGCACATGTTCATTGTATTTGTAAAGTTTTCGGTGAACAGTACAGAAACAAACTGAAGTATTTCTTTTAAAGAAATGATCGACATGTGATATGAACAATATCAGCATCATGGAATACGTTAATATTATGCCAAAACTACTACTTGCATTTAATGGCATAAATCGCGATGTTTTATTGTTTTCCGAAATAGCTTAACTATACGACGAGGCTAGTGTACTTCCCGATTAAAAAACAATAATTATGTGACTGTATATAAATAGTGCTTGTTTGGGAGGGTACCCGTTGATATTGACACCCCGAGAAAACCATTGTCAACCGACGCGAAGCGGAGGTTGACAATGGTTTTCGAGGGGTGTCAATTTCAACTGGTACCCTCCCAAACAGGCACTATTTATTTTATTATACTGAATGTCTTAATTTTATAGCAAATTTTACTGCTTTTATATAGAAAAGACGTGAGTTCTACGGCGAACCGTACGCGCATAATTTACGCGCATGTAACAATTCGTTCTATCGGCCCGTTGCCAAGTGTGTTGCTAACGCTGAGGGTATGAGAACGGATTGTCAACTGCGTCTAAACCAATCAGATTTCAGTATTTGACATGAAAGTCTAATAATATATAATACATCATTGAATAATTATGTCACTGTATGAAAGTTTAAATTTCAAGAGAAATGCATCAAAATACGAAATCAATTTACATAGTGAACAAAGTATAGTCTGTCCCAAGTTATTGCTTCCACCACTCTTTGATGATTTTTAATAAAAATACACATACCTGTGAAAGAAACGCTGTTGAAATCGATAAAACGGAAAATATCCAAGATATCTTCATTGACAAATTATCATTTTTCACTCATAAAAGTTCACTGGAACGAAAACAAATTTCTTACGGAGATTTATAATGGGAAATGTTTACATCTTTTCTCCATTCGGAAGTTCTCGGGACATGTCGCACAATTTTTCAACGTTATCATCCGGGCTTAATAATGGCTGATGCAATGCCAAATCTCCGTAGACTTTCTATTTTGGGATGTGTATTGAAACCTGAAGCGGTAGAGGGGGCGTTTCAAAACAGATAATCTGGACATTTTTCATATTAGTGGATGAACATAGTTTGAGCACAAAGGTATTTATGATTATCGAAATATCAAGCAAAAAGTGGTGGAAGCAAAAACTCGGGACAGAGTATAGTACACAAATAGTGAAATCAAAGTAACATGCCCCCCACCCCCACCCCTTTATTAAAAAAAAACAAAAACAATTATTGTGTACTTCAAATGCAGCTAAATTCAAATATATTATTAGCACATTCATTGCAACGCACTTGACGCATATTTCCTCATAATATACAATGATCCGGATATTCCTGTTAAAATAAATAAATTTCAAACTTTGTTTATCGATCAATCCATGATTATTAAGATGGCCGAGAGTTCCATGCACGAAATAGAGTGGTCCAAAGAGACGGTTTCCATCACATCTATTGTTGACAATTTACCCACCATTGTAAAAGTTGCCGATGGTTACTACTGTGAAAACGAGGCAGAAAGTTTTTCAAATGGCGATCTGATAAAACTGGACTTTAAGAAACGTTATACAAAAGTCAAAGCTCAAGCAATATGTGAAAATTCTCTCCACATGGACGAGGATCCAGGCATTGTTGAAGAAATTCTAATCCCTTTCGGGTATAATGGTAAATTGAACATACATTGCCAAAAAGACACTTTTCACAACATGAAAGAACTGGTGGAATATTTCCCAAGGTTTGTTAAAAATGGCAAAGCGTTTAATGCTTACAAAGGGAAGCGATGGAAAACACAGACTCGAATACTAACAGAAGATCAGGTAGAGCTAGACAGAGAGATTCCAAACATGGGACTAGTGTGCAAAGTCATGAGCACAAGAATCTTAATTCCATACGACACAGAAGTATTGTTCCATCTCATACCGGATAAAAAACAGTACACGGTCCGTGAAATTGTTGAAAAGTTTAAAATGCCACAATATGTGCGTTTCATTGAATCAGAATTCCAAAAGTTTATGACTGAAAATTTGAACGAAGCCATTGCAAATATTTCTCATTTTGAGGGCTGCTTTAAAATTACGGGTGTGTTAAATCAGGAGGTATTGATTGGTCACCATAAACCCGCTGGAGTGTCATCACAGACGAGCAGAAGATCAATTGCCATTTTGCCTCTGGACAGCGAGGTGGTGCAGAATCTGGACGTCTTTTTACCAGTGTACGAGGACTTCTCTGACTACGAACTTATGATGGTCCAAAATTTTTCCTCCAACGTTAACATGGATATAGTTGAAGGGAGTCTCTATTTAGACTTTCAAAAGAAACCAAAAGTTCACTTTCTCCCTTCGTCCGATTTACACCAGGATGGTCCGCCACCGCGACCCCCTCCCCCGAGTGAGTATCGTTTTGAGTTTCCCGTGTTCTAGCTTCCCTATATGAAATAATGAACGGTATTGAAGGAAATAACGGTCTTATTGTAATATATATCATTATCTTCTTATCTATTATGATACAATTTTACAAAATTGTTCATTTCCTTCATTTATTTGAGGAAAAACAATTCGTGTTCATATTTATTCCCTTTTTAAGCATGTAAATGGAAATGATTCATATTGTTCCGTGCTATTTGGAAATATTCTAAACAAAAGGGTAAATCAGAAATATGTATGCAATCCTAATAATGTAATGCAAAAATCACACACAAGTACATGTATGTATTTAGAATATTATTAACGAGGTCACAATGAAACCAGGGCATGGAAGTCTCATCCACGATAAAGGAATATAAAGTGTTCCATTTTATATATGATATATTTTAAATTAAATTGAAGTGAAGGATATTATTCCATGTTTTTCTATTCTCTAGTTTTCAAAAAGATACGGTAGTATATTGTAGAGTTCGATTGTTATCCTAATCAAATGATTTATTCACAGCAACAGTTCATATTTTAGCATCTTCTAATATATATTTTTTATTTGAAAGCCCATCTTTTAAACTTTAAAATTATTATTTTTAAATGATAGAAATAAGGAAATGGGAAATGTTAACGCTCAAACGATCATTTCCTACACTTAATACAATTACAGCATACCTAAATCCTTACGTGATG
Organism: Magallana ariakensis; assembly: GCA_020458035.1. Taxonomy (NCBI): domain Eukaryota; kingdom Metazoa; phylum Mollusca; class Bivalvia; order Ostreida; family Ostreidae; genus Magallana; species Magallana ariakensis. Next base: position 40,039,694 of record CM035817.1, read on the forward strand.
AGCTCAAAGCTTCGTTTAACATAGTTAGCTATTGGATCTATTGGAGCTATTACATCTCTACTCTCAATTAAATCGTTTTCTGTTTTTTTTCTGGGTTTTGTTTTTATTTTTGGATTTTTTGGTCACACTTTCTCCACGATTAATGCCGGGAAGCAAGCTTACTTCTTTCAAAAGATCAGGATTTAGAACATACTAGAAAGATTTTAGTTTGAATTGAACTGTGACCACTTTTCAATAGGTTTATAAGTACCGGATCCATTTGTCAACCCTGCAGTGTACTTATCTCAGTACAGTAAACGTGTACACTGTATTGTCATCTCAGCTACTTTATTTTAACGCTGCAATAGGATATACTATAACCCGTATTTCATGTCACGGAAAGAAATTTTTGATATCTTTTCATCTTATGAAAATCCAGTTTATTCAGGAAATATATTGGCTGTAACAGCACTTTTGTAAATGGGAAAAAAAGCTGTTCTCCGGTATATTATACGATATAATGTTTTTTATCTACATTTTCCAGTGTCTTTGTCTATGATAACACTACAAATCGATTTTGTAATGTATAGTCCAATACATTTCATCAATGACTATTTTAATAATTAATCGTACAATTGTTAAAAATTAAACTTTAACTAATAAGGAATCATTCTTTAAATATAAATGATCAAATACAGTAGGGTGGGGGCGTGATCAAATCTGTCATAAAGCACTCGGGCTTTATTGGATTTGATCACCCCGACCGTATTTGATCATCTCATAATACTCAAAGAATGATTCCCTATTCCTTAAATAACTGTATTCTGAAGAGAACAATCGTTTTGCTATTTATTAACACAGAAAAATAATCATAAAATATTTCATATCGTTCCTCTTCAAACATATTTAGGTTATCACGGCAAAAGGTGATCAAACTTTACGGAATATATACGGTAGTTCAAACAAACTGCATCAGTTTTAGTATTTCCCTTCGTATTTCTTATCTTTTTTTTGGGGGGGGGGGGGGTTGAGGGGGTTGCATAAGAAATAATTGATAAGTGACAATTGAATTTATCAATAGCCAATCCATGAAAAGATTTTTGTCCATTTATTCTTTGACACATCGTCTCAAGCCCAGTAGGGTCTTCACAGCTGTCTCTAGATGGGAAAGTATCATACATTTGCGGCGATGTGTTAAACGATGATTAGAATATGCAAATCTTTGATATTTTGATTGTTTAACCAATGCATCATAGCGATTGTAAATATATTTTATCTTAATTCTTTGTGTAACTACTATCCGTGTATGTGAAACAGGGAATAAACCAAACTGCTTCCAAATGTTGTTTAAAAAAGGAGGGGGGGGGGTGTCTTAATGACACTATATTCTCAAAAACCTGTTTTGGAAAAGGAAGTTTTAATCATTGCGCAGTATTTCGGTTCCTTTGTACCAAATATTTCACGCATGATTTGGCTTAAATTATGCAACAGAATCTTCAAAAGCCTGTTAAACTTCCAATCAAAGAAAAAAAATATTGTTAGCTATTATTAGATGTATACACAAATGAATATATATTTGGGTGATAGCGATGCTTGACGCTAAGAAGTATAGAAGTCTAAAGTCTAAAAAATATAGAATTGGACAAGAATTAACGATGTAAAAATTAATACTTGCAGGTACTTAGATAATAATGTTGTTAATTAAATTAACATTTGCTTGATCATCGAAGGGATACGTATATTTACACGCGGACAAATTGCCTGTAACTGGTAAGCTCGCGGTGTTGTTTGAACACAATATAAAAGCTGTATGACAAATAGGAATTTATAGGAAATATTTCCTCAGTGATAGTGAATCTGACAATAAAATTTGCTAGAATGAAATTGAATACTTATTATGAACGTACCTAATTGCAAATTTGCAAACCACCAATCCAACTTAAAAACATTCGTTCAATATATTTATCTTTATAACAGATGCATTGCAATAACATTTAGGATAAAACTCTACCATAAATAAGTCACTTGCGCATGGTTGCAAGATTTTTATTGTTATATTTACATCTACCAAGTATTATTCCCTCTATTTCTTACGGAGACTTACAGTTAATTCATAGCTCTATAGAAACAGCCAGACTGAAATCTACACGCCCCGTTTATCGATTGGTCGAAATCTACAGCGGCTGAAACTGACAAGAAAGTGACAGGACTGAAATTGACACGCCCAGTTTATCAATTGGTCGAGACCTATAACTACCTAAGAAAAATCACGGACTGCACGAAATAACCATGATGATGTCAGACTCAAAGTCTCACAGTAGACGATTTGGCTGTTTCTTTTAGCTAACGTACTTATGTACATTAACAGTAATTTAGTGAATTTTACTTACTTTTTACGCTCAATTTATTAATTAGTTAAAAGAAAGATGTTAATATAAACAATAAAATGCTTTCTTTGGTGATTCATTCGGGTTATGAAGGTAGCGATCATTGCAGAAAAAATTTACATAACCCGCTAACTCGGGTTATGTATTTTTTCTGCAATGTCGCTACCTTCATATCCCGAATGAATCACCAAAGAAAGCATTTTATTGTTTAAATAAATCAATACTTCTCGTCAACAGTGCATGCATTCTTTTTTAGTTTGTGAAAAAAAAAATTAGTCACGTGTACATATTACCAAACAAACATGAAACAATCTAAGAAACTTGAAACCATAATCACATATGTGGCGCCCTTGAAATTTGGTCACCGATCCAGCCAGTGGGGACTCGAGGCTTGTGTCAAGGAAATTTATCCTTCTAATCTTTATAAATTACATAATTTTAATACTAGGTAATATTATTTGTGTTAAGTGCGAATTGTAATGTCCTGTTAGTGTTATCCAAAAAGGCAATGCATGCCCCATCAGTTTTAAACAAATACTTGTTTTATTTCTATCTTCCAATCACATACATGGATTTTTTTAATGTACAAGGAAGTTTGAAAGTCGCACTGTGGTTTGTAAATAGAACAAGCGCTATTTAATTTATCCTAACACCACTGCATTTTTAGACTGTAAAATGCTTTCATACAAATGAGTATTGCTTTGGAAGAACATATCATAAGCACTTTCAAACACTTAAATTCTCTTAAAAGTTGCACCAAATTAAACCAAAAGTACTTCACGCAGTATAATACTCATGTGTCATTTCTAAACAAGTTATGATGTTACATATTTCAATATGGATGCATATTTATCAGGCATATCTTGAAATTATCTTGAAATGCATATATGTACATATGGCCATGTCTTGCAAAGCAAGTATGCATCAAATACAGAGTATGTTAATTTTGTTATTTCAGTTTGTGGTTTTAAACAATTTGATATGTCCAATACTGCAGTATGTTAATTCTGAATATATAATTTATATCAATATAATTGTTATGTAACTAATTAAAACAATGTTAAGGAAGGAGTCTTTTCGTTATCAAACTTCTAATACTTCGTTTTTATATTGAGAAATTCATGAAATTTTCACACAGTCAAACAGACTATATCACCAAAATGACAGATTCAGTTTAATCAAATTTGACGATCTTTTTTTGCATCAATGTCAAGTCAAGGTCACTATCTTTTTCCTCAACTTAAAAAGGGAGATAAACTGTAGTTAAGTAGACGTCTATTTAAAATTTAAAATAGGGAGTTTCTATTCTTCAATGAAATGATAAAATATCACAATGGCTATCAGTTTAAAATCCGCAATTGAAATAAATTTTTAAACTAAAATTGATATTGCTGAGCCCCCCTTTCCTATGAATGAAGAAATTTTAATTATTTTTCTATGCTTCCAATATTGAAATATTTTGATTTTTACATATATAAAGACTTTATATATATAGATATAAATTTACAGAAAAGCTAATATACTGACCATTTAGTAAGAGAGAAAATCCGGTTTAAGTGATTTTCTTTTACACTTTATAGAATGAGCGCTTTAAAAAGCTAATAAAAATGTAATTTTATTTGAAAATCATATTTTAAAAAACTCATTCCGAATCCCAAGTAACGTATTATTAGTTCATATTGGTTTAAAAATCCAGCATTAATGTTATTGTTTTAAATATGTTAAGTAAGGCCATAAATCTACAGTAATTCTGACTTACAAAAACGTGATATTTTTCCTGTGTCAGTGTTCCGCCAAAACTATAGTCCTTGTTAGATTCTAAACTTCGATTACTATTTCTTTGCCAAGTTGTATAATAGTAGGAAAGGAAGAAATATATGATCTTTTAATTTCTATTTATTTTGATTTAATGAACATTTGATCAAAGTTAACGTACTTTTCATATTTTGACAAGTCAAAAACCGGACAAGACTCCTTCTTTAACGTCAGTTTATGACGTCATGAATGTGGTGTGTCTTTTTTTTTTTTTTGACTACTGGTATTTTTGCTACATTGCAGACGCAAGCAGTAGAGATCTTTCAATTCCAAAGGGTAAGAAGTTTCTATTTATAATAATTTTATCATGTACAATTTACAACACTGAGTACTAAATGGATCGCATTGTTAAAAACCAATGGCCAGTTTCGCATTCGCTTACTTAGTGACTAATTTAATTTAATTGAATTACTTGTTTTCATTAATAATTCTTTTTACGTGCATTTCAAATCCATCTTTGAGAGACCAAAGCAGAGATCTTGTTATGAAAGTATACCATTGTAAATAGATGCATGCGTAAGCAAGAACGCGATTGAGGTATGACGGAGCCAATCGGAAAACTAGAAGAACATGACTTACTAGTACTCATAAGAACGAGAAAAATTCAGCGAGTTTGTCCACGGTCAGTCTGACCGTGGATTTTCGACAAATAATGAATAGAAAATGAAATACATGTAGCTCTACAAAGAATCATGATGTTATAATTCGATAAAAAACATAAAATTATTTTATCGATGTGATCCTAGTCATTGATAAGTACAAATAATAACGTTAACACACAAAATGGTAAATCTGTAAGCCTTTTTCAATTATAGGTACCCCACAACAACCCGAGGGACCCCACTTTCAGGATTCAGACAAAGCCAAGACTAGGAGAAATCCTCCTCAAGTTCCACGCGCTTCGAAGCCCAAAGCGCCTGTTCAAAGTAAGCAGTGCTGGTATACATGTACATGCATTTTTCGCATTTATTCAGCATGGTATATATCTATTTGAATGATTGTCCTGTTTCTCAATATAACTACTGCATGAAATATCACGTAGAAAATGTAAGGAAAGTGTTGCCAAGGAAAGTTCCTAAGCCTTCAATTGATTCGGACGATGAGGAATGTGCCTATGAAGAAATGAGTGCTCTACCTAAAACGTCAGTGGTTAAACCTATACCACGTAACATACCAATACCCAGGGTACAAGCACCAATTACACAGCATGCCTTACCGGGTACTTACAGGAATGTTTTTCATCATTTATAATACAACTTTTAACTGTAGCTACATTATTATCGGATTCATAAGCATGTAACTTTTTGATGGATGTCGGTTGATCTTCATTATTTATATCAATGATGTAACCCGAAAATTCTAGTTTTTAAATAATAAACAAATGTTAACGAATGCTTATGATGAGTAAAGGGATGCAATGTTTTTTCATGTCGTTGTAAAAAAAAATCAATGGCAAATGATTTTAATTGTATATTGGTAGGAACGGATCTATGGTTCCAAATTGAAGATCAAAAATCGTCTTTCTTTCAATTATTCTTAAGATTGCTTTACAGTCCTCACAGATTCAAGAGCAGACAACTTTTCCGATGACGATTCAGATAATCCATATGAGGAGATACCGGAAGTACAAGAAATAGAAGGTAGACTGTGCTTTATCCAAATCAATACTAATGTATAACCCCCACCCTAATCCTGTGAAAATGTATTAGATTTGCTTCAGTAATATATCGTAAAAATTTTTATTTAATAATAGGCCTATTTACATTTTCCAGTGTCTTTACCTGTGATAACACTACGTATCGATTTTGTACTATATAACCCATAACTACAAATGACGCCAAATTGAGGCGCCAGCGGGGTTTTCTTATTTATATTTAAATATTTAATCGTACGATGGCTGAAAATTATATAAATATAAGTAATAAGGAATCATTCTTTGAATATTATGAGGTGATAATTTCGGTCGGGGCGTGATCAAATCTATCATAAAGCCCTTCGGGCTTTATTGGATTTGATCACGCCCGACCGAAATTATCACCTCATAATACTCAAAGAATGATTCCTTATTCCTTAAATATTACAAAATATTCAGTGCTATTTCTTGCATTTTAACAAAATGTGAATCGCAGAGATTAAACGTAAGTAAATACAAATAGATCCTTGCTAAAAACAGCTTCTAGCAGCTTGCTATGTTTTCAGAGAGTTGTCTTCTCCGGTTAGAAAATACTCATTTTCTAAATGAATAAAATCATTCAACTTTTCGTTCGTAAGTAGATATGCCTTCAAACGTCAATCATGCTAGTTAGTCGTGTACTCATTTTGTTTGGTAAAGGAAGTCGTTTTATTGAAAATAAATTTTAGACGCGGATTACCATTCCGGAGAGCGTAAGTATACCACTAACAGACCGCTGTGTAAAGTAGTTCGCTTTACCTTACCAGAGCAGTTATATGCTTCTTGACGTTATGTATATACACTTGCTTCATAATGATTTTTTTTTTTTTAGATTTGTTGCTATCAAATTATAAATATCAATTATATAAAAGGGTCCGACTTCATGAGTTATTGTCTAGAATGTCTGGGAAAATGTGCATGTCTTTGTGTTAATAGAGTTAGGTTTAATATACTTGTTTTGTGAAGGATAACGAACTCGGAAAAGTAGAAATTGGTTTTGGTCGGTTAACATTAAAATTACAAAGGAGTAACTAATTCATATTCAATCTCTTAGAGATTGGGGGTGGGTGTTTTTTTTGTTTTTGCTGTTGTTTTTTTGTTTTGATTTTTATTTAACCAAACTAACAGGTCAGACTAAACTGAAATCTGTTTTATGAGATTTAAATCAGACCATGCAACTAAACATGTATATATGAAAGTTAAAATATAAGCTGTAAGTTGCTATGATTTAAATTTAATGTAGTACTTTTTTTAACTCTAAAAATGTTATATTTGTACTCTACATTTAAGATTTTTTAAAATATTAAACAAACTTGTATTCCGTGTGAGCTATTTGGTCTCTATTATTGGCAATCGGTGTGTGCTTCATTTGTTTTTAAACGCACAAATTTCTTTTAAAGAAAGATCAATCTTTCAAATGAAATATTAGTATGCTAAATGTTATATGATTAAATGAGTTTGTGTATTTAAAGATTTGTTTAATTAGCATACTGTAAGCTGATAGCTCTTAATTAAACTCACTGTTTAATTCTTTGTTTCAGATTATTCAAAGAAAACTGGATTAGACTTTACAAAGTTACCAAAGGTAAATCACTGTATACTTGTCATTAATAACATAGTTCAATCACAATAGATTTACTTTGAGTAGGACAGATAATCAATGTGGACATCATTTATTTTTCTTATTAAATCTTAATTTCTATCTTAATTTTCTTGGACTCAAAAAAGTTTTACTTCCATTACATATACATGTAACATGAATTTTACTACATGTACATCATATTAAAAAATCTATAGATTTATATACGCATTTTTTTTTATATATAAAATGGCAATGTTGAATTATGTGTGTTTATGTGGAGTGTGGGGTAAAGGGCCAAAGTTGGTTTGGAAATGCATAGAATCATGCTTTTCAAACATTTTGACTGTTTCTTTCAGACTTTCAGAGTTGGCCTGAAAAAGGTTCACCATGAATTAAAAAAGCTAAAACGGTCCCATTCCTCAGAGATAAAGCATCCCAGCTCTAAAGAAACCCACGTTCTTCCGAGCAAAGACGACCTGAGTCTCGGTGAGATCAGAAATAGTGACGACGATGACGACGGACTAGTGGAATACGACTACCCGGATCTGACCAAGCTCGCGTCCATGCCCCGTCCGCCTCCATCCGGCGACGTACCCCGTTATCAGTCATCGCCGAAGGCAAAGCCGCCTAAACCCGTCGGCAAAATCCAGCCGATGTCACACGGGACCAGCGATTTAATGAAGTTCAGTGACATGACTTCCGGTGAGGTTGTGAACTTGTTCAAGCAGACTATGCTGCCCGCTCTTGCGTCAGCCTGCGAGAAGGAGGGTTTGGATGGCAACTTTCTGAGCTCGCTCAGTGATACACAGTTGAAGACTGTTTTTAAACTTAGTGATCTACAGTTGATTAAAGTCAACAAAATCATAAATGACGGATGGCGCCCACACGTAAATTAGATATCTTGTAAGTTGTAAATTTTTCCTCAATAGTCCGTTGACATGTCTCCGAAAAATCCTCATACCGTATACAAAGCGATTTCGAAATAAACTATTCAAAATAACAGTGCAGTCATCCCGTTCATCCAATTTCATCTGTATAGTTTTACTGTGTTCTTTAATTTTCTATACTTTTATATATAATTTTGCGACGTGCCACAGTGATAATTCAAAAGCAGAATAAAGTTAATTTTACAATAGGATTCCCCAATATTTGCTATTCAAACAGTAATATTTAAGCACTGCTGTCCAAGTGAAATAAAGATTCATCGTTAAACACGACATTTATACACTTTTTAACTGAAAGCATATATATATCTTGTCAGTCTTACAACACGATGATTTGGTCTTAAAACAGGACGGACTGTTGTTAGTTCAGTCCCCCGTACACCCTAAGTGTTTATGATCGAAGCTCTGATACGAAACGAGGAATATATATTACATCACTGTGTCTAAATAAATATCAACATAACAAGGAAATGATAGGAAGGAAGATTCGATGGCTGGTCGTTTTGACATCACATGAGAACGTCGGAACCTTATGACTTTATGACGTTTCCCAACAGCAAACCGGAACATAAACCAAAATGAAATTCAGTGATTAACAACTTCCTTGTATACTCATTATGGTGAACTTGAAGCATCTCTTTTTCACAAATGTCCTCATTTTTGGGGCACCCGTGACAAATAATAGTAAATGCCAAACCTTCAATAAACAACTCGTACAAGGTATTTTGTTTGTGAATTTCCAGAGACTATAGAATGTGATTTGATATTATTTAAAATATGTGTCACTACAAGACCACCTTTTTGTTTTAAGTTTAGTGGTGATGAAACCTTAATTTGAAGTGTGGCAAAGAACTTAATGTAATGTAAAGAATCTTAATTGCGTTAATTTTATGTTAAGTTTATTTTGATATGCATTTTTTGTTTGTTTATATAATTAGTATATTTATACAAACATTACCCAATGAATTGGAAAAGAATTTGCCTACACTGACGTGATCCTATTTTGTGCAACTTTGGGTACATACAGTACTTATATTTTAGTAACTATTTCTGTAATAGAGTCCATCTTTTAAATTATATCTATGTATGCATGACACCGGTTTGAGTAGGAACAGTATATCGTCTAACATACCATTTCATACTGCCAAACTATAACAATTACGTTTACTTAAATAAATAGCATGCTTAAGCAAAGAAGCCATCATCACTGTTTTGTGTTTTGTTTCTACTTTTTGTTTTGTTTTACTAACAAGTACTTGTATATGATAGAGTCTTTCGGACAAGACTGTAAAGCTAGAGTCCCAATAAACAGCTTGTGTCTCATAGAGGAGTCTTCTTTTCATGCAAATTGTTGTATAACTGAGTTCTTCACTTTCCTGTATAATATAAACATTTATATTTTTCTTTAAACTTGATAAAAAATTAACCATTCAAACGAGTAGCCAACGCAAGGAGTTACAGATTTGGTCACATTTAAGAACCAAAAACAAGGAAGGTACGGTCTCTTTAATTTAGAAATGAAATTATCCCAATTTAATAATGTCCTCTTCATGCCTTAAAGGGGCATGTTCAGGATATTGGTCAAATTCTATTTTTCTGTTTTTATTATTTACAATGCTTTAGAAAAATATAAATCTTTTTCAAGCTGATTTGTCTATGTTCTTATTCATTTTGAGCATAAATAACAGTTCCAAATGTTTTACACATTCATTTTAGATCTAAAACTGGATTTTTTACATCAACATTCAAAATGTAAACAAAAGATTTGTTTACATAGCAAAGAATTGTGAGCTCTGTAACTCGCTTATAATTCAACAAATGACACTCAAATTTTGGTTGCCTATTATTACATTCTTTATTTGCACAAGACATATATCTTATGGCATAGGTTGTTACATATAATTAAAAAGCAATATTGAAATAATTAATGGTATGGTACATGTACATATGTAAAGTATATTGACAATGTATATATAATAAATTTTTACTAACAGGGGAAATAAAACCCAGAGAATTTTTCTTAATTATCATGAATTTTAAAAGCTATGTGGAGATACTTTTAAAATGCCTCACTGGAGCATTGTAAATATTAATATCGGAAAAACAATTTTTGACCACAATCGTGGCCATGCTTCTTGAAATTTACCAGTCACTTTTGCAGCTTGAGATCGGGCATGCTCGAAATAAAAATAAGTGCATGTGAATTTATGTATAATTCGGCGGATTTTACGTTAGGGCTGCATGTGATATGGTACAAGCATGTACAAAAGTTGTATTTGTTCTGTTTATACATTACTTTATGTTAAACATATACCGTAATTTAAGCCTCTTAATTAAGGTCGAATAGCACATCGTCACAAAATGGCTGACCTCTGATCGAAACGAAATTTCGTTTTATTTAAAGGATTTTATCGACGGCAACATGTTACTTACTCCATAGCCGAGTGGATAAAGTGTCAGGCTTGTGATACGTACATCCTGAGTTCGTATTCGGCAGGGGCTTTTGTTGCTACTTACTGAATTGAATTTTTTAGATATTAGGCCTAATGTTTTTTATCTTCAAACTGCAAATTTTTCGCTTATTTGACATATGTACAGTTTATTTATCATTATATCTTTCACAATCAAATAATTTACTGTTAATATGAGAGACTTTTTCCAGATGTGTTATTCCACCTTAAATTGATATCTAAATAGGATTGGACAACCTTAAAAACTCTTTCCAAAACTGTTGAGCATGCGTATTGTATCGAATTTATTTTGTCTTTGAAAGACATTTGTAGTTATCTTATCGGTATGCTGTATTTTGCTTTACATAAATAAACGTTCAGAAAGAAAAGTTAGATGGTGTTTGAATTTTTTAAAATGTGGTACCAGTTTTCAGTTTCTCATTAGAAAATCTCGCTAAGGACGAGATGCAATAATTGCTAGCGCTCTCGAGCGCTAGCAACTACGTTAGTCTTTTTCACTTGAATACGCATGCTCGACTCCATAGTAGGGGATTCTGGGAATACTGTACTACTGTAGATAAACTGTACCATGTAAATTTCGTTTTATCATCTTCACACGAAGTTCTGTGTTATATTGTAAATGTCAAAATAGTAACAGTCGCTTAGGTCTTATTATGCAAAGTTATTTTAAATATTATAATAAATAGCTAGCTTTATTTTAACTACTTTCAAGCTCGGAAAACAACCTCGGATATGTTTTCCGAGCTTGACGGAAAGGCCCGAGAAGATACGATTGCTACAAAACGATACCAATGGTTCTTGAAAATTTTCACCTCGAAGTTGAAATTACAGTAGATACAAAACGATTAAGGCACAGTCAATGAGCTATGCCATTGCCGATGCTTCTATGTTTTATGATGGCTACAGCGCTAGCTCACCAATCTTTTTAAAAGATAAGCTTGTTATGACAGTATGTCCGTTTACATCGGTATGCAATCATTAATAAATGCATGCTGCTTGAAATTTTATGAAAGTCTTGATAATCGGAAGATCACTCAAAATTAAGCACAAATCTTCAATATAAATCTAAAAATTACACGAATCATCTTAAAACCAATGTCAATCGAATCCAAATTTATCCCAGGTGATTATTCTGAAAACTGCTTGATTTTTAGCTCACCTGAGCTGAAAGCTCAAGTGAACTTTTCTGATCCCATTTTGTCTGTCGTTTGTCTGTCCGTCTGTCCGTAAACTTTTCACATTTCCAACATCTTCTCCAGAGCCACTGGGCCAATTTCAACCAAACAAAGAAATATGCGACAAAAGGCTAAATGGTGGACGGAAGTTGACATAAATTGCATCATACTTTGGGTAATCCCTTCCAAATATAGCACTGATACGAATATTCAAAAGGCGTCTATTTTGAATTCGATCAACATACAAGTTAAAACTAAGAAAAGTGATACTATAAACAGTCAATTATAACTTTTAATACACAAAGTTTATATAAACATGTTTATAAATGCATATCTTTTGAAATATTGAAACAAACACACGGTGCAGGGAAATCTCATTTACATATAGGTGACAACTTCCGTCCACCCTTTAGCCTTTTGTCGCATAATTTAGGCAGTAGATGCAGATCGAGGGGTGATTTTTATTAATGACAGTTGTAATGCACCGTTTTGGTTGAATTTGTTGTAAGCTTAGATGTTTAATGACCGATCGGGAGACGGAGAGGATCGCAAAATAATTTTACCGATGAGTTTCAAGCAAAACTTCCAGCTGATGTGACAGTTTGAAATAAATCCAAGATGGCGGGGATGGGTACCTTGTGTATTATTAGATATAGGGTATTTATTTTTATTATGAGAAAAATTTATAACGTCAGGTGCCTGTGGGCGAGGCAAGCTACTTGCAAACAAGTTGATAAAACAGGACTATCAACAGTCTCGTTTGAAGTCATCTTTTCGTAAGTTCTATGGTCGATACAACGACCTTGTCAGCAAATACAATCTTCCACTGGGTCGCATTCTGACTGACGTTTTTCATACTAATTGTTAGACCATAATTAATCACCCAATTGTCTACGGACTTTTCCGTTTTTTCCCGAATACGACAAAGAGCACACGGCGGGTGTGACCGGTCAGCAGAGGATGCTCACTCCTCCATGGCACCTGATCCTACCTCTATCATTTTGGAGGTCCGTGTTGGTCTGCTTTGAATTTGTATTTCGTTTTATGGATTTTTGAGATGGTTGACGGTTTGTTATTGTCATTTTTTCATTTTTACAAAGGAATATATAGAGTAAATTTTTAAAAATCTTCTTCTCAGAAACCAATCAGCCAGGTAAGCTGAAACTTATGTGGAAGCATCCTCAGGTAGTGTAGATTCAAAGTTGTGAAAATCATAACCCCCGGGGTAGGGTGGGACCACAATGGGGGTTTGAATTTTTACATAGGGGTATATTGAGTAAATCTTTAAAATCTTCTTATCAGAAACCATTCAGCCAGGAAAGCTAGAACTTATGAGAAAGCATCCTCAGGTATCGTAGATTCAAAGTTGTGAAAATCATGACCCCTGGGGGGTAGGATGGGCCAGAATGGGGGTTGAATTTCAACATAGGAATGTATAGAGAAAACTCTTTAAAAATCTTCTTCTCGGAAACCAATCAGTCAGGAAAGCTGAAACCTGTGTGGAAGAATCCTCAGGTAGGTTCAATTTAAATGTGTTCAAATCATGATCCCCGCGGATAGGATGGGGTCACAACAGGGGGGGGGGGCAAATCTTTAAATAGGAATACATGTATATAGAAAAAATTTACTTAAAATCATTTGCTTAGAAAAACTGTAACTTTAGTGTAAGCAACTTAAGATACATGTAGTGTAGATTCAAATTCGTTAAAATCAAAATCTTGAGGAGTCGGGTGGGGCCTCATTGGGAATCCAATTGTACGAAGGAAAACATTTTAATTATTAACAAAAACTGAAATGTTATCACAAACATGCATGGTTTTACGTATATCCAAACATTTTGACATATTGCTGATTCTTTAAAATTGTTTAGACTCTGACACCTGGACGATTCTTGTGTCTCACAATGGGTTTAGAGTTTGATGTACGTTTATATCCCATATAAAACAAATGTTTAGAATTTTTTGAGAACTGCAATGCTCAACATGTGATATGACTATTAAATCATCCTGTTAGAAAAGTGACTAATGGTAATAAACATAAGAATATCCAGGGGGAAAATGGATTTTTATTTATACAGGATCGACATGTATTATACAACATTGTCCATATATTTTGTAATATGACTCCATTAAGCTGATTTTATCATGCCTATTGTTGCTCAGGTGAGCGATGTGGCCCATGGGCCTCTTGTTTAATTGTCTTTCGGAGGATATCTAAACAAGCATTGACGAACTGCATAAATTGATGTTACCACCAACAGACCAAATTCAATTTTGTCGATTTTCAAAGTTTAATTTTTCAAAACAAAACAAATAATAACAAAACTTCTCTGTCGAATTTTTAACCAAAAAAAATAATGAAAAATATTCTTGAACAAATTAAAATCTTTATGAAAACTCTTCCATTGACTTGGAGTTTCAAAACCGGTTTCCGTTTACTTTAGACCTTTTCGTTGTGAAGTTTACTGTAAGGATTATGGGATACAGTGCTTATTTTTGTCAAGAAGGCGTTGTGACGCAAGTGGTTTCCTTTTGTTTCCCGTTCTTCGGGGGCCGCATCTCCAGGTAAACTTCTCTTTCTTAATTTCAAACAACTGTAACAAAAAAAAACCCCAACAAGATTTACTTAAGAGAGATGGCCGTGACCATTTTAAGACTATAGTAATCTCCTTTAGACGAAGAGCTCTGTATAAAGATATAAGAAAATATTCAAATTGAAATAAATCTGAATTGTTTGTTTTTCTTTACCAATTAAAAGCTTTTGGCAAAAAATATACTTTTAAGATTTTAAGGTAGCTTTAATGACCATCCGGCCTCGTTAATATAGGAGAAAATAAAATTAAATAAAACTCCATCGCTTCTCAGGATGAATGTTCTCTTCAATCTTACCACATAACCACCGTCAGCATGATGATGACAATTCCAGTCATTGCCAACGCTCCCAAGAAAAACATTCTCCATGGGTCATTTCTCATTTGATGTTCGTCGTCTGACTTAGAAAAACCGAACTCTCCTTTACCTCCATGTTTTCTTTTGAGGAACTGTGGATCGGAAATAAACAAGTCATCGTTTTTTCTTTTGATTAATTGTGGATCGGAAATAAACAGGTCTAGGTTATCCTTCTCGTAGTTTAGGTCCTTTTTACTGTCATCCGTCTTCCCGTCGAAATCCACGCCTGAATCCCTGTCTTTGTTTTCTTCACCATCTTTCTCTTTATTTTCATTGATACCCAGATTATCCTTTTCTTTCACCTCAAAGTTCTGGTGAAGTGTCATCAACATTCTGTGCAAGTGTCGATCTTCTGGAAAAAAAAATGTACAGTCCCGTGCAATTTTAATTCATGTATGTTGGAATATGTTGTATTTGTGCTAAATATATTTTTTAATATCTTACTTACCAACAAGACACAACTGTTTATTGAATTTTGGGAATTCCACACACTTGGCAGCCCCGGTACAGTCGCTCTCAGTCACGCATGATTTCGGTACCCCGGGGAGGCGTGCTACTTTCTTTTGAAGCATCTTAGTCAGAGCCTCTGTAATTAATAAAGATGTTGCTTCCATATATATGTTTTGAACATTAGAAATGCTCTTTTCAGTACAATTAACGCATATTTTTTTAATTTACGAAAATATTTTCATTTGGGATTATATTCTTGAATTACTGAAAGTATCATATGATTTTATTTCGGGATACCCTTTCTTTATAAAGTTTTTAATCTGCAAAATGTTATTATTCTCAATAAAATCACCATGTTGAATTCCTTTATCGTATCATAACCACGTGCATTTTTAGGACGTTTTCATTACGAAAGAAGATCCAATCAACGTCATCAAACTCTTAAGTTCGTTCGTTAATCGTTCTTCCTTTTTTTTTTAAAATATTTTTTCGTTTTTTTTTTTGTTGTTGTTAACGTTGCTGATGATATACATTGTAAGATTGCAGGTCTCTAAGATTCTGTACCTGACATACACATGTTGATTCCTACTTTAGGCAGCTCTTTGCATTTCTCGGCATCCTCACAATCACCGTCCGCTGAACAGCCTCGTAGTTCAGATGTCATCTTCTTGAACATGTCCGCCTTTTTTTCTTTTAATCAAATATACATGGAAATTAGCCTATTGTATATGATAAAAGTATTCTCTCACATTAAATTTATCTTATGTCTTATAATGATGATTTAAAAATATTTCAAGATTTATAAATTGAATTTTAATCTTACTTGGTACACATATCCCGTTTGGTCTCGATTCTGGTTTGAGACATGTCGCTGTGTTTGGACAATCGCCGTCAGTTGAACACAGTTTCGGCGGTCTGGGAAACCTTTTGTTCTTAAAACCCCCTTTTCTCTCTAAAAGGAAAAATTAAACGTTTTATACTGTCTTTAAAATTATTTAATATATATTTTTTAAAAATAAATCACCGATTTTTTTTTAAAGCTTAGACTGTAAAGCGTTGGACAACTTTATATTAAAACTCAAATGTTTACGTATATTCAACTTTTAATACTCTTTCCATTAAATATATATTTCTCAAACAAAGATTAAAAAGGATATTTTGTTCTATTATATCATGTATAAATTATTTCCTTATTTATTTACTGCTTTATAATTTTAAAGATATTAATTCAAAACATATTAATTATTTTTCCTTTAAATTATGATACAGTAGCCTTTAAAATACTTACCTCTTTGCGCTAAAGAGAGAGCTATTAGTAGCGAAATAACGAAAATCTGAAGATTCTTCATGGTTACTCTTCTTCACTTCTCTGAGTCTGCGTCCTGTAACTTTACCTTTAAGTATACTGGACACAAATATCATGTGTAAAAATAGCCCCCGATACACAACAATATCCGCCTCGCGTGTCGGACACGGTCTCCGCGCATGGATTCACATCCTATTGACGTTTCTGATAGTATCAAATTATACCACTTCATCCAAGTCTTCATAATGGAAGAGTAAAAGTTCATCGGTAGCCTAGTTTTTGACGGGGACCACGAGGCATGCAGGTATATAAACAACTTTTATAATATTTTTTAATTTGATTCTTTCTTTTCACTTTTTCGGGTTTTTTTTTAACTTTTTAATTCATTTTCCAGGTCATTGAAATTGTGTAGAAGCCATTTGTTTAATTTTTGATATTTTTTTATTTTTATGGTTATATGTATGATTTTTGACAGTTTAAACAGGTGTTACAAAATATTAAATATGTTAGTACTATAGTATTTTTAGGGTTTTTGTTTTAATGATCATTGCATCATTTTCTTTTATTTCTAGTTGAAGGGTTAGCATTTCAAAATGAAGAGAAATGATAATGGTGGTACCAAAGAGAGTGCAACATCGTCCAAGGTAAAAAAAAATAAAGGAAGAGGAAAAGTAAATTTGTATAAATTTATGAACTGCTTTCAGATAACACATGCACTCAAAAATATCAATAAAAAAGTGCTTGGTTCTTTCTTTCTAATAGTTCCAAGCGGTTCGCGATGTCTTCAGAAGAGCCCATACATATCTCTTGGTGAAGCTAGGTCGCCCTGTCTCTGCAGCTGGAGACGAAAATCAAAACGGAAGTCCCAAACAATCCGGTAACAGAAGACTCCCGTCGAATCAAGAAATACAAGAGGCTACACACGATTATAACTATCCGGACCTTTCACTTCTTCAAAGAGATGTCAATCTTCCTCCAGCTCCAGATATAAGTACGCTTCCCAAAAAAAATATGAAAAGAAAACAGGCCCTACGAAATGGGAACAAGCTGAACTATCCGATGGGAAAGAGATCTTTTAGTGTTCCTGGAACTAATGACAGGAGACAAGATGCTCCGATAACAAGAACAAATGTCTCAATGAAGGCAAGATTATTTGAGCGCAAGGGCAGCGACAGTGGATCGGACGAGTACTTGTATCCAAAAGCGTCACCAAAACAGACTCAGAAACGTTTTATCCCGCCAAGTTCAAAACCGCCGTTAGTAAACAAGCCATTCCATGTTAAAACAATGCCAGACAACGGTACTAAAGCCGCAAGTAACGCGAATCACGTTGGCAACGCTCGCACTTTTCTTGCGTCAAACCTGCCAACATCTTTGAAGTTTTCAAACACATCACCGCGACCTTGGAAGCCCCCATCCCAGCGAAAAATATCCAACATCAACAATCCCCCAGAATATGTAGATATGGAGAATTCGGAGCTCATTTCTTTGAATCCAGGAAAAGAAAAATTGGTTGAAACTCCGAAGATTAAACCGGTGGGTAAAGTGGTGGGGGAAAAAGTACCGATTTCACGAGAATCGGAGGTAAAACAATTTTCTTCTGACAAACTCTTCAATCAGTTGAGTGTAGTGGAACTTGTGGACTGTCTTCGGAAATGTGGATTGGCGGAAATGGCCGATGTCTGTCAGTCTGAGAAGCTGGACGGGTCTTTTATCAGTCAGCTTTCTCCGGAGGAGTTACAAGAACTCAACTTGTCGCCAATACAAATCATGAAACTAAGCAAGGTCAAAAGTGGTTGGAGACCAAAAACTTCACAGTTTTCGTAGATTGATTTGCCAGTGTATTTGGAGTGACTTGTCTTTTCGAGAAAGACACTTCTGTGGTGAACTGGGATTTTCCCAAAATTTACCGGTGATTAACATGAATAGTTTCAGTTCCAGTAATGAAAAAAACACCAGTTATTTCATTTAGTACAATGTTATCCGTTATCAATGTAGTACAACAAACCCGTTTGTAAAGTGAGTTTGTTTGACAGACAGCAACTAACATTCATAACATTGTTCAGTTTTTTAGAACTTTTCCTTCATTATGATGGTTTACAGTTTCCTTCATGACAAACATCTACAGTCATCTTTGCCAATAAAACAAATGATTCCTCTGGACGAGTTACTCATTTGTATACTGCAGTGCATGCATAGATGTATATTGAATATAGACAATCAGTCTTGAATAGTATTTCATTTTAGCATACCGGATTTGAAATCATGTAAACCTGCTTGAATTAACAACTAAAACCGTTAACCTCGGAATGAACTCAATACATGGTATGCATGTACATGTGATACGATTACATATTAAAGAAGCGGGGATTACAAGAGTTAGTGTTGCTGATGTATGAGATGGCTCACTTTTGTGCAATGTTTCACATATTTATCTCACTGAACTGTTGAGTTTTTCTGATCACATTTTTTCTGGCGTCCATCCGTCAGTTTACTTGTCCATTCGTAAAATTTTCATATCCTTAATTTCTTCTTCATATCTACTGTGCTTAAACTGAATTTAAACTGAACTTTGCACACATCATCTCCAGGTGATTAAGAGAAATCTAAACTGTCAAATTAAAGGCTACATTTTTTTCAAAGGGAATAATGAAAAAAAAAAATTGTAAATAAGGTGGGTGCTTTACAGCACACTTTAAGTTCAAGATTTAAAAAAAAATGTTTTAATTTTGGGACAAGTCAATGCACTTCGAAAGATTTGTATTCAAAGCGCGATATTTTAACAGAGAACCTAAGGGAATTTAGCTAACCTGATTTTTTGATAAATTGTTTCCTCATAAGATCATGTAGTTCAACAATTTACACATTAAAGGGGCATGGTCACGATTTTTGTCAAATTTTATTTTTCTGTTTTTATTATTTACAATGCTTTAGGAATGCAGGAGTCAGTCGTAGAGTTATAAACAAGATACAGGGTTCACAATTCTTTGTCATGTAAACAAGGCCCATGCCCTGTTTTTGTTTACATAGGTTCAATATACCAGTAAAAAAAATTTCAAGCTGATTTGTCTATCGTCTTATTCATTCTAAGCATAAATAATCAGTTCCTAACGTTTAACACATTCATTTTAGGTCTAAAACTTGAATTTTTACTTCAACATTAAAAATGTAAACAAAAGCTTTATTTACATAGCAAAGAATTGTAAGCTCTGCAACTCGCTTATAACGCAACGAATGACACTCAAATTTTGGTTGCCTATTAGAAATGCCTTGCTGATGCACTGAAAAATAATTTTTGATCAAAATCGTGACCATGCCCCTTTAATTAAAATCACCTCGTGATGACATAAACAGATACATGTGTTACATTAAAAGTTTAAAATCAAAGATTTCTAAACTTATCTAGTAGATAAGTTTAGAAATCTTTGATTTTAAACTTTTAATGTAACACATGTACATTTGTACGTTGGTTGTGTATATTATGTCCTTTCTAATATATTTCATTTTATAAAAAAAAATATACAACATGACTACTTATTTTATTTGATAAAATGAAATATATAAGAAAGGACATATATCCAAAACAAGATCGATTTTGTTGGTATCAGGCAAGTACGTGCCATAATGCTAATGCTTTAATGGCTGTACAATGTAACTCTTACTTTTTGCAATGAAACATGAAACGATTTCATTATTTGGCTTCAATTCGGAAAGTGGGTTTATGATGGGATGTCTACAGATTTTGCATCATACCACGGGAGAAACCATATAGTTTGGTCAGCTAGTTTTTACAATATTACTGTACTATATTTAGAGTAAAGGTTACTTTAACGTTTACCCTAGTTTGCTAAATATGATATGAGGGGGGTGGTGGGGGTGGGGGGTAAAATCTCCTGTTATATCAATTCTAATGATGCACTGGTAGAACCATTTTAACAAGGCGTAACTATCTATTTCTTGCGTCAAAATAAGTTAAAAATGACTTGTTTCAAGCGAAATATGCAACGATTGCGTATTCTCAGTTCAAAAGCCAGGCAAATCTTGTTGATTTCAAAGAGCCATGGCTGATTGACTAGCAATGAAGTAGACTGGCCTATGTTACATTGCCGATTGACACAACTACCCAAAGTCGAAGTTCTTGTTAAAATGGCTCTTAACTGGAATGTATACTACAGTGTATATAATACAGGTATTTGGTTGTCCGCTCACCGTTCCAATTGAGGGTAGGTCATATTCACTATTGTTTGCAAATAATCATGCTATATTAACTAAAACCAAGTCTATAATTTGTGATTCACAAATTTTATTGTCAAAATGCGTCATGTGTACGCGTATCTATGAGTAAAAAAATGTTGATGCACACGTATGACGCACTTTAAATTTTTTGTCCAAAGTACGTTGACTTGGTCCAATGCATTTTGAAAAAAAAAAATAAAAATGTGTTGATATGGTTCCAAATTTAAAATTTCAAAGTTTTTATCGGATTGCGTTGTCACGTGTGTCTTAAAACTCACCTTACAGTTCATTGCAGCGGTAATGCCAATATCAAAGGGACGTAAACACGATTTTAGATGAAAATTTTATTTTTAATTTTTATGTATAAAATGGTTAACTTGCGCATTGTGAATGATTGACCAAAATTTGAATGTTAGAAGTCAAGATACAAGCGAGATACAGAGGAAAGAAGTCGTTGCTATGAAAATTAACAAAGCTCGCGTCTTATATTTGTTTACAAGTAATGAAAAGTAAAGAAATTACCATTTTTGGGGACAAAATAACTTGTGGTAAACGGATAATCTGATTCAGTGTGTTCATAAATGATTTTATCAACAACGAAAAGCAACATTAGATTCAAACTTATGTACCAATACAACACGTATGTAAAAAAATAACAGGGCTCGAGCTTTGTTTACCAAACAAAGAATTCTAACCTCTGTAACTCATTGTAGCTCGATATTTGACTTTCAAATTTTGACAGAGCAATTTATACATCCATACTGACAATTCTAGATATTAAAAATGTAACAATAAATTTTGAAAAATTTGAGCTCAAATCGTGTCTAAGTCCCTTTAACAACAAACCTTCCTCAAAAGGTAGTTTCTTAGAAAATCAAACCGTTATACTTCTGGGCCAAAATTGAAGCACCACAGATAATGCAAAGTTTTACATTATATAAATAGTGCCTGTTTGGGAGGGTAACCGTTGAAATTGACACCCCAAGAAAACCATTGTCAACCGACGCGAAGCGGAGGTTGACAATGGTTTTCGAGGGGTGTCAATTTCAACGGTTACCCTCCCAAACAGGCACTATTTATTTTATTATACTGAATGTCTTAATTTTAGAGAAAATTTTACTGCTTTTATATACAAATGACGTGAATTTAACGGCGAACCGTACGCGCATAATTTGCGCGCATGTAACAATTCGTTCTATCGGCCCGTTGCCAAGCGTGTTGCTAACGCTGAGGGTACGAGAATGGATTGTCAACTGCGTCTAAACCAATCAGATTTCAGTATTTAACATGAAAGTATAATAATATTAATTATGTATATATAGGAAAAATCTTTAAAGTTTTTCTCAAGAACAACAATAGTAATGAAGCACCGTGAAGAATTAGATAAATGATAATAATGTACATTACACAAATACATATGTCTCTTTTTATATCGTCATGGAGTCAATGAAATTCGATAAATGAAAACGTGTCTTTTTGTATTACGCACAAACTAGCCAACTAATTTTATAGAGCCTTTGAAGTTTTTAATGTTATCACGTCTTCATTATATAGTGTCGTTTGATTTTGTTCTTATGAAGTTTGTAAAATCGTTCAAATAAATAATGATTTATTTCTTCATAGTGGAAACCAGTCTACAGCCAAGTGCATCAATATCAATAATCTTGATTGTTTTAATCTAAATACATGCATGTGTACACATTTATCCATGGAAAGATCAATTATACAATAATGATAAGAAAATGTTGCTTCATGCTTGGTCTCAGAGTTAAGTCTTCATGTTTAATTGTTTTCTCTTTCCTTTTTGTTGCTGTTCTTTGAATTAAAAATGTACTAGTATCTGAAAAGTGGCTTTGCTATAAGCATAAGGACTAAAATAGACCAGCTAGGTATTTCAATGTTTGAATTGACCTACTTGTATATCGCATATTTTATGGGTGTCTTTTAATTGTTTTGTCATGTTTGGAAATAAAGTAAATGAACAAATAAATTGCTAACAATTATTATTTCAAATAAATTTGAGTGAATGGTGATAATGCCTCTTGCATTCAACCACGTATAATATTTAAATACTCATGAAACTATTAGGTAAATTGTTTATACATGTATACATTTGGGTTGAGTCTACTGTCCTTTCTTATATATTTCATTTTATCAAATAAAATATACAACATGACTAAAAGTAGTCATGTTGTATATTTTATTTGATAAAATGAAATATATCAGAAAGGACACTACTGCTAACACCCCCTGGATATGTTCGGGCCCTGCATGGTCTCCACACAGACGTGACATTTATTCGGTGAAAAGTCAAAGTTATGTAAAATCCACACATCCCAGCTTTTGCTACAAATTACTGCACTTAGCAATCCTTTAGGCAATGAGACCCGCCGAATCCACATAACTTATGCCCGACGCTCAAAATGTCATGTTGCATTTAATTATAGAACATTAGAGTTTCTAACATATACGAAGTATATTAGTCTTATCATAATTGAATTCTTGTATTTTTATAAAAGTACTTTATACGGTATAAAAATTGTAATATGTAAAAATAACAGTTCAGGTAATTGAACAGGTGTGTTAATTTGGATTTCTTTTAATGTGGCTTTGTTATAATTCTGGTTCTGTTTTTTCTTTAATCTGTCAAAAGTAGATTCAATATATGTACTGAAATTCTCAGAACTATTCCTTACCAAAATGTCGATTGCAAGTGTACAAATCTTTATTTAATTCCAACAGTCATTGGGGAATGGAACTCCCTACCTCTGCATATCAGGGAGGTTAATTCACTATCAACCTTCATCAATTTAATCACTTCAGATAAAGATATTTTAAATATAAATAAATCTCCGCCATCATACTTCTCTTTTGGAGATAGGTTCTACAATATAATCCATACTAAACTACGTCATAATTGCATACTAAATTGTGACTTATTTCGATATAATATCATTGAGAGCCCTTCATGTACATGTGGAAAAGTTGAAGACACTTATCATTATGTTTTCTCTTGTACTAAGTATGCACGCGCCAGAGATGAACTTTTTAATAATGTTTTTAAGATCCGAAATTTGAATATAGTCAACACACATGTGTTGCTCTGGGGCGATGTTACAGTTAGTGATAGTGTTAATGAAACTTTGTTCTCTATGGTTCACCTTTTCATAAAAAAAATCTGAATGTTTTTCGTAATGTACTACACTTTATATATTTATATCTATTTTATAGTGCCATAAGAAACTTTAGTAATGTATGTGATATATATATTGCATCTGTTTTAAATATGTGACCTTTTACTATGCTTTATAACATGTTTGTTAAAAACTTGTGTAGGGAGAGAGCTTAATAAGCTATGGAACTTGTGCCCAATCCCATTGTATAAAAAAATATACAATAAAATATGTTCAAACCATATGTACTGAAAACACTGTCGTGTATCCGCGCCGGTAGTGACGTGTTTGGATAAAGTGAAAATGGCGGCACCGCTTGTTTCTTGATAAGTTCTCGTGTTATTTAAGGCTTACATTGTTTACTTTTACACTACAATTATCGTCCAATCTATTTAAAAGCATATTAATACTTTATATTTTTACGAAGTTTATGTGAAAATTAGGTAAATTAGCAGATTATGTCGATTAATTTTGAACAACGAAACATGTTTGGATGACCTTGTTTTTCCAAATAGGAACGGTTTGGATACGCATCTGATACGGTTTGGATGTGGTTAATATCTAAAAACAGTTCTTTTAATTATCCCCTCGCGAAGGATATATAGCATTGCTACTGTGCGATATACATGCCCTCACTGCAAAGCATGCTTTCAATGGAGATCGTCATGTGATAGACATTTGAAGTAACATTGTTTGAAGAAATAAACATACACGTTGAAAGACGTGTGCATTTGAGTCAACAAATCTATATACGGGTATTCCTTAATTTGAATTTCAATTTTAAACAATACAAGCTCCGAATAACTTGGCTTATAAAAATTACATACAGACTGTTTTACAGATATGTTAATTAAGTCTGTTGTATAATCATTCCATCGATATTATTTTGGAAAGAATCAGCCTTACTAAAATCTTTACCGACACAAAAATATACATGTGATTACGACAGTTTCGATCAACTTATGATTCTAACGTTATTGGCTTTAAACGATGTTGGGAAAAAATCAAATACAGAACTATACCAACTTTAAAAAGTCTGTAAAATCATCTAATGGTTAATGAAACAATATTTTTTCTCTATTAAAATTGAAACGGTATAATATTTAGATACACTGCACAGAACAAACCGTGATACCGGGGATATTTTTATTGGTATATTAGCATGGGTTTCATGAAAATGGAAAGAAATCACCTTTCATAGATACAATGTACATGTAGTATTTAATTTACCAAACATCATACTTGTCTATTTTTTAAAATTATTAATTGAAACGTTCCCAATATAAAAATATTTGCAACTTACAGTCTAACAACCGCGCTTTGGCAAATTTTTAACTAATTTACTTTCATGTTTAATACTAACGCGGGCTATGTACTTTTTCTGCTATATTGCCACCTTCATTTACCACATGAGTCACCAAAGAAAGCATTTTACTGTTTCAATTAACTGAATTAAATTATTATACTTTCATGTTAAATACTGAAATCCGATTGGTTTAGACGCAGTTGACAATCCGTTCTAATACCCTCAGCGTTAGCAACACGCTTGGCAACGGGCCGATAGAACGAATTGTTACATGCGCGTAAATTATGCGCGTACGGTTCGCCGTAGAACTTACTTCTTTTCTATATAAAAGCATTCAAATTTGCTATAAAATTAAGACATTCAGTATAATAAAATAAATAGTGCCTGTTTGGGAGGGTACCAGTTGAAATTGACACCCCTCGAAAACCATTGTCAACTTCCGCTTCGCGTCGGTTGACAGTGGTTTTCTCGGGGTGTCAATTTCAACTGGTACCCTCCCAATCAGGCACTATTTATATAATGTCGTTGTTGTAAATTATATTATTCGTTCACTTTCTAGACATGCACTGTACTTAAGTGCATATGTCCTCTTCGTAAGCATTAACTTCGATGTTTTGTCATTGCAGTAAAAAAGGAACTAAATATTGAAAATGAATTTTAACAAACGTGTTCATTTTTTTTTTATTTTACATGCACTAAATTATGAACATAATAGCAATATACATTGGATGAAATAAACGATGCTCACTTTCATAGTATTATTTTCGTACCTGGCACGTTCTCTGTTCAACTTACTTCACGATTACATCATTTTAGAATAAATTAAATAACACATCATACAGTCGCTTGCCAAAAAGTAGTAGATAGGTCTTAAAGTGAAAAGCTTTTTTTTTTTTTTTTTTTTTACATTGTTTTATATTGTTTTCTTGTGTTCCTCAAGTTTTAACCCATATTAAGTTCTTTGGACCTGAGTTTTAATTTACATCTTTTGCATTCTGTGTATTTGAATAGCCCACTATCTTTTTAAAAGATGATTGTATATTCGGTTGCACTCCGATAAAATGTAAACTGCTCCATTTTTGTCTAAAATATCACAAATGCTATATCTTTGAATTATTCAAACCGTACCATTTGCACAATTTATATTTTTGCATCCAAACCGGAATAATTTATTTATCCAAACCGTACTACTTATTTAGCAGGTGTATGAAGTTATTGCTAATTTTATACATATTAATGTATTAAAAAGATATTGAAATGATTTCGTTTGGTTAGTGTAATGTTTAAAATAAATTTTGGCTGCTTCAGATTTTTAGTATGTGTTATATAATCTACGTAATCTCGAAATAGATCTTGTTTTTTTGCGTTTAAATGACACGTTAACGATTGATATTCCTACAAATAAGTCGTTTTTATTTACGATGAACAAAAAATAACACACACTTTTTTCACCTGCAAAACCTTAAGAAAAATACGAATGACTATTTCGGTATTCTAATTAATATTTACCTCATTGTCGATAGAAAAAAGAACACAACACTCATTGTTTTTGCAATGGATGCGCCATTTTCACGTTATCCAAACATGTCGCTACCGGCGCGGATACACGACAGTGTGAAAAGTTGCGTTGATGCACTTTGTCAGCTCGCGAGCACTTTGATCCGCCAACCCGTTGCCTTTTGTCTATTACGTCACTAGGGTAAAGTTTACTAATCCGGGCACCTTGCTGTACTTTGGAGGCGTGTAAGTTTGTTTTGCATGGGTGAAGAGGGGAGTCGGTGATATGTCGATTTGATACAGTATATAAAATCACATAAAAGATTTAAGAGAAGCATACAGAATGGTAAGTATGGAATTTTTCATTTTATTATTAACGTATTAGAAAGTGAATTTCTGCAATAATGCACACTGACAACGGTTTAATTGTCATAAAATATAAAGCCTAGGGGGTGTTGTTTATGTTCCGAACTTCCATAGTCTGCGTACACAATGGCCTTCATGACTCTGATATTTTCATTAATGTCTGTCGTAATTACTTTTTTCTCATTAGAAGTAAGCATTGCTTGCACTGAGGTATTGTCTTGGTGTAACGACAGAATTTTCTCAGACTATATAGGACTGATATTCTCAGACTAACGTTATTTCAAAATTCCAATGACCTTTATGGGTACCTAGAGTATAACCAAATAATAATTATTAAATTAATTATTGAATTATGACATTATTTTAAAAGGATATCTTTTTTAAAATTATATTTTGACCTGTAATTATGGTTTCAATAATGTAGGATTACTTTGAAACTTTTGTATACCCTGTCCCAAGTTTTCTTTCCTGTCACTTTTTGGTGATTTTCAAAAAAGATACACATATACCATTCAGTAAAGAACATTTTAAATATTTATAAGGTAAATATTCCAAGATTTCTTCATTGAAATGTCATCTCTTATTATTATTATTATTATTTTTTTTTTTTTTTTGCTGATCATGAATGACATCTTTCATCCATTTGGAAGTAAATTGAACAACTTGCACTACTAAGTTTTCAACATCGTTTTGGTACTATAGCAAATCCCGATAATCTTTTTTTTTTCAGACTGACAAGTAAGGGGGTGAATAAAACTATGACAAAGGGGAAAATTATGGAATCTTTTCATTCTAGTGCAGAATGTTGTCCAAACCCCTATGGTATTTAAATAGATAATGATCGAATTATAAAGCAAGAAGTAATGCAGGGATAATTAGGGAAAGAGTATAGTGCACTAATTATTGATTTTTTTTTCAACCTATATTTGAATTTGAACCAATTAATATTGATATAGATTTTGATGATATTTTAGAGACAGACCCATGAGAAATGAATAATTATGTTTAATTTTGTGTATATAGTTCATTTATTGTATAGGCCTAGTAGTTAGTTCATGTGAAAAAAGAAACCAGTTAACAAACGTTGATCTAGCATATTATATATATCCCATCTAATGTTGAAATCTTTTTTTCTATAAAGTCAGGGGAGATAGGTTTTTGGGTTTGTTTGGGTTTTTTTTTTTTGGGGGGGGGGTGTTGTTGTTGTTATAACTATACTGGTAGTTACCAACCCATTTTGATATTAATCTTTTGAGAGATAATGTATGTATTTGAAAAAAAAGTTGAGATTAAATAAATTGAATAGAATAACATTATTGCAGCTAAGATGAACCCATTGTGCAGTGCACTGTCTATGTAATGTATGCACAATCATGTTTATGTAAATTTTATCTATCTTTTATGCTAGTGATACTGCCAGTGAATGATCCATGATGTAGAAATAAAAAGGGTGTATTTTTTAAATGAAGAATAATCTTGAGCAACTGAACTAACTAATAATAATTATGATGAAAATACTAGATTTTGAAATTCAGCGAGGATAAACTGTTGTGACGTAATGTTGTTTGGAAATTTGCAATTTAGAAGACTTTCCAAAAGTGGTGAAAATCCTTCACAGTAGACTTGAATTTGATTACCAAAGTGATTAATGATTTAGCACAGTTGAGGGAATTTGTAAATAATGTAAATGAGAAATGCATGGTTTATAAACAAGCTTGATTGTCAACAGACGTCATTACACAGTTACAAGGTCAAAAATAAAACCTCACCCATATATCATCATTCAGAAGAAAAGGAAGAAACAAGCGTCACAGCTATGAATTACATAGCAGAAACTTTTGATGCTGAATCCATAGTGCATGGTTTTTAAAATTTTCGCTGTTTTTATGATCATTAAGAATTCTCGTGTAGACTGCATTTGACAGCTACTGAATTAAACATGCACTGCAGTGTACTGCAGTGTATTATGGTTGAATACATTGAGAGTCTCTTGACTTACTTTTTGTGGCAATTAAAAATTGCTTTAGATGTCTTACATTCTTTATATGACTCTAGTAGGCTGAAGTAATTTTCTTGGTGTCTGACTCTATGATTACTTGTATTTTGTATCATGCATATATTGAGTATGGATTGTGCAGCTAGAGTATTCAGTCTGATTTTTTAAGCATTTTTGTAGCAGTACACACCATTTGTTGCCATTTTGAAAAGTAAATAATTTTGCTAAAACCTATTCTGATAGGCACACAACTAACAGTATCCCTATTGCTGGATCTCTACACATAGAATCGAAGTCTTCAATAAATTGTCTCTCAAAACTTAAGCACTTGGTTGAACATGTATCAGTAAAGAATGGAATAAGTAATATTGTTAGATGGTGCAAGATAAATGAAAAATGTATTTGTACCTTTGGTTTTCTGTGGCATAAATGATAATCTATACTGATACAAGTGCTATTGTAGCTTACAATGCACAAGTATCTCGATAATTATAATCATGGGACTGTTTATCTGAGATTTTATTGACGGTATTTTATGTAGATAGTACAGATTATGGACCATTGGATTAGGTCGGAGGGTACCTAACCAGAGGTCGTTATCTCCACAGATGGGAGGAGTGGATTGTGGTAGGATTCTCATTTTAAGTGTCCTTTTGTTCGGAGGAAATATTAGGGATTACAAGAAAAGATTTATTTCCTGAATGAGGTAGCCTGTTGTTTTTTAAAGTTGGTGATGTCATGTAGGAGTTGGAGGTCAGACAGCGTAAAGGTTTTATCTGAGTAATTAGGTTATTTAAGATAATGCAAGGATGTTGTCGTGTTACAGCTTGCCTTGATGTAGAGAGGAGTGTAGACTACAGTGATAAATCTTTATTACCTACTATGTTTAGATTTGTTTAATGGAGTTGGTTGCATTGTAAATGAATCAAAAAGTTGAACTAGGGAGTAACAGTATCACAAATGTGGGATATTGATCTCAATGACTAGGTGCAATAGATATAACTTCATTTTCATAATTGATAACAACCAGATAACAAATATGATATGTAAAATTTGACATTTAGCTTTTTTGCATTCACATCTAATTTGATTGCATAATCAATGTTAGCTTTGAGGTTTTTTTCTTAATACCGATAGATAGAAGAGATCTAAATCAATTCAATTCAATATACATGTATATCATTTGTTATTCTTTGTAGTTTTGACCCCTCTGTCAAAACTGTAGCAGAAATTCCCACCACATAAGACTCTTAAAGAGGAAAATTCTGTGTATCTTTTAAAATGTCCGAAGAAACGAACACATCCACCGCCGAGAACTCAGTTAAAGAGCCTGCAGCACCTGCTGTCGATGCACAAAAGAAGGTTGTCAAAAAACCCTCCATAGGTAAATACAACATTAGAATCCTAGAATCACTCAACTTTTCTATAACTACAGTAAATATGTCTGCTGTAAGCATCCACATGTATGTCTACTTTCTGTTTCAGTACATTTGTTTTGGTTTGTTATTGCTTGATATTATTTAAATACTGTACGTATTAATAGAAAAACAAGATTTAAAAATAAAAAAAAAACTCTTCCTGTGTGTCAGGTGATAGGTGTCCATGTTACAAATGTGTGTCAGAGTCATGATTGCATGTCTCTTTTGTGTGAAGAGAATGTAGAGAAAGGTGTTTAGTCACAAAATGAACTCCATCTTTCGTTTGGTTACTGACGTAACATCATGTAAGTAACACAGCAGACGTCTGAAAGAATTTACAGATTTCATTTGTCATTGTTAGGTCAGTGAGTTTAAGTAGCAAATGAAAATTAAGGTGTACATTTCTCATGTTTTTCGTTACAAATATTTGTTTACACAGGAAAAAAAGCAATTGAGTATAGATTAGATTTGAGAATTTAATTTTAAAGTCTTTGTTGCATTGTATGTGTGTGTGTGACTGTGTGAAACTATATTACATTTTCACCTACCAGTTAAATTCATGGTATCCTTTTATTTGACAAAAATATATCATTTATTTTCAACACAACATTTTTACGTTCCTGCTATATAATCTATTTATATTTTAGATCCCAAAAATGACCCCTATAAATTCAAAGGTGAAGGGGTGGTGTTTAATGCTAAGCTGATCGGGGCTAGTGACGTTCCTGAAGCCCGCGGGGACAGGATGTGTCAGGAAACTATTTTGGCTCAAAAGATGGCTGTAAAATCTTCAGGTCAGCATAAGCAGAGAATCATCATCAATATTTCAGAGGAGGGAATCAAACTCATTGACCTTAGAACAGCTGTAAGTGTAACAATCACCCACAGATTTTAGTTGTGGGGGATGGTGAAGTTTTGATGGAAAGTTTCCTTGTTTGATTTGTGTGTTGCATATTTGTTATTAATCAATGTGTTATCAGTAAACAGCTGGATATTTCCAGGCGTGTACAATATGTTTACTATTGAATGTTATCCTTTGTTTGTATTTTTCAGACATTATTACATCATCACCCTGTGCATAAGATCTCTTTCATCTCAAGGGATGTAAGTGACAGAAGGGCATTCGGTTATATCTATGGGACAGAGGAAAAAACACACAAGTTCTTTGGAATCAAAACAGAAAAAGCGGTGTGTATTTAAATACATGTACATGTAGGATAAATGATATAACAACAACTTCATTTTTTATTTCAGAAATATTTAAACAGTCATTTGTACACATAATTTAAGCATAGCATGCATATTATACATGATTGTATATGTTTAAAGCAATATGAGCTGCAACTTTCATGCTGAATTTTTTTTTAACGAAAATGTTATTTTCTACTAAAATGACAAAAAATATCATGGTTTTTAAATTTCTGTTAGCTTTATTTTTGTGGGAAAAGCCGTTAAGAAGCCTTAATTGAATCAAAATTGAATTATTGTCGTCCTGTACAAAAATTGAACTGCTATATATTCCTTTAAAAAAAAAATCTTTCTTCTGACAAAAATTAATGATTTTTTCAGATTTTAATTTTCATATAAATTTAAGTTACATGCAGACTTAGCATACTAGCAGGTTTTTGCAGCAAAATAAAATTCTAAAAAATACAGCTCATATTGCTTTAAGTCTTGGGGAGGTATGAATTATTTTTTGTATTTGCAACCCCTCCATAAGTCTGCAATGGTAAATTTTTCATTTTCCAAATGTCATATACAGTCAAACTTCGTTATCTCAAACTAGATGGGACTGTTTAAAAACTTTGAGATATCCGAGTATTCGTGATATCGAGGATAAAATAGTTAAAAAATAAGTGGTTGGGACTTACAAATCACTTCGACATATCCATTGTATTTGAGATATCAGTGTTGGAGATATTGAAGTTTAATCAACAGTCATATATGCTTTCAAATTCAATGTTAGCTCATGTGACAATAAACTTTGATATGTTTACAGGCAGAGAATGTGGTATTGACCCTTCGGGATCTGTTCCAAGTGGTGTATGAAAACAAAAAGAAAGAGATGGAGGCTGCAAAAAAACAACAGACAGAGCCCACAGATGCAGCAACTAAAGAGGAAACCCCACAAACTGGTAAAATGCCTCATACTTTTGTCAATTGGTTCAGCTTTGGATTGATGAAAATGAAGAGGCTCTGTGTGATATTTACTTTTCAAATAAGTAACCAACATTAAGACTTTGGCTGTGAAAAATTTACATATGGTGTGGCTAAATACTCTCACGAGTCACAACTATGTATTTGACTCTTGCCATATATTGTAGTGTCCAGATAATTATATTTTTTTAATAATCTATGATGTTTTGTTGAAATACTGTAGTACTGTACTGGTTTATCTTGCAGTTGTTAAGCTTGGAGGAGATTTGACTGCTGAGTCATCCACAGATGATGAACCAACATCTAAGGTAAGCAAAGTGTGGTATAGAATGTTTACTTGTGGTTTTATTTTTTTTGAAAAGAGAAATTAGGGAAGATTTCTTTGCTGCAGCAGTTTGTCAGATATGATCATCCTCCAAGAAATAACATGCAGTTATATAGATTATGATATCAAATTGAATCCCTGGATTGTGTTTATTTCAAATGTTAAGTTTTTACATTGATATTGTATAAAATCAATAGGAAACACTAAACAGAGATGAAATAGATGAACCTATATATGAAGTAAGTTTTTGTTCAATACAATGACTAGTAGAGACTTAGTTATGAAATGCATCTAATATTTTGAGTGTGTGGCTACTGCTAATCTATCCTTTGTTTTATTTGCAACTAACTGTTTCTTCTTTTTATTTTTTTCTGAGATTTTTTTTTTTTGGAGGGGGAGGGGGGGGGGATATCGGTTCATGGTAAGGTGTTTAATGATGAAGAACCAGCTCTCAAAAAAATATAGTATAATGGAAAGGATTATGTTAAAAATATGATGTTTAATATTCATTATTTTTCATGTTGATTGATATAAGATATTGCACTATGCAGTACATGTGTATTAAAAAAAATATTGAGTAATTTCTTGATACTTTTTATGATTAAAATGAATTGGAAAACCTGTAAAATCTTCTGTTAGCATGGGCAATTATAAGTGTATCTTTAGAACACCTGTGTGAATCTTGTCACACCTGAGCTACTTCATGACCTGAAATTGAACTTCATGGTACATTGGGTTATTCAGTCTTATGTAACGAGCAAGTAAAGCTTCCTCAGATTTTATTTGTCACTCACTTTGCCTTTGAAGTTATTTTAGTAAGAATTTGAATGTAATTTGTTTAACAGGCATTATTTCTAATAGAACTACTCAAGTTTCTCTTCTTCCTTTCTATCTAACTTTGCTTAACACACTGTTAAAATTTAAATTAACATAGATTAATATTCAAACTCCCTTCAACAACTTCTATTACTTATTAGTGTTTTGTAAAGCTGAGGGCCCAATATTTTAGGAAGTATAATAATAATAATAATATATATATAAAGATATTCAATGAAAACAAACTCTCTGGCTGCCATATCGCCATCTATTACTTGCATCTTGCTTCTACAGAAATAGAAGGCAACCACATGGCATGTTTTATCTAAAGACAGTTAGTCTAATGAATACCGGGTATTTAAAATGGAAAAGTAGATTTAAATTGTCTTTATTTATGCATAATGAATAGAGGTCAGTTTTTGTAGAATGTTTCAAGTATTATTTTCCTTATTTTCCCTAGTAGTCATATTTAATTGATTGCTTATTAAATAATTAATAATTAATAATTAAATAATTGATTGCTTATTAAATAATTATTAATTAAATAATAAATTATCTGATTACTGCACTGTGTTTATTGTTAAAATTACGTTTCTCGTTAGATTTTGTTATAATAATAATAATTATAATAACTGCATTCTATTGGTTATTCACAGGGTTGTACTACACTCGGGTGACTGTTAAGGCCCTTGAGCCTCTAGTTACAAAATTGTGTTGTTGTTCCACTGCTGTAATTATTGTAGACTTTGTGTAAATTGTGACATTCTGCTGTTTTTGACAGGTTCCTCCTAACAATGGACCCGTGGAGAAGGAACCCACAGATTTGTTTGCTCTGCAGACTGAAATAGTCTGCATTGAACAGGTAATGGACAGAAACATTAACAAATCTTTGTATGACAACAGGTGTTTAATGATCTCTCATATTGTTGACATTTTCTTTTTCTCTAATACAGGGCATAAAACAGATAGACAAGATGGAGTCCCTGTTTGATGATTTTTCTGCCCCGCCCACCTCTGCACCAGCAACCTCATCTGCATCCTCCACCACCTCTTCAGATCCCTGGGGAGGCTCAACAGGGAACACCACCTCAAACAAATCGGCAAGCTCAGACCTGGATGAACTTAATCTATTCAGCAATGAACCGGCTCCTGTAAAGAAGAAGGATGACATCATGAGTCTGTTTGGTGGACAGCCTGGATTTGGTGGTCCCCAACCACAGCAAATGTTTGGTGGTCCTCAGCCTGGTATGGTGGCACCACAACCAGGGTATGGAGCCCCTCAACCAGGCATGGTAGGGCCACAGGGATTTGGAGGACCACAGCCACAACAAGGGTTTGGAGCATTTGGACAACCAGCAACACCGTTTCCAGCAACTTCCCAACCAAACCCATTCGGTGCTCAGCAAGGGGTATATATGCATACCAATATTTAAGCATGTATAAACATAACAATGCATTTTAGTAATAAGGAATTTTAATTCAATTTGATAGATCTAATTGAACCACAAAAAATATGAAATACATGGTTACTGTCTTGAAATATAAGCTTTATTTGGGCGAGGGTAAGAAAACGTGACTGAGGGTGAGGCTTGCCGAGCCCTCTTCCCGTTTTGACCTGAGCCCAAATATAGCTTTTATTTCAAGACAGTTATCATTTGTTTATCCTGCAACATGATATCACTTTTTGCACCTCAAACAAGCTTTATTCGACAAATTTTGCTGCATATCTGCAGTTGAAACCATGACGCCATGGCATAAACAAGGCAAGAAAGATGACAATGCATTTGAACATCGGTTAAATGCACGAGGCTATATTGGGGCATTGACCAAATATAGTTTTGGTTTATTGGGTTAGCTCTATTTGGTCAATGCAAGGGGTAGCTGCAGTATAATGTTGAGTATGTAGATGAATAGTACATTGTTTGTATAATTTTAGGGAGGATTTGGAGGTCTTGCACCTCCACCAGTTCCCCAAAGGCAACAGAGCACACCTAATCCATTTGGAGGACAACAACAACCAGCTGCAGCTCCTCAGCAACAGAACTTTTCATTGTTTGATGAACCTGTTCTGGCTCCACTGAAAGTTGAAGATCCATTTGCTGCTTCAGCAAAATCTGCACCAGAGAAAAAAGATGCTTTTGCTGACCTTTGTAGCATTGGCACAGCAACTTCAGCCAAGTCTCCAAAAGACTTGTTTGCTGCACGCAATGCTCCTCCAAAAAAATCTATAAATGATATGATGGGGAAAACACCTGCTACAGGTCCACAGCAGGCAAGTGATCCATTTGGAAATGTTGATGATACAAGTCTCCCTGCTGCTGTCGATTTTTCCTCACCATTTACATGTAAATCATCAGACCCATTTGATACTTCCTTTCTTAAGTCTTCACCTGCTGTAAATATTCAACCCACCAGTGCTTTAAATGTGTCTGCTTCTAGCAATTGCACAGAGGAATTGACTCTGAATCAGAATTGCTTTGAAAATTCTGAAGACTTTGATCTGCCTTCACCGCAAGGACCACCCCCTCCCTTGCCTAATGACCCACCCCCACCTGCACCCCCACCCAGACCAGTTTCTTCTCATAATGGACATTCAATCTCTTCCATGCCTGTTCCTCCCTCAAGAATCTCAGAAAATGTGCCAAAAACTGTGTCACCTTCATGCAATTCACAAACCATTAACAGTAATACTCCAGTTCCTCGGCCTAGACCAAGGACAAATATTACACCATCATTACCACCAAGAAACAATGCCAATGCACAGGAAGCACCGCCAACAGAGCAAAGCACCAAAAATTCTCACTCGGATTCTTTCAACAGCTTTACAATAGAGGATCCATTTGCAACAAATGATCCTTTTGCAGACACTGATCCTTTCAGTTCGGAAGGATTTGGGTCATCTGGTTTTGACAGTTTAAATAGTAGTGACCCATTTGCATCATTTTCTAGTCCAATGAAAGATGACTCCGGCACAAAAAATGGAGATCTTGTGAATGATTCCAGAAATGATCCATTTGCAGTGTTCGATAGCTCTTTTGGAGACTCTTTTAATTTTAAAGGTGGTAGTTTAAAGAAAAAGGGTCATCGAAAATCTAGTGGTGGTAAACCCATGGTAAGTAGGAGTAGGAAAGTTGTAGTTTGTGTTTGCAGTGGCTGATTTCTTAATGCTTTGTCATTACTAACAACTGATAACAGTAACAACCACAAACAAGTTTTTGATTGTATCAAAATACTTATTTTATGGTACACGTATGCATTAAAGGTTAATACTAGCATTTTATTTATTAGAATGACGATTTTACTTTTAATAACTAATAAAAAATTTACTTCAGAAATGATAGCTGGGTTGCTTTTACTCATCAATAATGTAACTAATATTTGAGTTTCTGTTTTATTGTTGCATGTAGTTTTAATATAATGCTTTTCATGAGCTGCAAAACAAAGTTTTTGGAAAATACATGTACAGTAACATATTGCAACAAATCTGGATGTAAAAGAAGGAATAACAATTTAAGGCAAATTGTGAAAATTAATTAAATTTTGTACATGCATCACATGTAATTTGCTTAGTATGCTTTACTTATTTTTTGTTTTTTTTGCCTGCTTCTCCCTGCACTGAATTCTTCTTTATCATATTTTATTGTTCAACTATACACCCTATCTTTCATTGAATATTTTGCACTTGTGTTAAATTTTACTCTTTTTTATTATGTACATGTATGTTGTTTTCATTTCTCATTCTCCAATTTTGAAAATACTCAAAATTGATAAAGAAAAATTTCATTCGGAGAATTGCATTAGCTGACAGCAGAATCTGATATACTATTTTCAACAAAAAAAAAGATAATAAAGATATTTACAAGAATGTCATGTTTTTGATTACCATCTGATAACTTATACTGGTACCTTACCTACAGCTCCATGTATACTGTACACAGGGTTCTTTTCGCCCTATTTTTTTAGCTCTTCTTCGCTTGTTCACGGTTTTGTAATATTAAATTTGCCCAGACACAGTTTATCATAAATACTCTCTCTAATAAACACAGTAAAAAATTGTTTTGTATTCACCCATTCTTAAATTCGCCTGCTAACAATGAGGGCAAAGTGAGCAAAAATAAAACAGAGGGCAATTGTTTCCCTGAATACAGTACATGTATTAACTATCTCATGTAGAGGGGTCATTATATCAACCTCAAAAAGTCAGTGAATTTAATAGTGTACTTTAAAAATATTTCAGGTATTATTTTCTTTAGAAATGTACAACCTTTCAGAAGTTGCATACCAAAGTAATAATACATGATATATCCTAGTGGACTAATCAGTCAGATTAAGTTTAGCTGAAGGTTAAAACCAAGGTTATACTCTTCAACAAATATGCTTTCTATAAAAACTTTTAATTCAATACACATTTAAGTTTGAATGATATGATACATGAACTTTTGTTGCTCCTTTCAATATTTCATTTGAATCTTGATGTTAATTTGTAAAGCAGTGTTTTGTTCTAGGAGATTTAAAGGTTGCTTTTTGAATTTTTTAGCCTGCATCAGACCCCAATGATCCTTTTGGATTTTTGGTAGCATCTAAACCAGTCCAGAATGGCTCTGTAAGTTTGACTAACTTGTTCTGATACACATATAATGCACATTATTGTTATAAAATTTGGTTTTCATTTTGAATCTATTTTTAAGGAGGCTGGTTTGTCAATAAATTAACCCTCAGATCTGCCTTAACTTAAACATAAAATATTTTTGGCCATATACTAACATTTGATAATTAGTAAATATATATTTTAGCTTTAAAATTTATCAATTTTCCTTTATCTTTATACAGTGCTCTTTCTCTTAGGAGATTTAAGTAGTCTAAAAATGGCCACGACCATCAGGCTCCCTTTAAACTGCTAAATTTTATTACATGTATTTGTAAAATTACTGTACATGCTATTTTTTATACTTCTTTGCCAGCTCTATTCTCTTTCTGTGGCATGTGTGCTTGCAGCAGCTATGCTTAAATTATGCAGATACAAATTTAATTGGCATTACTTGTGAAGAATCTTAATATATCATTAAGTATGCATCATACTTAAAAGCTTTATATAAAAAGGAAGGCGAAAATAAAGGCATGTATATAGCAAAGCTTAATCTTGGCTTGTATCCTAAACTCTGCTTTCTGTTATTTTACAGTAAATGGATTTTAACCTTAATTTTGTGTAGGAACCAATATATGCAACAGTCAAAAAAGTTAAGTAATGTGGACTGATGGATGACCGGACAATCTACAAAAACCTGCTGTGATGATGTCATCAATGATGATGTCACAACATTAAAGTGCTCTTCTGCTCTGTGCTTCATTCAGAAAAGTAATATATAAAAATTATATATAGATATATCGTGTCAACAATGATTTGTTTTCCTTTTGTGATTGTTTTTACGCGGTTTACTGCTTTGTTACTGTGGAATATAATGATTGTGTTACTCCGTTCCTTTTGACTTGTTTGGAACAATGATAATTGGATTCATTGTATTGCTTGTTGTTTTTTTTGAAAGATTTTAAATTATCATCAGCCTATTTACAAACAAAAGGGATTGATGCAACTTGGAGATTAATACCTGTATGTTTTTCCTTGAAGGTTTTTTTTTTTTTTTTTACTGTAATAGAACACTATTTGTATATATTATTATTGAAGTCGTAAAATTATTTAAGATTAACAGATTTCAAAAATATGCAAAAGATATGGTATTTGGAGTTCAGAGCATCTTTTATTCTGTATAAAAAGCTCTTATTTAAGCTTGTTTCATTGAAATTACTTGCTATTTATATACAAGGAAGACTTGTTTTGTCAATCTCAATGAAATCATTTTGTGGGGGCGAAAACAAAAAAATATTTCCTTTGTTTCAAAGAGTACTATTTGTAGTATTTTGAAACCGGTATTTTAACTGTGATATATGTGATTTCAATCCTGAAGTAGGAAACGACAAGTGACGGCACGGTTGTAGTTTTTCATCATTTCAAATTATCAGTATTTGTAACCATTATGCATTGTTAATTAATAGACCCAAGATTTTAAAAGAATTTTATTTGCAAGTTTTATTATAGTCTACAGACAGCATTTTTCAACCACCCAAAGTACACTGTCTTCCACTCATTTTACCAAGTTAAAGAACAATACTCCTTACTGCTGAAGATTATGCATGTTTGTTCAAGAATTTTAAGTGCAATATAGTAGTGTTTAGATTATTAGATTATTATACATATGCAAGTATATTTGTTAATTTTTTTGTGGTTTTGTTGCAAGGTTCCTTCTGTTTGAGAGCTCAGAATTTTGATCCCTGTTACAAGTTTCATATGTGCAATAATAAAGATATATATTGTTGCTACTCATTTTAACAGAAAGCACGCCTGTAGTACAATAAAATATATGAAAGAAATGTGGTTGCAGTTTTATTTCTCATTGAAATGGTATGAATCCTGGCATATTTAGCACCTGTGTTGAATATTTATCAACTGTGCATGCAAAGTTAAAATTATCAAACCAACATGCCTTTGGAAGAAAATATGAAACTATACTACTTCAGAGAAAGAGAAACACAAATTACAAAAATGTATGCAAAGTTGGGTTCTTTAATATTGAATGGACAATATTAAGTCTACTGGTCATATTGTGACAGTCAGATTGGTTTGAATATCAGCACCAGATTGCTTAGGTGGTAGAGCACCTGACCAGATATTCAGGGGGCACCTGTTTAAATCCTGGTCTGATTAGTCAATTTTTCTCCCATCCCGTTATATTTGGTGCTGTGCCAACCCCAGGAACTAACAGGTTAACCCCTGTTAGAGGAAGAGCCGGGGGTGGACTTCAAGGGCAAAGATCATTTAAGGCGGAGGAATGTGGTGGTCAGACCAGTTCGAATACCGGTGCCAGATAACTCAGTTGGTAGAGCACCTGACCAGAGATTCAGGGGGCCCCCTGTTCAAATTCTGGTCTGATCAGTTGATTTTTCTCCCATCAAGTTATATTTGGTGCCATGCCAACCCCTGAAACTAATAGGTTAACTCCTTCCAGGGGAAGAGCCTTAAATGATCTTCGAGGGCAAAGATCATTTAAGGGGGAAGGAATGTGGTGGTCAGACCAGTTCGAATACCGGTGCCAGATAGCTCAGTTGGTAGAGCACCTGACCAGTGATTCAGGGGCCCCAGGTTCGAATCCTGGTCTGGTTCGTCATTATATCGCCCATCCTGTTACAACAAAGAGTAATTTGACTTGTGACCTCAAAGTTATTGTCATTCTAACTATTAGGGGGTAATACTATATCACATAGAAACCTTTCAGATCGTTCCTACGAAATTGATCTTCATGTTCTCACAAACAGATGTGAAACAATTGTTTGCTTATGTGTACCAGGTGTGCAATTTGGTATTTCTATACATTAAAGGTCATGATATATTTTGAAACCTGTGAGGAAATTCAATTAACTGTAGATTTGCAGATGCAAATTACTGTAATAATGCTACTGAACAATGTATAAATTGTAAATGATGTCCCTTCTCGCTTAAACTGCTCTGGCCTTTCACTCGTTGATTAGAGGACAAGTTGACCCATAGATTGCAAGAACATAGAAATATTGTTTTATCTGACCTTATATTATACCTATTACTGTATAGAAATGCAATGCAACTGTCAATTCTCTTTCATCACCTTCAAGTAGAGCAACTTGATAATCTCAAGTACAATTAATCTTTATAGACTTTGCGAAAAGTGTATGACCTTATATAAGCAGGTGGAATCTGCAGTAGTCTGATAATATTGAACTAGCAATTGATATAAAATACAGCTGTCGAGCTATTTTCTGCTCCTCTGGGAATTTTTTAATGTTTAAATAAACAATTTCTTTTAATCCAATAACCTTTAAAAAAGCTGAATTCATTGACACACTCACCGTTCATATTTAAAATGTTACACATAACAGAAGCATTAAAATTCTCGAGAGTTTGTCACAAGAACAAATTGCAATCTGATTAAAATCAGATCTTTGATCTGCTCCGACAAATTCGATGTTGCTACACAAATTTGATTGTGTAGCGACATCGAATTTGTTGGAGCGGATATAGATCTGGTTTCAATCAGATTGGAACAAATTGCATCCAAGATTCAAGGCCAACAACTCCTACACATGCAGATGCAGCTATAAACCTTGATGCTTCAATTCTTTCTCATGTACAGCTACATCATGCTGCTGTTGCATATATTTTAAAATTTATTGCAATATTGAAAAAAAAGATTGAAGGAGAATTGAGTTATTCCCATTTCAAATCGTGGACTGTAAATCCTGCCTGCTGCATTACATTCTAAACATTTTGGCAGAGAAATTAAAGATCAATTATTCTGGCTTTGGTAATTTAAGTTTGTTTTCATGCCAACATTTATATTCAGATTAAACAAATGGTTGTTTTAAAGTGCTGGGACACTTATTGGTAAACACTCAAACTGCATGTGCTTACAAACTTACATGTATTACTACCCTGACATACAAAAGATCACAACAGAGACATGTGTTTTAAATATAAAAACCCCACATTTATTCAATTCTCATGAATAATTCATACTTAACAACACATTTCAATTTCAGTAACAATGGAAATGAAAAGATGGGCAACCAAACTTTGATTTTTTTTCACATAATTAAGTAAAGCTATCTGCTGAAACAACATGAATAGAAAATAATAAATAAAGTCCCCAGAGTAGAAAACAATATTCCATCTAACATTAAAACACTCAATTCACACATGCATCCACAATCACGCTTCTCCATTCAGATACAGGCATACAAAGTCAGCTACTCAATCACATTCATAACTGGACGATCATGAGTAATGGAATTGTGTAGTGAGCAATGAAGAGGTATAATGATGTTGCCCAATTGGTCTGTCTATATGCTGCAGATTGTACTCATATATTCTAACACAGCTGGTGCATTATAACTCATCCTTCACTTTATCTTCATCATCCTAAAAAAAAAAAAAGATTAAGAAAAAATTAATTTTTGTTTGAAATTATCACAAGTGGATGTACAATTAAATACATGAAAGACTTGTTTTCAGTTTCAAAAGATTATTTATTTCTGGTAACTTAACATACCTTCTTCTCATCGTCATCATCACCCTCTTCATCATCATCTTCATCGTCATCATCTTTTTTGTTCTTCTCTGTGAAATAATGAAAGACATGTCATTAAATAATTGTAAATTGAATCATTCTGGAATTAAAATTTGGACCTTCTTTAAGTGGAAGTTGCTTTTAGTATATCTTAAATGCAGACCTTCTTCCTCTTTCCTCTTCTTCTCCTCCGCTTCCCTCTTCTTTCTTTCTTCCTCATCCTGTTCATCCTTCATCTTCTTTTCTGGATCTTTTGTTGCTCCCCATGTCTCTTTGCCAACCTCCTCAGCATGTTTTTCATCATCAGTGACCAAGATGTTATCAAAGATTGTTCCTGATTTCACCTACAAAAATCACCAACATATCTTCTTCATTTAACTATTGAACATATATACATCTTTCAACTGTGTCCTTTACATTTACAAAATGCAGTCACCAAACTGACTTTAAGTTCCTAACCTGCCAAAGATCAAATCCAACGGCACCAATGTCGTCATATTTGTACAGGTTGGAATCTGGGGTGTATTCTGGGTTATCAATTTCAGGGTGGACCCATTTTCCTTTATAATCAGGGTTATCAATCTGCTTTGGTTTCCATTCTCCCTGTTCACAAATAAAAAGATTTTCAATTACTGTGTAAAAACAAATTTGATTGGCTGTGTAGGCAATGTTAATATTTTTTATTAAAAAAATAAAAAAAATAAGGAAACATGGCATGAACATACCTTGTATTCTGGGTTGTCAATCTGGGGTGGCTCCCATTCTCCGTCCATCTCATCATCCCAATCATCGGGTTTCTTGGCATCTGGGTCAGGGATGTGCTCAGGCTTATCCCAGTCTTCTGGTTTCTTGTCATCAGGGTCATCAATCTTTTCACGCTCATCCCAGTCATCGGGCTTCTTGGCTTCTGGATCCT
Source organism: Magallana ariakensis (assembly GCA_020458035.1). Taxonomy (NCBI): domain Eukaryota; kingdom Metazoa; phylum Mollusca; class Bivalvia; order Ostreida; family Ostreidae; genus Magallana; species Magallana ariakensis. The sequence continues at coordinate 40,083,781 of CM035817.1, forward strand.
ACATTATCAATTTAAAATGTAATTTCATCAAATAGCAAGGGTTTTATCGTCATTTTTATCGAATTCTTAAATATCTTTTGATTATCTTGAAAAACATAATAAAACTAACTTCAGAAACATGTTCCCTAAACTTGGCTTTTCACATGTGACACTTGTACAACTTTTATAATAAGAAACAGCTGTTCCTGCATATTTAATCATGACTTTATAAATATTCAGTTTTCACCTTGATCTTCTTTGATGGTAGGAAGTCCCAGTCCTCCTCAAGCTGTCCACTCTCTACTTTCTCATTATCAATCTTGACCACATAGGAGTTATCAGGATTGACAAGAAGAGTGTACAAGTGAGTGAAGACATCATCTTTACAACGGATTTCTTTCTTGCAGAGCAAGTTCTTTCCTTTGTAATTGAAAATGACATGAACCTTCTTGGTGCCTGGTCCACAAATATCAGGTCCTAAAAGAACAGAACAAGTGCATTATAATTTATTACATTTTCAATTGGGAATTGAAACATGTATTTTATTGGTCTTTGTAATTTTTAACCATCAACACAGAAATCTACTTACCAAACATAATAAAGTACGGAGAATCTCCATGGAGTTTCTTTTGATCCAGATCTTTAGGGTAAAGCTTCATGTATCCACCTCCACAGTCGATGTTTTGTTCGTGTTTTACTGTGAATTGGATAACCAGGGGTTTCCCTTCATTGCTAAAGGGTTTTTCCAGCTTGGAAGAAATTCCATAGAATTTAGCATCCTGAGATGTCTGGATACCTTTAAGATAAAGACAATTTCAATTAATCATAATGCTAGATGTAAATTCTACACCTTCCAGGCATTTAGGCAAATTAACAAAATCACAAGGCAAAACGATTAATAAATTATAGGCATTTGATAAAACCAAACCCAATTGTACTTTTCTTACCCCAAGGAACATTAAAACATGATCTTAATTTTAACAACAATCACCTTTATCTTTGTCTGCATCTCCATAGAATTTTCCAGCTGTCCAGGCAAATTTACCCTGGTCTGCTCCCTTAAATGTGGACTCCACCCATCTGTCCTGCCAGCTTTCTGCGATTAGAAAAGCGATATTTTAATAAGTGACAGTCACACGAAAAAAAATTATTTTGACAAGAAGGTAAATGCACCGGTATAAAAAGGAACATTTTTAAATAAATACCCACAAAATGCATCCAAATGAACATTCCACTTTTAATTTAACGACTGATTTTCAAATTTTCAACCTATATAAATTTATCACAAAACATGCTTTAAGATAATTTCAAAGTTTCATTGATCGCCTTTCCATAAAATAAAACTGCATCCTAACAGCAGAATATTTCCAAGCAAAGAATGTTTTTACCTGAGTCGAATTCTTCCCTAAAGTACACGGTTGGGTCTGACAGGACAACTCCCACCAAAAGGAGCAAACATACACACGTTTTCATCTTGGACGTGTCCTCTAGAATAGTGATGTTGGTAGTGTAAATGCCGGCTTGTACCACGTGACTCGACAGATGGAACTGTTTCATTGGTCCACATCGCAGAACGTCAACCAATAAAACCTCACCACGCGCAGTGCGATCGAGAGATCGGTCAAAACCGGAAGATTTTTTGCTGATGCGTTGCGATTGGACGAATTTTTAGAACTTTTCGCGCCATGTTTCAAATTAGATTTATTAATATTCATCAACTAGGCATATTGATAACTTATTAAAATAATAAAAAAAATCTAAACATAAATGGTTAAAATAGCGTAATACTACACAGATAAGAAAAATACATAAAGGTTTGAGTCACCATTATTATTATCGATACAGGCTTAACGTTAATTTACAAAATACCGTCATTGTTGATTCATCATCTCATCTGTACATCCTGGTAAACATAAGATCAGTACTGTAGTGTAGCTATTTTTTATACATCAAAGGCAAAACTAAAATATTAATAGAATAAGCCTAACATACAACTGTAGTTTTATGCAGTGTTCGATAAGTGAAGCACAGCCATTGCCAAATAATATTACAAACTCAAAATTACATAGTATTTTAACATAACTCGATCATACTTGAACCTTTATAGACAATATAATATAAAACAATAAGAGTCTGTAGATCTATATATAAAACTAATTTTAAAAAAATACACCCTCTACAAACAGCTCTAGCTGTTATATATTGATACTTGAAAATTTTAACTCTTGTGATACTGTATAAAATACAGGCAATAAGTATGCGATCGTTTTGAAAGTGTGTGTGTGGGGGGAGGGGGGGGGGGGCAGACTCATTAAAAAAATCTTGACAAGCTAAACAAACCCCAAATTCTCAAGATCATGAAAATCCTTACCCGGTTTAAGGGGGGGGGGTAGCGTAATGTACCTATAACCAGATAACTTCAATTCAATTTTACTCTGTTAATTTCATTACTTTCACTTCAGTTACTTACATGCAACCAATACAAGCAGTTACATGTTGATTCACTTTTTTATTTATATGTAAATTTAAGCAAAAATGTTTAATTGCTGCTTAAAAAAAAACCCACACAAATTCTCAATTCTAGTAATCCGTGGTTGGGGATTCTCAAAAATCATGAAAATCCTTATTCGTCCGGGGGGTGGGAGGGGGAGGGGGCGGGGGTGGGGTGGGGTTGCGGAGTGTAACTATAACTCCAATTTCACCGTTATTTTTCTCCCTTTCACTTCAATTATTAAATATTTAAATGCTCCCAATAAAAGCCATCGTCGCAAGCCACGGGTTTTCTGTCACGGTCTATACTATTTCCACAAACCCGTTTGTGGAAATAAGGTTTGTAAAAATAGTATGGACACAAAACCCGTGGCTTGCGACGATGATAGTATTTTAACATACCTCATACTTGAACCTTTATAGACAATATAATATTAAACAAGAAGAGTCTGTAGATCAGTATATATAAAACTAATTTTGATAATACACCCTCTACAATTAACAGCTTTAGCTGTTACTGATAAAATTTTAACTCTTGTGATACTGTACAAAATACAGGCAAGTAGTGCGAGTCGTGCGTAGTGTACCTATAAAACTTCAATTTAACTTATTTTTCTCCCTTTCACTTTAATTATTTACATGCTCCCAATAAAAGCAACTCCATATTAATTCACTTTATTATATGCTAATTTGTAACTTTAATAAAAATGTTTGCTGCGAGAAAAAGTTGTTTTTTGGGGGGGGGGGGGGCACCAGCCACCCACATGTTAAGAGCATGTCACAAAACATGATCTTAGGATTGTTAGGCTCTGGAATCAGTTTTTTTAATACCGTTTTCAGCATTTAGATCAATTCATGTCATTATATTTGTATATGGAATATTACGTACATCTTTAATTTGGGGATAGGAATACATATCTGTACAGTAATTATTTGAAACAATTTGTGGGTTTTGGTTTTAACATGTATAGACCTATAGCTCCCGGCCATTTCACAGCTGACATATAACTTTACAGCTATTAATACTGCCTTAAATTACCATAAAAACTTGTAAAATTTTAATTTTCCATTACTGTACCACACTTATGTGCAACGTGTCGGCTAGTATAACTGCTAAATAAAATAAATTGACATATCAAGTGACAAGTCAACTAACACCGTTTGTGTCGTTATTAAAGAATGAATGACCACAACTTCCAGTTAACGGATTTTTTCCAAGGAAAAGTGGGAGGGGGTGGGAGGGGTTGGGTTAAAGATGCAAGATGTATTGTTTTCGGGGGTGGTATATTAAAACAAAACTATACTATCCCTCTGAATTATCTTCCCTTTCCAATGATAATTCTCTGGATCCGCGCATGCATTCATGAATATTATATCTACAATTGAACTGTTATAATCAGTTATAAAATAATGTTATGCGTATGTGTATTATATAACGTTGTCATATTGGTCTAAAATATTATGTAATGCCGAAACGGAAGTAACGATGACGGGTTTTAGATCCACCCCTACCAATGTTATCACGTGACAAAAACACCGTCAGCCAGCCAAAATGGCGACAGTGATTAACTCTGTATTTGCTATTTTGTTGTTGTTTATTGCGTGTTGTTCGGCTGACAGTATATTTAGTCGAGTCCTTGATGATATCTCATCGTGTTCAAAGTCATGTGCTAATACATACAGTCCCCACACATTTGAAAAGGTAAAATAGACACGTTAATTTAACAGTTTCTCTGTTCATATTAAGTACTGTACTGCAGTAAAATCACAACAAAGTCTTTAACATCGCTTTTATTTATTGTAGAGTTATTTAATGGATCCATGCAAAAGAGGATGTCGTTTTTACTCCATAATGGAATTAGTATATTGTAACCATAACAATCAGAATCTCACTCAGCAAGGCTGTATTGCATGTAAGTATGCATCATTCATTGATTGTAATCTCAGCGAGATTCGTCGAGACTGAAAAATTCTGACTGACGTCTCTCAGTCAAAATTTTTCAGTCTCGACGAATCTCGCTGAGATTAATCAGATTGATGAAGTTGATATACTAGGAATAAAAAAGAAATTCAATGAAATTAATTATTTTTCAAAACTTTTACATAATAGCCACATATATATATATATATATATATCTATATATATATTTATGAATGCTATATAGTATCTCGTTGGCTAACTGTCAATCAAAGTTGAAATAACTGTCAATCAAAGTTGAAATGATCAATACTAAGTGTAATCTTAGCGAGATTTGTCGAAAAATTTTGACCAAGGTGTTTCTCCCGAAGAGATGTCGGTCAAAATTTTCAGTCTCCGACTCGACGAATCTCACTGAGATTATACTAATGGAAATCCCTCAAGGATGAAGCTATCGTCTCTTCTACTTGATTGAACTAATTACATCCTAATGTTAAACTGATTAGGTAAAGATCACATTATATACATGTAATAGGTTAGAAACTTGCAGAAGTTCATGAATGCATCTGCTGATTAACTGATTGCAACAAATATTAAAAACATCTTAAAAACAATTTGATATTTTCAAAGGCTTTATTTCAGCTTGATCAATACTATATAATACTTATATTGCATTTTATTAAAATTACACTTCAAATATTCATTTAAATAACTTTTAACATGTTTAACATACTTGTATATTGAAATTTTGAAAAATGGATACCGGTAATCATAGGTTATAGATATAGCTATGAAAAAGATATTGAAGGTGATTTTTAGCACAATGTTAAAGTTTGGCATATAAGGTTAATATTTCTACATGTTTGCAAATTAAAACATTGGGCTAATGATTTTTCAATATTTACTATAGCATGTGAAGAGGCCTACAATAAGAGTGAAGAACTGGATGCATGCACATTAGGCTGTAAAAGTCAGGTTCCTCATGTTGTTGAAAATCAAAGTCAGGTAATTTATTAAACAACTATAAAATAGAAAAAAAAAATGCTCAAAATTTATTTTACAGATGAAAATGAATATAATAAAAATCTTAACAAAGGTTTTTTTAAATTATAGCAAGCATAACAGATTTTTTCATTTTTACTTTACAGGATGACTTCATGGATATGATGTATCCCATGATGTATGTTCACAGTATATATTCTAGCATGTTAGATAGGATGTACTCCGGTATGTCTGCCAGCTGGTCTGTATATGCTAACAACCAGAGGATCATCATTGTAAAGTCCCAGCCACAGTTCTTTGCTCAGATTGACAGTACAGATACTGATGATGGTAATCAATAATTTCACATCCAGTTATATTTTATGGGAAATATCATGTAACAATTTAAACAAACAAAATACTGATATTTTATTAGTTTTGCAACATAATAGGCATAATACCTTTGGTTAAAAAAACCAGTGTCTATATTTTTATACCCCCGCTCCGAAGGAGAAGGGGGTATACTGTTTTACCCTTGTGTGTCTGTCTGTCCTTCTGTCTGTCCGTCCGTAACAAAAATTTCTGTCACATTTTTCTCAGCAACTATTTATCGCAGATGCTTGAAATTTTAACACACTATTTGCCTAGGCATGCTATATTGTGGGATATATTTTTGTACCAATCGGACGTCAACTTCCTGTTAAATGACGACTTTGTTTATTTTTAGCTAAGATTTTAAAACAAATTTTCGTCAAAGACTTCTCAGCAACTTTTTATCGCAGATGCTTGAAATTTTAACACACTATTTGTCTAGGCATGCCATATCGTGGGATATATTTTAATACCGATCTGACATCAACTTCCTGTTAAATGACGACTGTTTATTTTTAGCCAAAATTTTCAAACAAATTTTCGTCAAAGATTTCTCAGCAACTATTTATCGCAGATGCTTGAAATTTTAACACACTATTTGTTTAGGCATGTAATATTGTGGGATATATTTTTGTACAATCGGACGTCAACTTCCTGTTAAATGACGACTTTGGTTATTTTTAGCCTAAATTTTCAAACAAATTTCCGTCAAAGATTTCTCAGCAACTTTTTATCGCAGATGATTGAAATTTAACACACTATTTGTTTAGGCATGCCATATTGTGGGGTATATTTCTGTACCAATCGGATGCCAACTTTCTGTTAAATGTCAACTCTGCTTATTTTGCATATTCACATTAGAGCGGGGGTATCACTAGTGAGCATTGGCTCACAGATATCTTGTTGTGCATGTACATTATTTACACAGAAATGAGGCATGCAAAAGTAATGTTATATATTTTTTCTTGCAGAGTATAACACTGCTAATTACTTTGAAACTAACCTGGACTCTGTAGATGGATCAGCCACACCGGTACTGAAAAATTCCCAAATTTTAGGGTTTGGGGACTCCATGGAAATGTCCCAGACCCAGGATGAGAGAAACTCCAGTGATTGGTTGTCTTGTGTGTCAAAAAAGACAGGAATGCCACGTCTAATTCTTAGCTTAATTTTGTTATCTTGTGCTGTAATGATGATTTGGCTGTGTCTGACAGCAGCAGTTACTTCCCCTGAGCATAGGATTAAACAAGAGTCTAAGGTACGATTACAGGCATAAACTGTACAATAGTGAATACCTTTAAGATTACATGTACTGCATATTTGTTCATTAATCACAGTCATTGAATACAAAGAAGTTTGGTCTCCTTTAAGAAGTTTTCAGTTAAAGATGCATGAAAGAAGTTGATGCAAAATTGAAATGCATTTTTCTTTTTATTTTACAGAAACTAAGCATAAATGGTGATTTAGAATATCTTAGAGAACAAGAGGCTATGGGAGTAAGACTTCTATTTCCACAGGAAAAGCTGGATGCAGACCCACTCCCGATCAAAATTAAAGTTCAGAGACTCTAAATAAAATCAAGAACTTTTCAGACTTTATTTTATGAAATTCTTGCTTATACACCTTGTTCAAACTTCAAAATACAACAAACTGTGATAATTTAGTGAAAAATATATCTAGTTCATGTGAAATCCTTAACATGGCTACCAATGTTGGTTTGGATTATGGGGCATGTGTTGAATTGGCTCCTTCCTTTATAATGCATATATTTTGGGAAGATTCTGTACTATGAAATGTGAGAGATCTCATCTGGTTGGAATGTGTCTGAGTTGATATTTTTTCTTTTTTTTCTTTATTCTTTGAATATTTTCAAATGCAGTTGGGATTGCAAAGGATAATGATTTAACAGAAAACAACACTAAACTTGGTTTTTTCTGTACTTCTCCACATTGCAGGGTAAATGTGTAGAAAAAGTACACTCTTAGAGTGAGATAAAAAATCATCATATTTAAGATGTATGTATTGCATTGAATTGACCATTGCATAATGACTTAGAAGGGAGGCTTGAATTTGTAGTAAAATAAGACCAAAAATATTATGTTTAGTTTCTCGGGCACTAATGAATTTCATTGCTTTACTAAAATAGGGGATGATCCGACTCAATTTTGAAATTAAAAAGAGTATTCCCCATTTCAGATCTATTGATATAGATGGAAATAAAATGTCTGTTAGCCACCAATTATAAGAAATTTTCTGTGTGAGAAACTATGAATTATTTTTTGGGTTAAAGTGATACTGGCATTAGTAATTAGCTTACATTCTCTTATCTTTTGTAAACTGAAGTATAATATATTTTTTGAAAACTCAAAACAAAAAAAAAACAAACAAAAAAATTCAACCCAAGCAAACACAAACAATTGATCACAAATTTAATTTTATATTCTGTTGTCTTGCACCTTTTCTATGGTATAACTTTCATATAGTGACTATCCTTGTTCATGTTCTTTTTCTCTTTTTCGAAAAATGTTATTGAAGCCGGTGCTTTTTGAAAAATTTATAATTTAATGGATTCCATCTTGAATCAAAGGAGATGTGTACATCATATTTCATTGATATATCACTACATGTATGTACATTGTACCTGTAGATTCATATATCAGGCATATACAATATGATACTGTATTGATGTATATATTGAAAACATCCTCTGGCCCAGTTTAGTGTTAATTTAACAAGAAAGAGTGTGTGCGTTTTAGATTTCTGGTCTGATTTGTTCCCTAGTGTCAATACTTGTGATCAATTGATTCTTAGTGTATGGTTCACATTTCAATTTAAACAGCTAATTATATATTAATATGTCACTAAATATTCAATTCAATATATGAAATTATTTTCTTTTAGCATTTCAAGCATTAAATAAAATTAAATAAAGTTTTCCTTTTTTGACTGATTTTAAATCTCTATTGGTACCGGTATTTAAAAATTAATATAAAAATGAGAAAACTTTCCTAATGCATCTTAAAAATTAACATGTAAATCCTGAGGGAAAGTGTGAACCATATACTTAGTGCTGAAGTGAAAGGTACCTACATTGTTTAATTCATTCATAAAACTATAATTTTTATGTACCTGTGCACTTATTCAAATCTTAATTCTATTACTGTGTTTTGCAACATTTAATCTGGGTCAGATATTTTTTTAACTATCAAAACTACATGGTGTTTATGGAGAAACACTCACAAGTTCTACCATACGTGGGAAAAAACGGGCTAAATAAAATTATATGTGTAACGCAGGGAGATCGATACTTGTAAATTATGTACAGTCTTGTGAAATGGTGAATGTTGAGATGTGCTTGAATAGCTTGCGGGTAAACTTCCCCATAATTTATCGTATTAATTGGCAGTTCAACTTAGTCATTGTTTTAAACTGAAATATTATTGGTCTTGCGTAAAAAATTCACTTTTGTTGAAAAATGTGTACTGCAGCGGACATTTGTGGAATCCATGCTATCATTAGAGGGAAGTTTGCCATTTTATTTTCAGTTTCTCTTAGAATATTTTTTCATTGCTTACAGTAATGATGGGCAGGGTGTGGTATGTTTTGAGTGTTGAATGGTATCTTTAATATGTGGTTATACTGTCGGGTACATATGTCATTTCAATATGGATCATTGTAAATATGATAAATGATTTTTCTAGGGTTTAATTTCTTAAACTGTCATATTGTAATATCATAATAAGCAAATGCTTTTCAGTTTGAAATGTATGTACATTTATTTGATTTTTTAAGAATTTGTTTATAATATCAATGTTTCGAAGACCAGACATTATTACTCAAATATTAAATGTGTTTAATTAATGAAAAACGAGCAACATATCCTAGTACTGCACAAATGTACAATTTTGGATAAATTATTACCATTGATTAGATTTGTTTTTATGATGTAATATTAGTAATACATGTACGTGGGTCTGCAATAAAAATGATACTAGTGGTACTTGTATTTCTTAATTCTTATTTTCATTATGTAACAAGATGCAGAAGGTTTTAAGTTTTTGACCTGTCAATGAACTCTGAGAAAACTGATGGACTGCCTGAATGACAGACAGTCCATCAGTTTTCTCAGAGATATGCCCCCTTTATTACAATGTAACAAAATTAAATATACTACTGAAAAAGCTTCATACAGTGAAGAACTGCACTATTACAGACAATTCTGATTCCATTTTTGCCTGGGAGTTAATATGTCCTTTCTATTTCAGTACTTGTAATATTGAATGCATACATTGCCATTAAGCAACATATTCAAACATGGGATATGTGAGATGTTCACTTTGTCTTTCAAATGTGTATACTGGTAGAAGAGGTTTAAATTTGATTACACAAAACTAGGAGTAAATATGGTATTAGTATAAAATTCATGATCAAAAGATTATCGAAGGTAAAACATCATCCTTGAAGTAATATCTTTGCAAAACTGAGCTAAGGAAATTAAATACATGTACATATGTATGTAGGTACTTAATTTAGGAGATTATTGTATTCAAGATATACCCATCATTAAACAAGAGGCCCATGGGCCAAATAACTCACCAGAGCAACATAAGGCATGATAAAATCAGCTTAGCTGCAATAATGTAGCCCTCTCCCGATTTATTTTTTTTGGGGGGGGAGAGGGCTACAACTCCATAGGATCTCCGTAAGGGTGCAAGTGTGGGAGTGATTCGCTCCCACAACGATTTCGTCTCAAATTGTATATAAATGACAATAACATTTGCATTTCTTACCTGAACTCAAACATTGTAGATGTGTATGGCATAAATTAATCCAAAAATATCAAGTATAGTCCATATATCGGCTATTTTTCGTGTATGTCAACAGCGCAAGTTGAATTTGTCCGCCATGTTTACTGACCTTGACCAGTTTTATTTTGGGACAGCCAATGAGAATTCAAGAGCGGATCTTGAACTGAATATAGGGATTCCCCTATTTTAAACATAATTAACGCGGTAAATATGAATTTCTCATTATATACCATTTCCTTAAATGATGTTTTAGTGATAGAACGAGGTAAGATCGCTTATTTACACTGAATTTCACGTTATCAAGCCCATCAAAACGCCAAGCGTAAATCCCACAAAATCATGCGTGAACTGTCATGGCTGCTGAAAAGGACAACTGGTAAACATGCTGATGTGTTTTATCTGGTTTTGATTTATATATGGTTAGTTTGTTCAACCTGAATTCAAAAATCATTTTATCTAAAAGAAGTCAATTATAAAAACGATCTTTCCAGATCAAAGTCAGACGCATTAAAAAATTAATTTTGCACCATTACGGAGATCCTATGGAATTGTAGCCCTCTCCAGTAAACATCAGATATAAAAAATCGGAGAGGGCTACATTATTGCAGCTAAAATCAGCTTAATGGAGTCATTATACAAACATTTTGGACATGTAGATCCTGTATAAATAAAAATCCATTTTTCCCCTTGGATATTCTTATGTTTATAGTTAAGTCCCTTTTCAAACAGGGTGATTTTATAGTCATATCATGGCCCAGTGGTTCTGGAGAAAATGGTGAAAATGTATAAAGTTTAGGGACAGACAGATGGACGGACGAAAGACCAAATGTGATCAGAAAAGCTCACTTAAACTTTCAGCTCAGGTGAGCTAAAAAGTATTAAAATAATACTGGTATGTGTATAGTGTTTATAATTTCACCTTTTATTTGTATTCAAACTATGACATAGAAGCATTTCATTTTTCAAATATTCATGAAAATTTTAAGAAAATGACATAAACTGTGTAATTCACTTCACATTTCACAGTTATGAATAATAAATTATGCAGAAAGAGACATTGGATGATCCTTGTGCTAACTAATAGGCTTTTTGGCCATCTCCTTAAATGACTCAAAAAGTAAATACAAGCTTTCACTTTCTGGCGTCTGACCAAATTCTGCCTTCAGTGAGTGGAACTGATGGCCCTGATCTTCTGACGAGGACTGTGTCCGCTTCTCCTCAGCAACGGCTCGCACCTCCTGATAAAATGTCACAGAATTATTTCTATTATGGATTCGTTTGATTAATTTTATTCATGTATCAAAGATTCATATTATTGTAGGGGACCATTGAAGGATTTTGTTTGTACCACTTGCCCAAATATCAAGAACTTATGACTGGGACACACTACCTATTGTAAATCAGGTTTATTATGTGTCATGAAATTTTGCTAAAGAGCATACATTTGAAACAAGATGTAATTTCCTAACATAAAAAAGATTGAATTAAAGGGGCATGGTCATGATTTTGGTCAAAATTTATTTTTCCATTTTTAATGTTTACAATGCTTCAGTAAGGCATTTTAATAGTCAACCAAAATTTGAGTGCCAGTCATTGAGTTATGAGCGAGTTAAAGAGCTCACAATTCTTTGTTAGGTAAACTAGGATCAGGTCATGTTTTTGTTTACATTTTGAATGTTGAAAATAAATTTTTAGGTTTAGACCTAAAAATAAAAATGATCGAATCAGAATGTGACGAACGCTAGGAAATTTAATTCATGTTCAAAAAAGTAGCAAATAGAAAAATAAGCTTGAAAAAGAACTTTTACCAGAATATCAAACCAATGTAAACAAAAACATGGTACAAGCCTTGTTTACATAATAAAGAATAGTGAGCTCTGTATCTTGCTTAAAACTCTTCGACTAACACTCAAATTTTGATTCATCATTATAAATGCATTACTAAAGCAATAAAACACAATAAAAATACTTGACCAAAATCGTGACCATGCCCCTTTTAGTACTTAACTTGCATTATATAAATCAATTCAAGAAAATCATAAATCAATAAATGATTTCATCTATACTACTATATTAAAATAATAGACTCGATTTTTTGGTCTTTAATACCGATAAATCGGAAGAGTACTGTCTTTTGTTTTATATATTTTGAACATCATTGGTACTTGAATATTACCAATTTGTTTTTATTATTTCTCAATCAAGCTTTGTTAATTAATAATCAACGAAAATTTCTAAAAAAATTCCGGAAATCATCTGGATTTTTTGGATTTTACAATCTTGCGCATGCGCATTGCATTTACGCTAAATCATGGGAGGCGTTTTAGTTTATGTTTCCACAGTAGCCTATCACATTTGCATGGATAAACTCAGAAATGATAATACAAATACGTGTAAATTTTCATTGGAAATTTGCTATATATTCTGTTCATCAAAGAAAATACAGGAGATAACTCTAACACATTTCATTTACTATGAAAAGTCAAGGGAGTTCTGAATGTCAGCATGGTGTGTAAATTTGAAGCGAGTAAAAAACGTTGGTGAAAAAGTGTTGAATTCTTCAATAATATGAATTAAATTTTTAGATGAAAGGAATTTACAGCCTCAAAATTGTTTGTTTTAAATAATTTGACTGTTATTTTCAATGCAACTTCATTAATTTTTTCCAAAATCGTTTCAGAGCGATTCTACAATTTTCTGCTACATTACGGGTATATGCGAGGCATTTTAACTGGTGAAGGCCTGTCCCGAGACACAGATTATTCTAACTAAGCAGAGTGTAGCGAAATTAATAGCATTACTGTAGGCTGAAAGCTTGGTTATGTAAATGTCAACAATACGGTGTGTCGATGTATCTATTTCGTAAATGTCCGATATCATATGCAATGTCAACCCGTGCACGCACGGGTCAAAGTCTAGTTTATATAAAAGATTTATGTTCCTGTGTTATCATGTGAGCAAGTACACATACACTATTTAAAGGATCTCTAAAAATATTGGAGCATTATTCTAACAAAAACTGTTTCAAATGAACAGAACAGAATATACCTGAATAATGGCCTGTTTCTGGTTTTTTGACATCTTCTCTGTAGTTGGAATATCTTGATCCAATGCGTAACCCTCAGTAGAGATAAGCTCAAGTTTGAGGGAGGAAGCATGAGCCCTGGAACTGTTTGGTGTGATTTTGACCTATAAAAAATAAGGTACATGTACTAAGTACAGAATCCTGTCTGATTCAAAAGAAGTCCATATCCTTCCTGTTCCAACACTAAAAGATTTGAGATTTGTTTGAATTGGACTTTTCATAATACAACAGACAGAAAATTAAAAATAGCAAAAACATTCTTAATATGATATGATAAGAGCATTTGTATAAGCTCTTCAATATATGTGTGAAATGTATCTAATTCAGTATACTCTAATATACTGTAATAAACGGTGTTTAGATTTGATGATATAAAGAGTAACACAAAATACATATGTACAGACAAACATGTATTTCTATTACCGATAACCACTGTTTACATTCTGTCCATCCTCTTTAAAATAATTCTCTTACAGGAAACTAAATAGAATATCCTATAATAGATACTCCATTTAACTAAGAATACAGGTAATCTGTACTAGAAGTAGTTGAAATTTGGGGGAAGGAAAGTTAATGCCCGACTTCAGTCTGACACATGTATTTATGCCCCTCTTCTTTACTTTGTTCAGAATTCAGGTGAATATATTACCGGTACGCGAGAGGCAACCAGTTTTCCAGGGTGATAGTTCTACTCACCGTGATGTGATCCAGTAATGTAAAGGTCATAGAACGGACCAGACTGTGGACACTGATGCTGCCCTCAGACTTTGTAATGCTGCCACTTGTCCATTCAGACTGACCAGAATTCTGTACATATAAAACTTGGCCATCCTTGTTTCTTAAATAGACTGGTGCTCTTATACCATACCTACAGAGGAAAATGACCAATTTTTTGACTTGCATGCCAGTGAACATGTGCATTTATACTTAAGTCATCAAGATCTGAAATATAACTGTTTAATGTTTACCTTGGCACAAAAACCATGAGACCATTGGCTCTGATCTGAAATATGATGGCATCAGCTCTACAGCACTCATTATTCAGATCTTTTTGTTTGAAGTACAAATACTGAAACAATTCCTGTGAATCTCTCTGTGCATTCTGTGCAGCCTGCAATGTACAAACAATTCTGTTATAGTTTGTTCTGTCTATTGTGATTACACTGTGTTGATGTCCTGCCATAGGATTTGTATAAACTGCCAAAATGAGCCAATAATAACTCACAAAAAACCTGCTATCTGTATACTTGCTAATCTGTATTTATAGTGTGATGAACTGTGTTGTAATTAAACTGTACTGATATTCTGTCTGGGTGTTATTACACTGTACTGATATTCTGTCATGGTGTGATTACACTGAATTGATAATATGCCATGGTGTGATTACACTGAATTGATATTCTTTCATGGTGTGATTACACTGTATTGATATTCTGTCATGGTGTGATTATACTATACTGATATTCTCTAATAGTGTTATTTCACTGAATTGATGTCATGGTGCATATTTGACATTACAGTTGGTTGATGTGCTGTAATAATGTGATTCAATCCACTGATAGTCTGTCATGATGTGATTACACTTCATTGATATTCTGTCATGATCTGATTACACTGTACTGATATTCTGTCATGGTGTGATAACACTGATTACACTGTACTGATATTCTGCCATAGTGTGATAACAATGTACTGATATTCTGTCATAGTGTGATTACAATGTACTAACATTCTGTCATAGTGTGATTACACTATATTGATATTATGCCATGGTGTGATTACACTAAATTGATATTCTTTCATGGTGTGATTACACTGAATTGATATTCTGTCATGGTGTGATTATACTTTACTGATATTCTCTAATAGTGTAATTACACTGAATTGATGTCATGGTGCATATTTGACATAACAGTAAGTTGATGTGCTGTAATAATGTGATTACACTCCACTGATATTCTGTCATGATGTGATTACACTTCAATGATATTCTGTCATGATGTGATTACACTGTACTGATATTCTGTTATGGTGCATGTCTGACATTACACTATGTTGATGTGCTGTACTGATGTGTTTACACTGTACTTTTACTGTCATAATGTGATTACACTGCATGTCTTCAAATTCTGTCATGTTGTGATTACACTATACTTATATTCTCTCATGGCATAAATACACTGTATTGATGTTCTATCATTGTAAGTGTATTGATTTTCGACCGTTTTGATGTGCTGTCATGCATGATGTAAAAAAAATGTATTGATATTCATAAGTAGTGTGATAATAATGTACTGATATTCATGTCATGTTGTGATAACACTGAACTGATATATTATCATGGTGTGATTAAACTATACTGAAAATCTGTCATGTTGTGATAACACTGTACTGATATTCTGTCATGGTGTGATTACACTTACTGATATTCTATCACTTGTGATAACACTTACTGATATTCTATCATGGTGTGGTTATTCTGTACTGATATTCTGTCATAGTGTAATTACTCTGTACTAATATTTTGTCATTGTGTGATTAGACTGAACTGATATTCAGTCATGCTATGGTTACACTGTACTGATATTCTGTCATGTGATAAAACTATACTGATAAGCTGTCATTGTTTGATTACACTGTACTGATATTCTGTCATGGTGTAATTAAATGATAATGATATTCTGTCATGGTGTAATTACACTATACTGATTTTCTATCATGGTGTGATTACACTATACTGATTATCTATCATATTTCACAGTACTGATATTTTGCCATAGTGTGACTATAATGTACTTATGTTTTGTCATGGTGTATTTACAATGACATGATATACTTTCATAGTGTGATTACACTGAACTGATATTCTATCATGGTGTGATCAAACTATACTCAGAATCTGTCATGTTGTAATAACAATGAACTGATATTCTATCATGGTGTGATTAAACTATACTGAGAATCTGTCATGTTGTGATAACACTGTACTGATATTCTGTCATGGTGTGATTAAACTATACAGAGAATTTATCATGTTGTGATAACACTGAACTGATATTCTATCATGGTGTGATTGAACTATACTTAAAATCTGTTATGTTGTGATAACACTGAACTGATATATTATTATGGTGTGATTAAACTATACTGATATTCTATCATGGTGTGGTTATTCTGTACTGATATTCTGTCATAGTGTGATTACTCTGTACTGATATTCTATCATGGTGTAATTAGACTGTACTGATATTCTATCACTTGTGATAACACTTACTGATATTCTATCATGGTGTGGTTATTCTGTACTGATATTTTGTCATAGTGTGATTACACTGTACAAATATTTTGTCACTGTGTGATTAGACTGAACTGATATTCAGTCATTCTATGGTTACACTGTACTGATATTCTGTCATGTTGTGATTCCTAGGTACTGATAGTCTGCCATTGTGCTATTACAATGTACTGATATTTAGTCATGGTGTAATTAAACGAAACTGATATTCTATAATGTTGTGATGACACTAAACTGATATTCTGTTATGGTGTGATTTCACTAGTTGATGTTCTGTAATGTAGCATGTATTATATTACTTGGTGTGGATGTGCAGTCATGGTGAGATTGCACTATTGTATAATATATTCTGTCATTGTGTGATTACACTATTATATAATATGTTCTGTCATGGTGAGATTGCACTATTGTATAATATATTCTGTCATTGTGTGATTACACTATTATATAATATGTTCTGTCATGGTGTGATTACATAATTTTATTATATGTTCTGTCATGGTGTGTTTACACTGTACTTTTACTGTCATAATGTGATTACACTATGTCATTTTGTGATAACACTGAACTGATATATTATCATGGTGTGATTAAACTATACTGAAAATCTGTCATGTTGTGATAACACTGTACTGATATTCTGTCATGGTGTGATTACACTGTACTGATATTCTATCATGGTGTGATTACACTGTACTGATATTCTATCATGGTGTAATTAGACTGTTCTGATATTCTATCACTTGTGATAACACTTACTGATATTCTATCATGGTGTGGTTATTCTGTACTGATATTCTGTCATAGTGTAATTACTCTGTACAATTATTTTGTCACTGTTTGATTAGACTGAACTGATATTCAGTCATGCTATGAGTACACTGTACTGATATTGTGTCATGTTGTGATAAAACTATACTGATAAGCTGTCATTGTTTGATTACACTGTACTGATATTCTGACATGGTGTAATTAAATGATAGTGATATTCTGCCATGGTGTGATTACACTATACTGATTTTCTATCATGGTGTGATTAAACTATACTGATTATCTATCATATTTCACAGTACTGATATTTTGCCATAGTGTGATTATAATGTACTTATGTTTCATCATGGTGTATTTACAATGACATGATATACTATCATAGTGTGATTACACTGAACTGATATTCTATCATGGTGTGATCAAACTATACTGAGAATCTGTCATGTTGTGATAACACTGTACTGATATTCTGTCATGGTGTGATTAAACTGTACTGATATTCTGTCATGGTGTAATTAGACTGTTCTGATATTCTATCACTTGTGATAACACTTACTGATATTCTATCATGGTGTGGTTATTCTGTACTGATATTCTGTCATAGTGTGATTACACTGTACAAATATTTTGTCACTGTGTGACTACACTGAACTGATATTCAGTCATGCTATGGTTACACTGTACTGATATTCTGTCATGTTGTGATTAAACTGAACTGATATTCAGTCATGCTATGGTTACACTGAACTGATATTCTGTCATGGTATAATTAAATGATTATGATATTCTGCCATAGTGTGATTACACTATACTGATTTTCTATCATGGTGTGATTAAACTGTACCGATTATCTATAATATTTCACAGTACTGATATTTTGCCATAGTGTGATTATAATGTACTTATGTTTCGTCATGGTGTATTTACAATGACATGATATACTATCATAGTGTGATTAAACTATACTGAAAATCTGTCATGTTGTGATAACACTGTACTGATATTCTGTCATGGTGTGATTACACTGTACTGATATTCTATAATGGTGTAATTAGACTGTACTGATATTCTATCACTTGTGATAACACTTACTGATATTCTATCATGGTGTGGTTATTCTGTACTGATATTCTGTCATAGTGTGATTACACTGTACAAATATTTTGTCACTGTGTGATTAGACTGAACTGATATTTAGTCATGCTATGGTTACACTGTACTGATATTCTGTCATGTTGTGATAAAACTATACTGATAAGCTGTCATTGTTTGATTACACTGTACTGATATTCTGTCATGGTGTAAATAAATGATAATGATATCCTGCCATGGTGTGATTACACTATACTGATTTTCTATCATGGTTTGATTAAACTATACCGATTACCTATCATATTTCACAGTACTGATATTTTGCCATAGTGTGATTATAATGTACTTATGTTTCGTCATGGTGTATTTACAATGACATGATATACTTTCATAGTGTGATTACACTGAACTGATATTCTATCATGGTGTGATCAAACTATATTCAGAATCTGTCATATTGTGATAACACTTAACTGATATTCTATCATGGTGTGATTAAACTATACTGAGAATCTGTCATGTTGTGATAACACTGTACTGATATTCTGTCATGGTGTGATTAAACTATACTGAGAATCTGTCATGTTTTGATAACACTGTACTGATATTCTGTCATGGTGTGATTACACTGTACTGATATTCTATCATGGTGTAATTAGACTGTACTGATATTCTATCACTTGTGATAACACTGATATTCTATCATGGTGTGGTTATTCTGTACTGATATTCTGTCATAGTGTGATTACACTGTACAAATATTTTGTCACTGTGTGATTAGACTGAACTGATATTCAGTCATGCTATGGTTACACTGTACTGATATTCTGTCATGTTGTGATTCCTAGGTACTGATAGTCTGCCATTGTGCTATTACAATGTACTGATATTTAGTCATGGTGTAATTAAATGAAACTGATATTCTATAATGTTGTGATGACACTAAACTGATATTCTGTTATGGTGTGATTTCACTAGTTGATGTTCTGTAATGTAGCATGTATTATATTACTTGGTGTGGATGTGCAGTCATGGTGAGATTGCACTATTGTATAATATATTCTGTCATTGTGTGATTACACTATTTTATAATATGTTCTGTCATGGTGTGATTGCACTATAGTATAATATATTCTGTCATTGTGTGATTACACTATTTCATAATATGTTCTGTCATGGTGTGATTACACTATTTTATAATTTGTTCTGTCATGTTGTGATTACACTGTACTGATATTCTGTTAAGAAGAGATTACACTGTACAGATATTATGCCATAGTGTGATTACACTGAACTGATATTCTGTCATAGTATGATTACAGTGTACTGATTTTCTGTCATGGTGCGACAACACTATGTTGAGGTGGTGTAATGATGTGATTACACTGTACTGATGTTCTGTCATGATGTGATTACACTGTACTGATGCTCTGTCACGATTTAATTACTCTGTATTGATGTTCTGTCAAAGCGCATGCATCACATTATACTGTGTTGATGTGCTGTCATGATTTACTTACAGTTTACTGTTAATTTGCCATGATGCTATTACACTGAACTGGTATTCAGTCATATTGTGATTATATTGTACTAATAATCTGTACATGATGTGATTACACTATACTGATATTATATCATTGTATAACTATGTGATTACACTAGTTGATGTTCTGTCATGATGCATGTATTATGTTACACTGTGTGCAGTCTTGCTTGAGAATACACTGTTATTCTGTCATGATTTGATTGCAATGTACTGTTATTCTGTCATGGTGTGATTACACTGTACTGGTATTCTGTCACGGTGTGATTACACTGTACTGTTATTCTGTCATGGTGTGATTAAATTATAGTGATATTTTATTATGGTATGATTACTCCATATTGTTACTTTGTTATGATGTGAGTACACTTGTTGAGTTCTGTCATGATGCATGTAAAATATTACACAGTGTTGATGTGCAGTCATGTTGAGAATACACTATACTGTTATTCTGTCATGGTTTGATTACACTCCACTGATATTCTGTCACAGTACGATTACACTGTACTGATATTCTGTCGTGGTATGATTACACTGTCTTGATATTCTGTCATGGTATGATTACATTGTACTGATATTATATCACAGTGTGATCACACTGTACTGATATTCTGTCACAGTGTGATTACATTGTACTGATATTCTGTCATGGTGTGGTTACACTATACTGATATTCTGTCATGGTATAAATAAACTGTACCAGTCTGATATTCTGTCATCGTGTTAATACACTGTACTGATATTCTGTCACGGTGTGATTACACTGTACCGATATTCTGTCATAGTGTTATAACACTGTACTGATATTCTGTCATGGTGTGATTACACTGTACTGATATTCTATCACAGTGTGATTATGCTGTACTGATAATATGTTATGGTGTGACTGAGGTAAGCTAAGAATATTTGGTGGATTCTATATGTATCCACAAAATGCATACTGTTCTCTTTGCTGTAATTTCCATTAAATTTTAACACCCAAGCATGCTGAATATATGTTTGAATCTAACTGAAAATTTTAAAGAAGGATAATTATTTAAGAGTGATTACCCTGTGTTGATGATTGATATGTTCACTTAGTTCATCCAATTCTTGGTTGCCTGGCAATCCTTCTGATCCCTCTGCAAGCACAGCTGCCATTAACTGTCGATGAACCTGTGGTCCAAATGGAAAGCAAACAAAAAATGCAAAACATCTACCACATACATGTATATAATTTGTATAAAATAGTCACTGAAAATAATATACATGTACCTATTAAATCTTACATATTTCATCTAATAGAAGCTGTATAACAAAAACTACTGACCAGTACATCTGCATATCTTCTGATGGGGGAGGTAAAGTGTGTGTAGTAGTCTAAAGCCAAGCCATAATGGAAATACTGGTCTCTTGGAAGGGAACCTGTAGAGAAGTAGGAGGCCACTGACATCGCCTGTGTTGCCAACATTCTTAAAATCTGAAACAGAGACAAAATAAATTAAATTTGAAACAAATTTAAAAAAAAAAACCGTTTGATTTAAGGTTCTCCGATCCTCAGCCTGAAAGTATTTTTTTCATCATAAGAATAACATTTTTCTTTCAACCTTTATAAAAGAAATGAAATAAAATGATTTTTTTTATGGTATCCATGCATTTTACAAAGTTATTGCACATTTGCCTACGATGGATATAATGGAATAAAGAAACAAGTTAAGTTTAAAAAAAAAAAGTTTCGGTGCAACGGTGGCTCAAACTCTTTACTAACATGCATATAAGTGGGAGAGCTCCGTGGATCCACTACGCCAAGCATGTAGTTGTGTTACTGATGTTTATACTAGCAGTAGAATACTAATTAAAATTGTCTGTATAAAAGTCAGATTTATGGTACGAATAAAAGAAATCCGGATAATTTAGAGTTATCAAACATTGCTGAGGATCGGAAATCATTAAATAAAAATCACCTCTTTGATACTATTATTCACAATCAAAAGTAAATAACGAATATCTAATATTAATCAATTAATAAATAAACAGAGGATATTGCTGCTACTATGGATTACAACTTCTCCTGACCTTGTTTACTACAGGGTCCTTGGAATCCACACATTTGTCCAGGGTTTCAGCCAGGGCTTTGTTGGAGAATGTTTTGACATCAAAACCTTTGGATTTGGCACAATTTTTCATATTTTCAAACTGTTCGCTCTTAGGTAATGGATGATGTCTTAACTGGAATAACATGTAACCACAACTTTTTTAGGAATTCCAGTTAACATAGGTTTTTTCAATTTATTTATTTCTATTTAACTTATGTTAAAACGTTTGAATAAAAAAAGAAATATTTATGTAACTCATTGTCATTGTTATTAACATCATCTTGTAATGAAAATTAACACAGAAGACAATGTGAAAAATCAAATATTCACTGCATGTAATATAATTCGAGACTATGGAGAGGATGACGATAAGGATATTCACAATATTTACTTGCTTATTTCTTATCAATTTAACAACTGAATGTCTACAGTAAAAAAAGATTTAACGTTTAACCATTTCATTACATATCATGATATGATATTAGATATCAAAAGCTGGTTGCAAATGTATTATGGAATTTTAAATAATCTAGTGCTCATTTAATTATTATGATGGTACATGTACATACCAAAGCTTGGTTTGGAAACACTTCTACTATCTTTTTGGCTACCCAATGGTTTGCAAAGATCATACACTCTGCAATGGTGTCATGGATTTCCAAATGCTGAAATAGAATTTAAAAGGAAATCAGAATTAAATGAGGTCTTTTCAACCAAAGTTTGATAAAGGATGAAATTTAATTGACTGGAATATCTGTATAACATCCACTAGAAATTCCTTCACTCATAAGGGCTTTCATATGAGAGCTTTAAGTGAGGCCATTAATTCATAAAAGTTCTTCTTTGATATTACAGAATAAATCTTACATCTTTGGGATTGAGGTCCTCCACACTTTTTGTCTCAGTCAGTTGAACCTGCACCTCCACACTTTCCAGCTCCAGAGCACCTCCACTCACCCTGCGGGCCTTCAGACACCTCGCTACCCTCATCAACAGAGTCACAGCACAGCGCAACTCTTCAACTCTGTCAATGCATAGACACAATAAAACCCAAAATTGTGTGTTTGAGATGAACTTTTACCTTTTATCTGAATTAACCTGTACATTACTGGGAAAATTGAAAATTGTATATTACTCATACAGACAGGTCAGTATTTACATTTTTCAAAAAACCAAATTGTGATTTTCTTGAATATTTACCTTTTCTTGGTCTCCTCCTCAAGCATGTTTTGTAGTTCTGGAACATTTTTAACAATTTCCGTCAAGGATATTCCATCATGCATTGCTTGTGCCATCTGTGAATATAGACAGGATACATCATAATGTATGTAACAAAATGATACTGACACAATAATTGGCACTTTAAACTTTCAGGATGACTCTGTTTCAGACTTATTCAAATTTTGTACCTCGTAGAATAGCTTATATCTGGATCGGATGATTGTTTTCCCATACCAGACATTTACAACCTCAAAGTTTTTATCCAGCTCCCATATAACACTCATGGCATATCTAATGTTGAATAAAATAAATAGGTGTAAATCATTCATCAATTACATCAACATACACATGTACTCCCCAAAATTTGTTGATAAATGAAAATCCCTTTCCTTTTTACATGTATTTTTAAAACAAACAACACTACATACATGTACATAATGTACAAAAGGACAAAAAAAATTTCATGCTACCTATACATGTAAACTTTGCTAAAACACAGTACATACAAAAATGTAAAAATTTTACACTACCTATCTACACCACTGATCAGTGAACACAGGTTGGCACTCAGTATCCCTGGTAACATGTCATAGCGCCGGTCAGCAAGGTACACAGTGGTGGACCGACTCTTGGCCTCCATGTCTGTCAGTGAGTCAGGCTTCACAAAGTGTGTGACATCAGCTATGTGAACCCCCAACTCAAGGTTTCCATTTGCCAGCTCCCTGTCATCATCATCATCATCATCATCATCATCATCACAATTATTGACATGCATTATTATGATTTTTTATGGATAAAATTGAGTGGAGTGCATAAGACATGATCTGTGTCAATTTTTCCATTTAAAAATCTAATGAATTTTGAACTACAACATACAATACACACATGTAACTGTAAATTCTAATCACCTAACAGACAAGGTATCATCCACATCTTCACAACCTTTAGGGTCAATGGAGAAGATAAGATGAGAGGAGCGTAAATCTCTACGTTTGTTGAGCTCCGCCTCCTCTATGCACCACGGGTTGTCAGGTGTGTCAACAGGAAGCTCCTTCATCTGTCAATCAAAAGGAACAATTATATTTCATGAGCTGGGCATTATGTTGCAAATGAACTTACGATTTATGACCAAATTATTAAATTGTAATGAATTATAAACTCAAGCAATCAATGTTTTAAATTGATGCCGGTAAAAAATAATTATAGAAATCAAAATTGAAGTGAATGAATGGTTTTATTTAAATTCTGTTCTCTATAGATCATCCCTGTGACTTTGTCACAAGCTCTTTAGTTTAGTAAAATTGCACCTTTGGTTTTCTTTATGACTTTTTCACTTTTTTTTAGGTATAAAGGATCATACATGTATTACATTTTTCATAAGATATACAAACCAAAACTTGCTCAATTATGAGGATGTTTCAAAATGAAAGACATGTTTTATATTAAATTACATTGTATGTGTACCTTTACGTGGACAGTACCTGTGCTTCAGAAAATGCTGAGACATGTATTGTATTTTCAAGAAGAATTGCTGATATTTCTGCCTCCAAATCCTCAATAGGTCCCAGAGTTTTCACAAAATGTCCATTTGGATACTGAGAGTCAATTTCCCACGAGTCAATGCGAACAACAATTCTTTGATCTTTCAGTTTCTCAACTTGTCGGGTACTGATGCGAATCTTTGGAATGCGATAATCCCAAGGAATGACCAAGACTTTTCCTCCTTTTTCACTTACTTGCTAAAATAAACACATGGACATATAAAAAGCCTATCTGATTCTGATTCAGTATTTAGCAGTAAATTAAAGTGTGACAATCTTGCCTCATACTCTTGAATCTGCAATATCATTTAATGTACAAATAATATGAATTGTTCAATCAATGTTCTAATCATTTTTACATTGTTTGTATACTTTCTTATTAAGCTAAATTACTTCTATAGTTCAATTTTTATAATTTCCAATTTGTTGGCTATTAAAACAAATATTCTTCCAATAGTTTTAAAATACAAATAAAATGCTATCAAACTGTTTCCAAAAAGTCCCATATCCTGACACAAACTGATATGTAAAGTGATTATAATGTATACCTGGGTAACATGTTATATATAAACCAAATGACTGTACCTCATCGGAAGCAAACGAGGCAACATATTCCCTCCAGTTCCTCTGTAGTATCCCCACAACACGACCTGTGGGCATGACATTTTCATCTGAGGCACCCTCCTCCTCATCTCCTTCCCCCTGACCTAGATACAAACAGCTCCACTAGTGATAATGCTCTTGCTCTTAACATAATCACAAAATGGATTCTATATTTTGTATCAATTAAAAATTGATAAAACAGGAACTATAATGTAAAGATTATTATACATTTTGTATCCATGAAGGTCTACATTGAAATAAGCACTAATTATTAAAAACAGACCCTGACCTTCTTGACTCTCCTTGATGACACTTGACCTTCCCCTCCACTCTGACCTTGGTAGGACCTCCACCACCACAAGGTCCCCGTGAACAGCCCGGTTTCTGGCTGGCATACCATGTATCAGAATGTCCCTGTCATCTTCAACAGAGCTGGTAGATCTAAACAAAGATTTCTTGATCCATTTATTTCATTTTTATCAACATTAGCAGTACATATATATGTACATGGCTTGGACAGACAGCTAGAATATAAAGGACTTAAGTCAGAAAATTTTTAAAAAGACCATGTTTCAAATTTTATACTTTTCTATGGGATATGCTGGGTAAGGCTAAAACATCTGCTTTCTTAAATAATTTATGGTACTGTACCAGTATATTGTGTTATTATGTCGAGGCAGTTTGTTTCTATACCCGGTAGATGCATTGACATCTATTGAATTTACATGGATATCAATTCCTTGTTTTTAACTAGGAATCTGCAGTACTTGAATTGATATATGAGCTGCAAGAATTCAGTCATGAATATAAGCACCTCTTCTGTCTGACAAAAGCCTCCTGTCCAGCATTGTTCCTGTTGACATTGATGTGACCTTGCACAAACCTTCCAGACTTGACCCCAGATTCTAAGATATCCAGAGGCAAATATCCTTTGTAGTCCTTTTCTGTGAATTAAAAAAAAAAAAAAGATGAGAAGACCTGAATTGAAAACTAAATTAATTCTCTTCATTACTTTTTATCTTAATTGAATGATCGATTGCCTTTAATTTTGTATCAAAAGTAAGGAAAATAGGTCTATTTCTCCTTAAATTATTTTCTTGAATGTCTTTCATTCAGCTGAACTGAAATCTTGAAACTTTTTAATATTTCCCTTTTTGGCACATGGATGAGGTTTCAGATGCAATAAATTTTCATTTAAATATATTGACTAGCATGTCTAATAACCTTTGACCTTGGTCTCTAATGAGGCAGTCAATGACTCGTACAGCTCCATGACTTCTGGGATGTGCGATTGCCAGAATTTCCTCAGATACTCTTCGAGTGATAAAACAAACACATTCAATGTCTTGTTTCCATATTTTTCAATGGCCTTGATTAAAAAACAAAGTTATTGTAAGATTTCAATGTATTGAAAGGTATAAAAAATACAGCAAACCTAAAATATAACAAATATATAAAGTACAGTTGACCTTTGCTATCTCGAACACTGATATCTCAAATACAATGGATATGTTGAAGTGATTTGTAGGTCCCAACCACTTATTTTTTAAGTCATTTACCATCGATATCTCAAATACTCGGATATATCTCGAAGTTTTTAAACAGTTCCATCTAGTTTGAGATAAGGAAGTTTGACTGTAATATGTAAATTTATAGTTAAAACAATTAATGACATAACAAAATCCCTATGTAAACCCATTGTATAACCAACAAAGTTATTTGGTCATTTGTTGAAATTTGCTATATATAGCCAAGTTTTGATATAGATATACAGAAGAAACACACAACCAGATGCATACATGCATCTCATTAAAGAGGTACAATCAGTGTAAAAACCCTCATTAAAATTACTCCCTTTGTTTCCAAGCACTTTTTTTTAACCAAAAAGTTGTTCTTTTATCCCAGCATTGCTTATTGCAAAATTGAGAAAAAATAATTCAGGAAGACACTAAATACATGTCTAGATTTACCTGTTTATTTAGAGTGACCATGATAATTGGTTTCTGTGTTGCCAGGTGATGAAAATACCACTCAGCCACACAATATGTACCTCTGTAAATAGAATTAAAAAAAACACCTATTGTTACTTAGTGAGCATACTCAGAGCTAAACAAACATATGCTAACTGGGGTTATAACATCAAAACTTTATTTACATTTGTTAATGGAGGTGGGAGAAAACTAAAGATATTAATACATTTGCTATGAGTGAATTTCAAACCTAGTTTGCCAGTCACAAAGTGTTTCTCCTTCTTCCCTTTCACAATATGCATACTTCTGAAATTCATTGTGGAATATTACGGAAGCTTTGCGTTTATCTTTGACCAGGTTCCTCAATCTGTTGTATAGGCGCTTACTTCCTTCATGCTGAACCTGTCAATAAAACACTGCATAAACCAGTGCACAGATATTCAACTCTGTTTTTCAATTTTTGTAACATTATATAATGAAGAAAAAAATGTACAATTTTTAGAATAAATAGATACTTCAGAACAATTAAAAAGGTAAATAAACTGTATGAACTATGTACACACAAGTTATACATGTAGATGCTTTTCTTGCAAAAAGGCAATATTACCCGGTATGTAATCATGTATAAATTTCATCATGTATATGTACGATCTTACTGAGTGAACCACAGTTTGAAGGAAGATAATTCCTGTAACGACAGGATTCTCCAAGACTTCTAGGAATTCTCTTGCTACTTGACAGTCTGGTACAAGGTAGTGGTTGACATCAGCTGGCAACAAACCCAGCCCTCCATCACCTGTCAATAATTTTTTTATCCAAATTAGTTCTACCTTTAATTACCAGTAAAATCAAAATGCTCAGTGACACATAATATCAAAATCAGATCATCAAACTATTTATATAATTTGATGTCACCTGAAAGAACCAAGTATGGTAGGGTACATACGTTACAAGAACTTCTATGAAAAGAATAATATCAATTCATGTACCAATGGAATGTAAAACAAATTTAACAATTTATATATAATTGGTCTAGAGTCATCTTCAGTGATGAAACGAAAATTAGCTGTAGGTCTGTAGCTCCCGGTCTGAAATAATTCGGATGTACGACCTGGGAACTACAGTGCCACCCATTGAAAAAATTGTAAATTTATTGCGCACAAAAATGTGTGCTAGTTTTGGAGTTATTAACCTTAATTATACGCAAATTCCCTTAAAACCATCACTAGCCCCGTAAATTTAAGTGGGGCAGTGAAGTCGTACCCAAACTGACTCGTACCCAAACAGACTAATAAGCCATTGGTCCGGTGGTAAACAATGACACTTGGGTTGTAAATGTAAAAGATAATCTGTTAAGGTTTGGTTTAGATATAATTACAATAATTAAGAAATTATGAGATAAATGAATGTAGAATTTTTGATAATATAATGTCATTTCCTATAAGTTTGCCAAAGAGGTCCCTATATTAACATTTGATAGAAAACTTCTGTTTACCTGCAATCTTTTCTTTAAAAACCGATTAATTAGATTGACAAATTATAAATTCTTCTCACACTTTAAAGGCAGGCATAAAATTATAATTGAAGTCATTTTTTACTTGACAATTTGATTACAAGTCGGTTTGGGTATGAGTCAGTTTGGTTACGAGTTGACTGTAATTCAGTTTGTTTACATGTAATTTTTTTGCAGCTAGATTCAACCTGTTAAATACAGGTTATTAATTTTGAATTCAATATAATATCATATATTTGAAAAATAGAATTTAAACAGCTATCACCCATGTAAGCAGTTGTACTTACCTGTGCTGTTATGACAGTCACTGAGACAGAGAGGACTTTGACATGGAACATTCTCTCTCCTGTACACTTCCCTAACCACACTAATGTTTCTTCCACGAACACTTCTGATCCTCAAAAGTTTGTTGCTTTTTTCCAATTTATTATCATGTACCATGATATTCTCTTTTGAGAATTTAAAGTTCATATTGAGCTATCGGATGATCAAACATTTTTTTTTTCACATGGTTTAGACCATTTGAGGTCTACATTGTAAACAATTCCTTATGCTTAATCATATTCTGGAAACACTATTACTATGATATTTTCTCGTAAAGTCCCCCCAAAATAGTGTAAACTAAAAACTCGAAATCCTTGATTATAATGATAATCTGAGAAAATTCAGTTTTGATTTTTCAAAACAAGAAGTTGGACGGTGACAGTAAACTAGAAACCAAAATAAACGTTTCCGGAATTTTAAGTTTTAAAAAAAGTATACTATTATCAGATACATCAATAAGATGTTATTTATGTATCTGACTATTATCTAAGAGACTAGTGATGACATCGTAGACGTTTTGTCTATCCCATATTTAACAGTTTAACGCAGCAAGAAAAAATAATAATAAAAGTGTAAAACTTTTTCCAAGATATGCATCCATTTCATGTTCATGCATGGATCATAGATCTATATAGAGGGGAGACTGAGGGGTCTGTGGGGACATCCTCTTCTGGAAAATTAAAACTAATTTTAAAATTCAAACCGTAAAGTACAGCAAGGTAATAAAAACAAACTTAAGAAAACAAAACTATCCCTCAACCCCAACCCCCCCCCCCCCCCCAACTAAGAGAAGACGTTTACATCATCAAAACTGACATTTGGGGTATACATGTAAATCAACCCGACTTCACCACCGCAAGAATATTAAAAGACCTGTCAAATGACATAGCACCATTCCTAGCAGTGATATACCAGAACAACTGTAGACGATGGAGCAATACTAGAGTTGTTTTAATGTAACAGCCTTATATAAGAAGATAGACCGTTTTAAAGCCATCAATTATAGACGGGTATCATTAACATAATTGAATTGTAAATTGCAAGAACATGTTTTAACCAACAGCATCTGAAATCATCTGAAAGCCACAACATCTTTTATAAAACTGCCTGCCAACATGGATCCAAGCTAAAAGAAGCTGTGAAACATAACTATGTAGTAACTTTGGCCCATGGATTAACACAATCCATGGATAAAGGAAGACGAAATTTGATTGTCCTAGACTTCCCGAAAGTCTCCGATAAAGTTCCGCACCAACATGTATTAACAAATTTTGATTTTATGGTATCCGAGGAGCAGATCATAGATGGATAAAGGCTTTCCTGACTGACCAATCACAGCAGGTCATAGTAGACGGTGTAACATCAGAGAGGGTGAAGGAGTGAGCGGTGTGCCTCAGGGGGACAGTACTTGGGCCACTGTTATTGCTCATCTTTATAAATGATCTGCCGGAGTGTGTAACATCGAGGACGAGATGAGGCTGTAGTATATAAAGAGGTAAAATTAAGGACATAACGGACAAGAAACTGCAACAGAAAAACCTTATAGAGCTAGCGTAGATGGAAGGAACAAGGGACATGTCATTCCATCCGAACAAGTGTAAAATCATCCGGGTAACAAGATCAAAAAACTCGATGCATCGTTTTCCAGTACCTACTTAAAGGGTACACATTAGACAGCTAATACCAAAAAGTATTTAGGAGTCGATCTGTGTGGAGATCTTCAGTGGAAAGATCATGTAGATAGAATTGTAAAGAAAACAACAGCATGTTTGGATTTTTGAAAAGAAAAGAGATTTCGAGCCAGGAAACCTAGACAGCTGCATAGCACACACTAGTTATACGAGACAATTCTAAAGTACAAATAAATTGTGATGTCAGACTGATACTAGTAATCAGAGACTCACTTTGGTTCAGGCTAAAAAAAATTGCACAGAAGAATAGTTTGGACCAACTAAAAGCAAGAGCAAATGAACGTGAAAAATATTTGGCCTGGATAAAATGAAACTCGTCAGAGCGACATGGCCAGATTTAAGTTTGGAATCTCATTCATACTGCGGCCAGTGTATGACACACTCACTGGCAACAGTGGTGACAAAACGAAGATTCGAAATGTTAGCTGTGTGGAAAGAGAGGGACCATGGCGTATATTCTATCAGGATGCCAAGAATCACTGGCTCCATGGAAATGTAGATGGCGACATGACAAAGTCAAGCGGGAGTTTGGTGATGTGCGGACGTGGCAAGGAGAAGAAAGCGACCACTAGACACAGATATATTTTGAAGTTCATAGTGAAGAAATAGCTGCCACAAAAATGACTAGACGGACACTGTGCTGGATAAAGTGTATTAATGAAAACTCAGACTGGACTTTGATAAAATTAAGTAACTTCAGGTTAGTTTTCACTTACATCTTACATATATATATAAAGAATTATTCAATACACAATTACTGTGTTTGTCCATTGCACCTGACGTTATACAATTTTTCACAATACAAATTTGAAAAAGCCTACCTAATAGTACACACTAGTGTACTGCTATGCTACTAAACAAACTTGGAGATTGATATCGTTATGGCTTTTGTAAGTTGTAGGCCAACGTAAGCCAATGACGGTCTTTAGAGATTGCAGTGACGGGGCTTATCTAGCTGACTTATACATTTCAGTATCGCATTTGAAAAAATTCTTACTCTCAAACTCCGAGAGTGCGAAGTTGTGAGGGCGAAAGAGCGATAGTAGTATCGCTCCTTCGCCTTCGTACCTTCGCACTCTTGCCTTCGCATCTTCGCGCTTCGCATCTTCGCACTTTCGCTCCTTCGCATTCGCAACTTTGCACTCTCGCATCTTTGCCCTAAAGGCGAAAGTGCAAAGTTCGAAGTAGCCCCATCGGAACACCATACTTTTTCCAATGTGCATTGTAAAACTACGGAAGTCAATACATAGATATTGAAATAAAATTGATTATATTTTTTTGTAGACGGTACACGCTTTCTACTAGATATCTGAAACTATATGTTAACGGTGTATACCATTCACTAATACAACTAATGGCAAACTGTGGTATGAAGGTTTTAAACAATGCAACTGTTAAAATTTGCTATTTACAGAGAAAATGGAGCTGTTAACTGTATAATATCCACGTACATGCGAAATTTGTAACAGATATGTTAAAAAACTAGATATTTGTTTTCTGTCTAGAGTCAGTCAGTCAATGATTGTTTTGCATATTTTTAAGATCCTTGGAAAGTCCTAAAACACACATTGTCTTCTTCTCCGGACAACACGCGGTCTACAGAGAGGGCCTAGAGTTCTGACAAAAGAAAAGTTTGTTGGGTATCTCCGATTAATATAAGGATAACATATTTCCTAATAAGTCACCACTTACAACACTAATTGGCGTCAATTTAATACAGGAGTGAATGGGATTCTTAACCGTCTTTGACAATGCACGTCATAGCATGAGTGTCCGATATTTCAATGAACCTAACTAGAAATGTGGGACTTTGATCTACTTACCGTGGCCAAAAACCTTTTTTTGCGGATACTTCAAAGTGCTCACTTCTGGTTGACACATTTAAACTCTACCAGTTGTGTATATAAGTAATGTTTTCCTCCTCGTAACTTATGTATTAAGCTAGAGTTTTCAATTAATTGAACATGACGAAAGGAATTCCTCATTTTGTGATAGGGACGATCTTGATATTCTATTTATGTAAGTCCTAATAAACAGTTTACCTGCGTTTTAGTCAAGTTGTAAATGCAACGTCAATGTCTGATTTTGTTAATTAAAAAATTAAAAAGTAGGTGTAAACACAAGAGACAAGAAATGTAGGAATCGGGGTCTTACATTCCATGGTGAAGATAATCTAGAAATCTGACACGAGTTTCGATGTTCAACAAAAATTCAGGGTTGTTGCAGCAATTTTGAGGTTTTTAGGGAATGGATCGAAGACAAAAACAGAAAAAAAGTAAACACTTCTACCACTCATTCGGGGAGTGGCGGACACATCTTTTAATTTTTTTCATCTTGAACACAAGCTCAACCGTCTTTTTAAACTTTATTTAAAAATGAATTCGCCAATACCATTATTTTTTGTTTAAAAAAGGAGGTTTTTATGGAGATGCGGTCATTATCCGAGCTTTTAGCGATCTGTTGCCTCCTCCTAATATGTACACAACAGAAAGGCTTAATATATTATAGATTAAAACGAAGTTCAAGCATTCATTCACATGTTCTTCTCATTTTAGGTGCATATTCTCGGGGCGAGAAGATATTAAAACCAGATACATGTGACAAGAAACGTAATAAAATACATTATTTTCAGTTCTACGTTATGCTACAATCATTTGTTCAATTTACTCAATAAAGTTTGGAGCAAAGCGTCATTTTTTCGTTCTACATTATAAACAGACACTTGGTTCCTCCATGGCAGGACATACCATTACTTGTTTACCGCCATCTCTGACTCTGGATTTGTTGGAGCTTCCGCGTCAAAAGCAGGGTTCAAGTACACGTGTACGTTCAGTGTTGATGTGCCAAGGAAATGTGAGGGTTTATTAAAGGTATCTCGATAAATGCTATTGTATTTAAATTAATTTTTTTTAATATTTTATAACATTATTTATTAAGTTGATGATAATGCTATAAGTATATTATATTTAAATTCATAACATAGTTAATAATATAGTCATTTTTTAAATATAATATCATCTATAACTATATACTAACCAGAAAAGTGTTACTAGTCAAATATATTAGATAGTAAAGAAAATGTTATCTAAAATGTGACTTAAACTAGTTAGAGAAAAATATTTTGTGATTAAAATCCGTTTTTGTCTTAATTACATATCAGATTGACCACTGTGAACTCTTTGATAGAGAGCCCGGTGCAGACTTACTCTACAATAAGTCTGCAAACTCGGATTCTTTCAGCGAACAAATGTCAAAGTAAGTTTTATCAAGAATTTAAGAAATACTTTTCTTAAAAGAAACAATTGAAAGGCTGTCAATTTTCTTTCTTACCTATGGTAATTTACATAATCTCCGTTTCACTGTTGCAGAAATTCGGTTTATTTCCAATACCACCTAGGGGAGGTGAATAGGGAAGGAATAGTGACGTCAGAGTTGGAGGACTCGGCTATTCTCAACATTAAGCGAGCCATTCTGTCATCTTTCCAGCTAAAGATAATGCCAGTGGACCAATATGACAAAGAACCCCACCAACAGGTCAACATTCTTATTCATATTTAGGCTGCATGCAGTCTGTTATGATAAATAATCATTTAATATTTG
The DNA here is from genome assembly GCA_020458035.1 of Magallana ariakensis. NCBI lineage: Eukaryota > Metazoa > Mollusca > Bivalvia > Ostreida > Ostreidae > Magallana > Magallana ariakensis. The sequence goes on from CM035817.1 coordinate 40,118,653, forward strand.
GAGAAAGTTATTTAATTTTTTTTCGACTGTGAATATGATTCGTATTTTGAATAACATATAGTTAAATTGCTCACTACATGTATATTGCTGAGTATTCTAGTGTTTTTGAAGTTTTGTGTAATTTAGGTTGTTTTGGCAAATGGTGTTTGCAAAATCGACACTTATTGTTTAGCAAAATTTCAGGGGTCATTACGTTAGATAACTAAATGAAAATTTATGGAAACGTTGCTATTTTTGAAGTTCAAACTCGATTTGCTGATGGAAATGCCAACCTTTGCAACACAGACATAATTCATCTTATAGAACAAATGTTTTGCATGAAGAAAAAAATCTACCAATTTTTTTTTTGCACATGTATATATGTATTCCAGACTGACATCTTTGGAGTTTGCCCAACTGGCTACAGAGTTTCAGAGTCTGATCCCGACTTATTCTACACAGAAAGAAATCTGAGACTCTGTGATATGCCACAAATTTATAGCAGACCAAGGAATATTCTCTCAATGATCCAAAAACCATACGGTGGATATAAAATTGGGAAAGTATTGGAGGTAATTTTTAAAAAACATTATGTAAATGCATATGGGATTTCTTCATAATTTCTTCACAATTCCCAAACTTTTAACATTTTTGTACAAATACAAGAATAGAGTGGTTTATAAGCTGATTTTATAATTGTTTTTTTCTGCAACAGGCTGTTTATCCATTTTCATCCACTGTAAAGTGTAAGCATAAAGTTAATAGAAGACATCAAATGAAAATGGTAAACTGTTTTCAGCAGCAAATATTTGAACCCACCGCCTTCAACGGATCAGTTTATGCTTCTTACATGACCAATATCAGGTAATTTGTTCAAAAAGAATTGTAGGTTAATTTCAATATTTTGAATGTTTGACTTAACGCCATATTTTTTTCATTTTTAGCCAATCATTGGAGTTGAAAGAAGTCGTCAAACTTGATACTCGTTCTGTGGACAGGAGAATCCGTGGTAAAAAGTATGTAGATATTTTGTTTGAGTTTGAGACTGAGAGCCAGACTGAAAATACTACAGAGAACATTGACAACGTGTTACACCAGCTGGTGGATGGGATTAGAAATGATAACATGGAGGAGGTTCCAGGTCTCTACCATCAACTAGTTTATACCATGAAGAATTCAAACACTAAAACTTTGTTAAGCATTTTGATGGATATCTTGAATTGCCACGGCAACAACACAGTCAATTGTGATTCTGTTTACCAGGTGAGCAACTGAATAGACACACTAAAAGATGTATTATACCAGGAATTTTAAGGTTAGATGCAATATTGTCAAAACAATGATTTTTTTTATTTGAGCAGTATGCTGAGAAGGATTATTTTTTGGACGGACTGTTGTCCTGTGGAACCCATGCTTGTTTGGAGGTGTTCGCCCATTGTTTAAAAAACGGACAAGTCTATGATCCAATTATAAGCTCATTGTTCTCTTACGATCTCGCCATCAACCATGAACCGTCACCAGAAATTCTCTCTGTTTTGTTTGTGAGTGTGTTATGTACTTATCACAAGGTTCAACTGCAAAATAATGAGGGCGTATCAAAATGTTTTTAACCTTTCATTAAAGTCACGACAAAATCAAATATCAACTACTGAGTTGTTTAGCTTTCAAGGATATGTTATTGCTACATGTATATTGCATACTTATATTTGTTTGGGACAGGTACTCTGCAAGAACAGTAGCAAGTTCGAGCACTGGTTACCATTAAGTATCATGGTTCAGAAGTTCTTGCAAGGGACTCATACCTCTGAATTTCAGCAGGTAAATACACTTATAATAATTTTCTACCTTAATTTTTTTATTAATGTCAATATGATTGTTTTATTTTCATATAGATCTACATATTCATGGCTTTTTTCGTCATAATTTAAATTGTTATAATGGTGGGTTTTTTTTCAGGATCATATAATTACAGGGGTTGTTTCACATATTGCACACGAGATTGGATATACCTGTCAATCAGATATGTGGCAGCTCTTGGACGCACATAATAAAGAATATAAACATGACCATCTTATTCTTATGTTTAAGGTACTATAACTTGTAAATAGTGAGAATTAGTTTAAACTACTTCTTTTTCAATTCTATTGATAATTGACACTCTATTGTGTCCATACAACATGTATGATGAAATAACACTGTATGATTGTGTTATTGATTTGTTTTGTTATAATTTTAATTGCATTCAGAACTGACACAGATATAAAAGAACTTGAAATAGAATAGTAGATTTAAGAATGTATAATGCATTAGAACCATTTTAACAAGACCTTGGACTTTCGGTAAGATGTAACTGCTTTTTCTTGCATTAAAACACGTTAAATATGACACTGGTTTCAAGTGAAATATACACAGATTACGTAGTCTTAGTTCGAAAGCCAGACAAATCTTAATTGTTGATTAAAAAGAGGCATGGCGGAGTAGCAAGCAATGAAATAGATAGGCCTACAGGTATGTCACATTGCTGTTTGACACAAGTACCCGAAGTCCAAGCTCTTGATAAAATGGTTCTATCTGTGCTTTAAACCTGCCGCACATGATTTTTGTTTCATTCATTGCTAAATTAGAGTTGGTATTAGAACCATTTTAACAAGACCTTGGACTTTCGGTAGGATGTAACTATCATTTTCCTGCGTCAAAACAAGTTAAAAATGACGCTGGTTTGAAGTGAAATATACACAGATTGCGTAGGCTTAGCTCAAATACCAGACAAATCTTGTTGATTTCATAGAGCAATGGCTGAGTGGCCAACAATGAAATAGACAGGCCTACGTCACATTGCTGTTTGACACAACTACCCAAAGTCCAAGCTCTTGTTAAAATGGTTCTAATTTACACCTGGGTTGTAAGCCATTTTCCCTTTTACACAACCAAAAATGAATAATTTTCATGCTTTTTATTAATCAGAAATCACAGCTTATTGAAACAAGTTTGAAAGTTAAAACCTTCTTTAGAACCATGTTGACTTGTATATAATTATATCTATTTTATGGCCAATACATTTAGAAATTATTTTTAGGTGCTTGGTAACATTGGAAGTGTTATACAGACGTTCCCTTCGTTGAGTTCACGAGTTGACACAATAATTAAATCTACACTGCTTTGTGTAGAAACCATTGAAATTCCATATCACTTGTCTAAATCAGCTTTACAGGTACTGGTTTTTAGAATAATAAGACGAGTCACCATTTTGTAGTTATCATCACATACATGTATTTTGTCTTTTTTTTTTTTGCTGTGTATACTAGTTAAATTGCAACAAGGTCTTTTTACTAAAACATACGATTTATGTGAAAGATAAAACTCAGCAGTATCTAAATGCTTCTAGAATTGTTCTCAATATAACTTTTAGTATGATTTTATATATATATATATATATATATATATATATATATATATATATATATAGGCTATAGGTAGCCTAAATGCTACAGCTGACATCAGGTCGTCATTGCTGACCGTTCTGTACGACATCAATAGAGAGGCATCTCTTAGAACCCAGGCTTTCGTGACTTTGACAGAGACTGCAGATGAAGATTTGTTGACTACACTGTTGGAAATTCTGCATACAGACCCAATGGACTATATGAGGATGTACATGACTTCTTACGTTGAAGGTGTTATGGAAAATGAACAGCCTGATAGACAGGGGTATTTGTAACTTTCTCTTTTTCTCTCCATATCCAAATTGACATAAAATTTGTCACTTTTAATAGTCTTTATGTTAATTTTCTTGGTTTTATTTGCGTTCAATGTTATGATTGGTTTGCAATATGTAAAAAAAAGTTTATTACTAAATATACTTTTGCATATATTTGTATATTTGGGTTTTGTTTTATTAAAACGCTTATGAGAGAGTGACCTGAGACTTCTTGTTGAGAAAACTCATCCATTTACAAATGACTTTTGTAGACTGCCTTTTTGTGCTTTCACATAAAGATTCGATAAAGTAATTATCAGAATTTCTAAGCTATAATTACAAAACTTCAAAAACATCATAAATACATGACTGGTGTATTTCATGGCTACCTAAACATAAAGCTTCTGCAAGGTCGTGAATAAGTACAGTGCTTTCTGACATACATGTATATAACATTGCGTGTAGTAAATAATAAAGTTTAAGACAATATTACAATAATCGCAAATTAAATTAATGGTTATGATAAATGCTGATTGAAATTACAAAGTGACTCATCGAATGTGAAGATAACGATCATTAGTAGGGGATTATGTGTATATATAGATAGTGAAGTATTTTTTCTGTTATATGCAGGTATCGAGATCTCTGGAAAAAAGTTTTAAAAAAGGATGGTAGATACCTACCGTCTCACTCCTCCTTCTTAGTGGGAAGATCACTCTACATCGACCTGTCTAGATACCTCAAGTAAGAAAAGAGAATGAAAATAAAAGACTCAAACTCAATCTAATAATACTGTGGGATATGTTATAAAATAACGTACAGTACATGTATTAGCATTGTAATTTATAGAAGGTAAGATAGTTTGCATGTATCTTCTTTAATCTCTACCATTTTAGGTTACCTTTGAGCAGTAGTTTCCAAGGCCTACAGTTAGAGATGGACTTGGTTTACGATCCTGTGAAACCGTCCTACCAATCAACCGTCATTAAACTAAATTATTTTAATGGAAAAAAGTACAATATTTTGGAGATTGGTACAGATATGAGAGGTAACCCTGCCCACTGCCAAATCTAGTGTCTATCTCTAATAATTAATGTAACTCTACAGCAATTTTAGAAAAGCTCATTTTAACAGACACGTCATTCTCTTTATTTAATTCTTTTTCATCAAAAATCTTAAAACCTTTTTCAACCATTATGTTAAGATGACAAATGGTAGCCTCTGAATACGAGTGCTAAATGTTTTGAAATAATTAGTGTCAATTTACATACTATCTGTTCTTACCTTAAGAAAAATACCAATATAATTCTGGTATTCATTTTTACAAAGAATGTGATTGAGGAGTTGTTTAATATCAGCTACCCTATATAATTAATATTTGTGCTGCAGAAGAATTTTGAGTGGTGCAGACCTCTACACTCATTTCGATTAATGTCTCTAAAACTTCTTCTGATTGTCATCATATGTATCATCACCTCTTTGGTTGTCAGGTTTGGTGCAGCAGGATGAAAGTAGTAGTTATCAAGGAATATTCAACTTAATCTCGCTGTTCAAGAGGATAAAAGATGAAGTGGATAAGTCTGACACTGTTAATCCTAAAAAGATGTTTGGCAATTTTCATCCAGAGTTAGTACAGGAAATCAGAGGCTTGTTTCAGCGCATAAATTATCAAGGAGACAAAGAAGCACTCGGTGGATTGCTACACTGGAAACTGTTTGGTAATGTTGTCATCTTTTTGATATCTAAGAACACGAGAGAGAGAGAGAGAGAGAGAGAGAGAGAGAGAGAGAGAGAGAGCCTCAGGGTATGCCTCTCCACTTCGTCGTCTGAAAGAACTTTTATAACGGGAACATTGATATTGAACAGAATTATGGCGATTACTAGTTATAATTATTTGATTTTTTTGTAGGACATGAAGTTGCGTATATTGAAGCTCAACGTTTACTGGAGCTTTTAAGTGCTAAATATTTAACAACCAAAGGACACGAGTTTTTGGAAGTGTTTATGTTTCATTTTAACAAGGGATACAACCGCATAAAAACAAGGTAGCTAAACCAAAACTTGGTGTTAGTTAATCCTTGTAATATACAGATACATGTATAAAGTTGAATTTATTATAAAGACAAACATCAGGGACACGATTCCTGTATATTGGTTCAACTATGGCTAAACTGATTTGGCATCTTGGCTATCATTTAGACAATATTTTCTGCACTCTCAGATCATCCCAGATTATGGATTTGACCAAGGTTTTACCCACTGTCAGTGGAGCATCCTTAAACATGACAGTTCTTGTCCTTCACTCATCTGCTACAGAGGTCAAGGCCAAACTATCATTAAAAAATTTTCTGGTCGGACTCGGACCACTGGAGATGCTAGCCAGTGTCTCTCATCAGTAAGATTTACAACTTTTTTACACAATTTATTTTTGCTAGATTCATTTTAATATGTTTGTTTTTATGAATATATCTGGGATATATATGTACATGGTTCAGTTTAAATAGTTCATTTACAACGTTTATAACTTTTGATATACATTACAATTATGGTAGTAATATACTCGGCACTAAATGGGCTCAATCATTGAAAGCTTAGCTTTAAATGATAGATATACGTTCAAGCAATACATATACATAAGAAAATATCTATGTTTACATGCTAGTTTTTTTGTTATCACCTCTCAGACAGATGTACCCCCTTGCCAAAATTATTGACAATGATAAATTTGCCAGAAGTTTTTTTCCTAATATAATTATCAATTTTAAGGGAATTAGAACTGGATATACAAACTAGAGTATAAACATTTTTTAAACCATATCTCATAAATATTTTTGAGCAAATAGTTGTAAATAAGTACGCTTTATAGGCCGTATGTATCAAAATAGAATACAAAAAAGCGATGCATGTATCGTGTTTGGTCAATTTTTACTATTTTATGGACTCAAATCTAAATTCATGATGTTTATTCTAAAGAATAACATCTTAAAAAAAAATTGGTAAAATAAATTATATGTTGACGGATAAATTTTCACGCTATAAGCTCTAAACCAAGTACACCCTAAAGAAAAATTCCGAAAAAAACACATTTTGCTACAGTTTTTCTGTTTAGATCTGTCAACAATGCTAGATATCATTTAAACATTAATTAATTGACAATTGATTGAATTCGAAATAGCTTCTGTCTCTAAATTTAAACCGGTTTTAGTAAAAGAAAAAGGAAAATTTGGATTGGCGGGGGGGGGGGGGGGGGGTCATGAAAACAAAGAAATATAACCATACCCCAAATCCTGCTTAATCCAAAATTTAGTTTTTTCAATTTACTTTAATAAAATCGAGTTTCTCAACATTAACCATTTATATATCTCATACAATACATACATTGCCGTTCTAACTGCTTATTATTGTCATAGCTTACAACAGCGATGTAGAGCAAAATCAATACTGGATATCTAAAACGCTATGTAAACGTAGAACCAGTATTGTAGAATCCGTATTATGACGTTGTGCGATACTCGGACTACTTTAAATTTAATAGTTAAAACAATGAAAGTTAATATGTCACTGAAACGTTTCTAACCATAGTAAGTACATGTATCACCATTAATTTTATGTGGTTCTTTTTTTAGAGGGGCTTTTGAATTCCTTGGACAAATGACAGTAACCATACCTTCTTTAGTCTGTAAGAAAGCCAGAATGGTCACACATGGAGTTCTGAGAGGAACATTAGATGTAGATGCTATGTTGATGGCCTTCAAACCCAGCATCGAAATCTCCAAACACTTCAAGTTGACTCTATTTAGCAGAAACGATGGAACGAAAAAGGAGTTTGCATTAATTAAGTAAGAATCTGTTGTTTTCTAACGGTAAAAGAAAAAATATAAATCGAAGGACTGAACATTTGTATTGTAAACTAAAGATATTTTTTCAACATTCCTTTAGAAACAAAATGGTTCTGATGCATGGCGATGAAAAGGATGTAGAAGAAGTCCCTTTTCTTCCAAATTACTATGCGAAATTTGAACGGTGTTATGCCTGGTCCCCCCTGACAGACCAGGAAGTGTGTGTGAGGGCTGAGTACCCCAATGTCACAACCTCCACATCGCATGCCTACTTTCCTTTGTCTGGTCCCTTCTTTGCTTCAATTTTCAGAAAGAACAGGTACCTGCATGTATACAAGAGTCTTCGAGTCTACTTTTTATTGAAGGATTGAGAATGAATTGTACCGTTTCATTGCAAAATTTGTCTTCAAATTATTTTTTCCAAATGATTATATTTCTTAAAAAGTAATTTTATTATTTTAATCATTAGGATGTGTTTCTAATGATTTGATTTTATACGTCTTCATATATTATTGACTCTCTAATTCAGAATTTGAGTATTTTAGAGAAAAAGATATAATTATATTCTTTTGCGTGAAATGTTTATATAATAGAAAAAATTCCCAAGTACAAACTAACTATACTAGTATATGTAATACTCATTTGTATATTAAAGCAGAATTGATTGATTTGTCATTTAGATTTATTGTGTATAATCTAAGCAGAGTAATGAATACTGTTCAATACAATTAATTAATTAATAAACTTAATTTCAATAACCTTGTATAACTGTTCAACTATCTCATGATATGCGGTTAATTTGCATGTATTTAATTTAACTTTGTCATCATTTCAGCACATTTAGAGATATGAAATTAATAGCAGATTATCAGAAGAAAAAAGAATCAAATGACATTGAAATAATTATTGATACAACAGGTGAGTTAATAAAACCCTGATTTAATACAAGGACGATTATTGTTGGGCTGAAATATCCATTTTTTCACATTTATTTCATCGAAGTAATATCTACCTTAGTATAAAGTACATATACATGTGCTTAATTCATTATTTGAAATGTTTTCTGCCAAATCAGAAGGCAATATGATTATCTTTATAGTGTTATTTTACTGAATTTATTATCTATTTAAAACCAATACGAAATATAACAGATTTTGAATTTCAATAACTATGTTGGATTAACCAAGCATTTCAAATGTGTATACATTTTCAGGCAATACCAGAAATCAGGTGTTTAACCTTACCTTCAGTGACTTCCAGGGTCCATTTTCTTCCTTTACTGCTCAAATGAAGACCCCTAGCAAAGCTATCAAGTTCGATTGGATTAACGATAAAGTCATTAGTCCTGTAAATGACACAAAAGTAACCAGAAAAACACGTGGAATTACTGTAGAAACCCAAGGACAACACTTTTATGGAATAATATTAAAGGTAAGAAATAGAAATGAAATAATAATTCGCATTTCCAACATTTTCAGATATAAGAATAAAGATGAATTATTGATTTGAATATGACAATAAATTGTTTGTGCAATGAAACTAATAAATTATATTTTCCTCTCATGTAATTAGGACAACGATCAACATGTTTTTGTAACACCAAGTAACCTATCGTTGGAAGTATTTGCGCCCGAGTTTAAAGTGGAGATGAATTTGGAAACTAACTTTCAATTTAAATATAATTTCTTGAAAATACAAAGGAAACTGTTCTGGTATGTCAATGCTTTTTAAGATTCACATGTTATCTAATGCAATAACTACCTGTTTTAGGTTGTGCATCGCCCAATCAACAAGACTTGGAATGTCGTAGCAAAGATGTATTTTTAGAACAATGAAATATATGTAGTTTTAAATATTTAAATGTTAAATCAAGATATTTTGCTTTTGTTAGGTATTTATGGAGAATTAATTTAAAAGTAATTGAAAATCTTGTTGTTTTATATACATGTATACTGTAATTTACACATCCTACAATCTTTTTTTTAGCACTAAAACATGGCCTTTGTTGTATCCACTTCACATCAACACAAAGTTTGCATCAGAAAACGGAGACAAAACTGTATTACTTTTTAAATTTGAAGAGCAGATAAATAACATTTATGTCAACAAAGCAAGCAATCAGAATATTTCATTTCATTTCGGATATCCAGGTAAAAGCCATAAGATATTCTGTTATAAAAAAAAACAAAAATGATATCAAGATCATCTTTCTATTTATCTTTCTGTTTGGTTGTTGAAGTCATTTTATCAAGATTTCTCTTTAATTAAATCACAAAAATGGCAATGAACAGTATTTAAATCATATTTACTTTAATAGGTCAAGATATTAAAACAGAAATAGGTATAAAGAAAAGCGATGGATCACTGACTGATGTTTTAGTTGAAGTTTCCTATCTGGGACGAAATCAAAGTCAGGTGATGTAAACTTGGCCTAACTGTAACCACCCACTCCCAACAACAACATCAATATTATTATTGTTTTATCTCCTTACAGGAAAATTTGTTAATTGGTGCTAAAATAGAACAACTAGATGAACCTACTGCTGATGGATATCAATACTCATTCGTAGTGGAGCAACGACATAAGTACCAAGTTAATGTGTCGACCATGGTCAAGAATTTCACAAGGGAGATTGGGGCAGACCTTAATTTGACCTATAAACTGTTAGACACTAATGACGATTTTCGGGTAATTTAATCTCAAAGAATTTCATTTTTAAATTAATTTTGATCTCAAATATGTTCTTTAACATTGTTTGTTTTATAATACTTGTACCTGATAATAAATGATACAGCACTACATAAAAGCAACTTGTAACTGGTTTTATTATTCATTAGGAGAAAACAACAGAAATTCGGAAATTTGTTTCGGATCCTGAATGTTGGCGTCTTGGATTGTTAGGCCAACAAAAAGTAAACGTGAGGGCTAATGTGACCGGCAACATAGTCCCTGTGCAGCTAAAACATGGACCAGGCGTTAATATAGACTACAAACTGACCCTCACTTACCCATTCTGTAACAACTACATATATTTGATCGGTGAAGGAAATGTTGGAAAACTAGTAAAAGGAAATAAAAAAAACTACTGGTAGTATTTTAAGCATAAAATATTCACTTAATTAATTGATACCATTCTGCAATTGCACACAAAGTTGGTTATTGACGTATACATTTTTATATTGTACGGATAACTGGAAAAAAAGTTTTAAAGCAATGGATTATTCTCTTTAAAACCAGCTCAGTAACTCGTATAAACTTTTAGAATTATCCGTGCGCAGGCAATAGCTGATTAGGTAATAAACTGAAAATACATGTATTTAGCAAAAAAGAACTCTACCTGATCTGGTGTTGGGATATGGCTCTGTTGATCATGACAGTAAAAATGCGATACATATTGTATAATTCCTAAATATATAATTCCCGTTTCACTTTTTATTCAATTCCCCTTTTACAATTCATTCGGCGATTCTGACATATTGTATCTTTTCGGAGCGCCAAATTTCTTTTATACTTTTTTATGGTCAAATAAAAGCGAGATTTCAAAATACACGAGGATTGTTTCTCTCGATTTTAAGCGGATAATAATTCCTCGCGTTTAATTAGGAAATAACAGTAGGTGACTGCTAGTGCTTTCTGTGCCATTATACACCTTACATCCCTCAAAGCAAAGCGTCATTTGTAAACGACTATCTGTGGTACTAATTAGTTTACTATATGTTTATTTATTGGTTAAGAGATACGGCCTTTAGGTAACCTTTTAACTTATTTGAAATATTCACGATTTGTCTCATTTATATAGCAGATCTTTGTATTTATTCACTAATAATAATAATTTATAATATAACATATAATTAAAAAAAAACACCATTTTTTGTATTGATAGTGTTTGTGAAATATACCTTATTTTTTATGTTTCAGGCATTGGTTCACCTCAAGCTTTTTATATGGAAGCCATAAGGAGGCTAATATTCCAAGGGAGGATTTAAATACTTCTGTTGCCGCACATTTTAACTTAACTCTAAAAAGAATCATTGACAGTGAATATGAAAATAGTTTATCTATTCTTGTGCTGAATAATGTTGATCCTTCCTGGTTTTTCAACGTCTCCCACATGTTCCAGTTTCTAATCAACGAAAAAAACAAGACTGATATTTTTATTCAACTAAAGTCGCACCAAGACACTCCGTGGCAATTTGTGAATTATCATCTTGAAAGTAAGTGCGTTGCTAAAGATATAACTATGTAGAGATAAGCTGAGGTTATAAAAATCAGTGTGAATTATATTTTTGATTAAGATACAATGTCCAATGATAATAAAAATAGTTCTTAAAATATTAAAAAGAATTGTTAAGGAATCCTTATTTTTGGTCGTGGCTTATTTTCATTTGTTACATTTTGACTATAAATGTATGGCACGCCAAATTTACAAAAATTAGCTAAACATAGTGTCACATTTGATAAATTATGTTTATCAACTGATAACTATAGTTTACGAACCGCAAACTATAGTTAACGGTTCGTTAACTATAGTTTTCGTCTGTAAAACTATATTTAACGGTTTTAAATTATAGTTAACAAATGATAATCTAAGTTTATCTGTCTGCAAATAGCGTTAACAATAGATTTTGCTGATAAATATTGATTCACATCTGTAAACTATAATTTACATTCGTTAACTATGGTTAAGAGTTGTTAATCATAGTTTTACACTGTGAAACTATATTTATCAGATAAATTATGTTTTGCAATCGCAAATGGTTGTTTTCAGTGTTAGTTTTACACTTCTGAAACATAGATGATCGCGTTAACTATGGTTTACAGATGTGAAATATAGATTAACGGCGTTAAATAAAGTTTCACAGATGATAAACTAGGTTTATCAACTGTTAACTGTAGTTTACGGACGCTAAACTATTTGTTAACTATAGTTTATGAACCGTAAATTATACTTAATGATTCGTTAAGTATAATTAACGATCCGTTAACTTTAGTTTTTATCTGCAAAACCATATTTAACGGTTGTAAACTAGAGTTTACGAATTATAAGTTTATCTGTCTGCAAATTACGTTAACGATCGATTTTGCTGATAAATTTAGATTTACATCTGTAAACTATTATTTGCATTCGTTAAATATGGCTAAAAGTTTACTTATTTATCATAGTTTTACACTCGTGAAATTTTATTTATCAGATAAACTATGTTTTGCAATCGCAAATGGTTGTTTTCAGTGTTAATTATAGTTCTAAACTTCTGAAACATAGATGATCGCGTTAACTATGGGTTACAGATATAAAATATAGATTAACGGCGTTAATTATAGTTTTCTGTCCGTAAACTATAGTTTACAGTCATTAAACGTAGTTTATCGACTGTGAAACTATGATTAGCTCATTTTTGTGAATTTGGCGTGCCATATAAATGTACAAACATGGTATTAACAATTGCACTGAGTTATCTTTTTGAGCAGTTATTCACAAATGCGTATTCATATATCATGTTTTTATGAACAAAAATGGTCATTGCTAATTTAGTTATTTCATGTTATTCCTTCATAAAATATTTATGTAAATAGTAATTTCCTTACAATGTTTACAAGTATGTTAAAACTGTGAGTGATTTAAAATAGGTTTTATAAAATAACAATCAGTACCACAAAAGCAAATTAAATATATATCTATCACTGCCCATTTAATAATATTTCATCAATCCAGGTAAAATTTTAGTAGAATTTTGTTATTTGTACTATGCTATTGAAGACTGATCATACATGTAAATGTATGCACTAATAATAAAGTATCAGTAAAACCCACTGTATTTTAAATATGATTTCGTTCCATTTTATTTCTCCTTTAAAATGAAACGAATTTAATGAGATACTAGTAATTGATTTTCAAATTACATGAACACATATTATTCCGATATCAGATATAATAATTTTAAGCTGAATATTCAAGGTATTTTTAAAAAATATTTTGTCGTAAATTGATACTATGGGCCAAAAAAAATAAACCTATTAAAAACCCATTGTTCCGTGTTGTAGAAAATTTAGCGTTGAGAAGCAATAACATTTCGCGATGGTGGATTGAATTCCTTACCAACTTTTCCAACTCCTACTGGAGTTTGAATGATAACCTAACGTTTATTGTTCGCAACAACACGTCTTCTTTGGACTACAATGCAACTGTGTTCAGTAAGGTAAGCAATTAATCATTATACGTTGATGATACTCTGGCATTGATTATTTAGCTGTGTTTTTACAAAATTTAATACTGAATATATATGAAATAACTTTGATTGACCAGCGGGTAAATTCTCCTCTTCATCTTTAATTTAATTTAATTTAAACATATTTTATTGAGTAATCAAATGGATTAGGCAACAGGCAAAGCCTATATAAACCCTCTCCAAAATACAAAGTCAAGTAATGGTGTTATAAAATAATCTATAGAATATAGTATTGCCAGTTTACAGAGTGATACATTATTGATCTTTTTAGTATACAAGACAAGGGATAATTGGATATTAAATAATAAACTTTACATTTGTCATGTATAAATTGTACGTAATTTGTTGTTTAACATATATAAGAACACATTCATACCTACATTTATAAACCCATCACCTCATTCATTCATACCGACAGACAAACATAAGTATAGAGTTTTCATGATCCAGCCCATTTGAAGGAAACAGTAATTAAAAGAGTACTAATTAAAAAAAAAAAAAAAAAAAAAAAAAAGTCAAAAACGCTTAGAAGCTATGATATAACTATGAACATAAGAAAAGATTTTACAATTTAAGTTGTAGGAAAAGTCAGAGCTACCATAAAGAATATAGTTAATATGAAAAGGTACACTAATGTCATTAAATTGATTAAAAAGTTGAACTCTTTGTTGAGTGTATCTTGGACACTCGAAAAAAAAATGCATATTTCCTTCAGATTCAGAACCACAGTTTGTACATCGACTATCATTAATTAAAAAATCCTTAAATAAATGAGCATTTAAATTGCTAGCTTTATTCCGTAATTGACATAAAATAATATTTTCTTTCCTATTGCCAAAGCTGTAATGTTTGTAAGATTTGGGTATATTTTGGTTTTTGAGTTTAGACTTAAAAATAGACAAAGATGATGAATCTTTTATTTCTGCATCAAGATTATTCCATAATTTAATTGTAGACGGAATAAAGCTATTGTAATAAGAAGTGGTCCGACATAGTGGCAGAGAGTAAAAATTGCCATTAGACCTAAGATTATATGCATGTTCAGTTGGAAAGTATGGTTGAATTAAATCTAACAAGTATTGCGGTGCTAAACCATGAATTATTTTGTAGAATAGAATAAGCTTGTGTTTATCCCTTCGAGATTGTAGGGTTTCCCAGCCAAGTTCACTATATAAAATACTTTTAGAGGAGTTAACTCTCAACCCTGTTATTATTCTGGCTGCTTCTATTTGTACCTTTTCAAGCAATTCAGAGTTTTCCTTGGTACAGTTGGCCCACACAACATCACCATATTCTAGTATAGGTCTGATAAAAGCCATATATATTTTAACAAGTGTTTCTCTATCAATTGTATGCTTGAGCAATCTTAATATATTCAACCTTTTGCATGCCTTTTCATAAATACCATTAATATGATTGGACCAACCACCATCAGACTGTAGATGTAAGCCTAAGTGTACATGACTTTTTTTATTGTTTATGATTTCTCCATTATATCCAAACAGAATTGCAGGATAGTTTATATTTTTTCTCGTAAAGTCAACATTTACAGTTTTATTTGCATTAAAATCTACAGCCCAGGTGTTTGACCAATTTTTTATTATGTTAAGGTCATTAGTAATTGATAAAGTTTGTTGTATGACATCATCATCAATAATAGCAAATAGAGAAGTATCATCTGCAAATAATCTAATATTGTTTGTAATGCCATTAGTAATGTCATTTATATATAGCAGGAATAGAAAAGGACCAAGTACTGAACCCTGTGGAACCCCAGCATCTAACATCTGAAATGTAGATGTAAATCCTTCTAATGTTACTCTCTGTTGCCTATGAGTCAAATAATCTTCTATCCAGCCTAATATGTTACCCCCAAAACCTAGTCCCTCAAGTTTATGAATAAGACCAAGATGCCAAACTCTATCGAATGCTTTAGAAATATCACAAAAGATAAATCGAATATCTTTTCCTCTATCTAGATTTGATATAATTTTATCATAAATTTCTACTAGTTGGTTTACAGTTGAATCCCCTGGCTGGAACCCTGACTGGAATTTTGATAGTAGCTCATTGTCTTTAATGTAATTAAACATATATTTGAACAATATTTTTTCCATAATCTTACACAATGAGCTTGTTAAAGAAATAGGTCTATAATTATTAAGATTATCAGCACTGCCCTTGTTCTTAAATACAGGTGTAACATTAGCTTGTTTCCAGATATATGGTAGACATTTTTTACTAAGAGATAGGTTGAATAGTTTAGTGAGAGGTTTATATATAGAAGAAGAAGTTGCTTTGAGAATTCTTGGAGAAATACCATCTGGTCCTGGAGGTTTAGTTACATTAAGTATTTTTAATTGGTCAATTACATCTTGCTCAGTTATTTTAATATCATTAAATTCAAGATCAGGGGGTCCAGGCCCATGCTCAGGTAGCTTTGGGACATCATTAAGACTTGATATGCTTGAGAAAAAAGAGTTAAATTCATCTTCATTTTAATTCTACCGTAGTAAATTAGATTGAATAGGTACATATCATATGTGTATTTACAAGTTTTATTTGTGTTTTAAAATATTTGAATGATAAAAAAGAACATCAAATTTTGATGAAACTTGGTGTGGTTTTTTTTTTATTTTTTTTTTGTTACGGCAGATCTCATTTATCCCTCTAAATGTAACTTATGGTTTGTCTGGAAGAGAAAGGAGCCGCAAATTTCCAGATTTGCAGTTTTACTTTTTGCCAGGAAATGCAGAATATTCTGTCACAGTAAACTTCATCACGCCTTCCCATATGAATATAACACTGACTTCAGAAGTGAAGGTAAATTATAAACAAATTGTAAAAACAAAATTATGTTCATTACTGGAATTTGATCAATCATCCTTCAGACGATATTTAACGTATCATCTTCAATCAGTTCGCAATTATTATGATTAATTTGAGCGTTGCATTATATTAAGTTAAGGCTTTTGCCCCTGTATACTCTTTGAAAAGAGCAAAGTAAAGGACAGAAAATTTAAGAAAGAATCAATACAAATTTCAATTCTACCTATGATTATGATAAGAAGTAGATAAATCAAAAATTGCCAAGCTAAAAGATTATTTTGTACAGATATACTGATATGCAGATTTCAATGCACTTTTTATTTTATTTTTATTTAATCAATTTAATTATTATTTAAGTATTTGGATAGGTATTGCATTAATCAGATTGTGCAAACAA
Organism: Magallana ariakensis; assembly: GCA_020458035.1. Classification (NCBI taxonomy): domain Eukaryota; kingdom Metazoa; phylum Mollusca; class Bivalvia; order Ostreida; family Ostreidae; genus Magallana; species Magallana ariakensis. The sequence continues at coordinate 40,135,622 of CM035817.1, forward strand.
GTAACAATAATGAATGATTGCTCATTCATAAGACTTAATAACGTTTCTAAGTTTGAAGAATGGTATCATAGGTTCAAGAAAAAAACCCATATTGTTTTGCAGGTCAACGTAAACCACCTTCTGACCTTGGAGATGGAATTGACGGGCCCTACCCAGCTGACTAACACACTTCACTGGGACACAGATAAAGCATCATTACCTCTGAAACTCCGGGGACTTGGAGCCTTTAAAGACATCATAGCACAAAGCCTACTCAAAGCCAGCAGTGTCATGATGACTAATCTCAGAAAAACACTCCCTGAGAAAGAAATACCTTTCTTGAACATGGTACAACAATTTTTTTATATAGCATTACTTGTTTTTGCAAGTAAAACGTGATTATAATTTTGGTTTAGACTATTTGATTGTTATTTCATTTGAATAGTGCACATTGTTATCATACATTTCTGGGTACCTGGGAATTTAAAAAGAGATTGCATTTATTTCTTTGTAGACTATACGTGAATTCTTGAAGAATCATCTGAAGCCATTTTTACACACTGTGCCATTTACTAACACAATAAATGGCTTACTTCAATACAAATTGATTTTAAATAATGAAACAGGTAAAATACTAAAAAGTAAAAACAGAAGAATATGGTTATATAAATGATAATTAGATGTTTGATTATGTTAATTAATACGCATTTGTTTTTATAGGGTCAATATTATATTGGCACATGGATGTGTACGTTGCAAAATTGTTCAAGGTACTTGGAAGTTCTCTTCAAAACACCCCAAGCATTTTTCTGGGGACATTTAATAATCTACAGAGGAGACTTGTAGAGGTTTTGACGAAAGGAAAGCTTGTTTGGGTATCTCCAATTCCAGTCAAGCTTGTTAATTTCTTTGTAAGTTACATTATTCAATCAAAATGCAACATACAAGTTTGAGTTTTTATAGAAGACGACTGAATTGATTGGGTGGTTATTTCGGTTGACTTATTAGTACCCATGCGCTTTTGAATATTTTTATCAAATATTTCTCTAAAATATTTTTACCTCATAGTTTGTTTTTAAACTGTAAATTTTGGAAATACAAATTCCCAACTGACCTCTGTAAAGATTTGTTAAGGCTAGGATGGGACTCAATTGGACATGTCATTAGATTGTTTTACACTTAAAAATATACTTTTGTACTCTTGTAGAATCTCTGTAAATCTAGTTGTGTCGGACGTGTCATCTAGCTTACCCTGTCCTAGCTTCATTTATTACTGTAGTATACCATCCAATAACTTGAACTTTATCTATTTCCAAACTATAACCCATTCATGTGAATAACTTCATCCATTCCTCATGATCAGTTTAATTTTTTAACTGGACAATCATAATTATGTTTATCGACATATCGCACTTCAAAGTTTTTTCCAAGTTTGACTAATAGCTCGTTTGCATTTCGGATCTCATTTTCTAACTTATTCTATTTTGTTTTCATGTGTCATTATACTAATTATTATACTAAATTCATCGGACATTGCTCTGTTGGGAAATGATGCACATTACACATTTATGTTGATTCTATTCCTTCTGGGCAGAGATGGGAATTAGACATCGGACAAAGATACATCAAGTATTTGTCATCAGTTTTGAGGAGAGGAGAACTTAGTTCAACAAATCACGTTGCTCGTGTTGAAAATTTCAGGAATATCAGAACATTTGATGGAAACAGTTATACAATTCCAGGTACAAGAGCGCTTTCAAAATAAGTAGGGTGATTGATAATTAAATAAATTCAAAGAATAGAATTAGCAAATAAAGGTAATTGTTTGCTTTTGTTGTGTTTTTTGTGTAGTTAGCGTGTTGGAATGTAAACATTTGCTGACAGCTGACTTTCAGCATGGAAAGTTTGCAGTGGTTCTCTCAGTCAATGAAATCACTCTTTTAACTGTGACACAATCAGTTACGGTGGACGCCCAAGGTAGATTATTCCTGGGAGATTGTGACAGACCTATGTAAGTGAAGTGAAATGTTTACTCTCTGAACTTGATTGGATTGATTTTATAAATAAAAATAGTAAAGACTATAATTACAAAGCACGATGTTTTACGTGTGTGATGAACAACAGGAAATTATCTTGCAACTGTTTGTATTGCTGTGTTTGTATCCTCACTAATTTGAACTACGTTGGATGTATTAGCTTTATTCTCTAAAAATTAATTTCATTTGTAAGTTTGAAATGTATATAGGAGAAAGGTTAAAAGCATAACTTGATTTTAGTAATCAAGATGGACAGCAAAGATGGTTGCTAAAGCCAAATAATTCATTCAAGTCTTTTCAAACATCATAAAAAGGGAATAAAATTGTGTGAATATTTTGTAGAACATCTTTTCCACAAATCCGAAAGGAAATGCAAATTGAAAGACGAAATAACAGGTCAATACAAATCAAAACAGACTATGGTATAAGTCTGACCTTCAATACTGTCAGTAATGATTGTCGCTTGGAAATTACCTCTAAGTTCAGAAACCAGACCTTGGGGCTTCTGGGAAATCCCGACTCAGAAAAGGGCACAGATTGGAGAAATCCTGATGGAGAAATACTTTTAAAACTTGGCCAGTTCATCCCAGATTATGCCCTAGGCCATCCCAAGTATTGTCACCAAGAAAAAAAAGTACAAGACATATCCCATATGTACAAAGAATTCAGTAAGTAGACACTTCATCGTGTAATTTTCTTTAAGCTTGTTTGATATGCTAGAACCAAGTGCTTTCAACTGGATAATCGATGTATCTTACCATCTTTCATATGTGATGCAAATATTACCGTAATTTAAGATATTCTAAAAGATGTTGTCATTGTTTCACAGCTATAGCAAATTCCAGAGTCACCATACCAGTTGACATTGTTTTAGTTGCTTTGGAGACCACAAAGTTGATTGAGGGCCTTGATTCTGTACTTTTGGGTTTCATCAAATCTCTACAGGGGAGGTTTACAGATATAAATATTGGTGTGCTTATTTCCGGGAGCAAAAATATCATCAATCCTCAACAGTAAGCATACACAAAGAAACCTCTATAATAATTTCAAGATATATTTGTTATAAGTTGTTCTATCAGTATCTTTATTAAGAATTTGAAAATTTAGCATATGCTAACAGTCATATTTTCAAAAGTATTTCATACGTAATACGTTAACAAAGTTAAGGTTTAATTGCAGATTTTAGTTGCTTTAAGTCGGTCTGCTTAAACTTAATCACAAGAATTATGTTTTTTAAGTTGTCCTGATATAATGCAGATTTAAAGTCATTTGTTTTGTGAAAATTAACTTTATATGGCATTTGTTTTAAAAGAGAAGAGCGATTAATAAAAGTAACTTAGTGTACAAATAAAAAACATGTATTGTATTTATACAAATGTAGATATTTCATGGACGCCGAGCTCATTAACAGCACTACATTGGAAGAAATATGGAGAACAGAGTTCACGACAGAGGCATCTTTATTGTTGAACGTGGCCGCCTCCTATCCATACAGAACACACAGTCATAAAATTATACTGTTACTGTCTCCAAATTACGTAAGCCAATAACTATAATATAAGTAACGTCGACACTTCAATATCCGGTGACGTCTAGTTTTAAGGAATGAATCTCGAAGAGGCATAAAAATCAGTACTATTAGAAAATAATCCAGTATTGTACATGTATTTAAAAAGTTGAATGTTTTACAGGTTAAGGTTTTAAAATCGGTTTTTAAGTTTGCTGTAGGGGAAATTCATGGGTATTTTCGTGCAAAAATAAATTCCATATTCTCACTGGTTTAGAACAGCACAATATGATTGTGTATTGATATCGTATACTTTATAATTTTAAAACTGTTAATTTAAATTTAACCTAAATTAATATAAAACTTTCAATTGCTAAATGAAATATAGGATTAATATTTCAATCGCTATCGATTTGTTAGCAAGTTTCTTTTATATTAGTACCCATATATTGATCGTATCATTTTTATTAGGATGTTTTAAATGCATCGAGCTCAATCGACTTGAAGACTTTGTTTGACCAGAGAAAGATTACGTTATATATGGCATGTAACTATGAACGATTCAAGAAGAACGTTCTAGGGGTTGGCTGGGACAGTGCAGCCATCATGCATCAGTCCAGGATATACAAAATGATGTCTTTTCCAAAGGTGAGGAGCCTTATGAGACATTCTGCACTGTTAAGGTTTTAGAAGCTCACCTGAGCCGAAGGCTCAAGTGAGCTTTTCTGATCAAAATTTGTCCGTTGTCTGTCGTCGTTGGCGTTGGTGTTGACGTTGGCGTTGTAAACTTTTCACATTTTCATCTTCTTCTCCAGAACCACTGGGCCAATTTCAACCAAACTTTGCACAAAGTATAATTAGGTGAAGGGGATTCAGGTTTGTTCAAATGAAGGGTCACGCCCTCTTTAAAGGGGAGATAATTTAGAATTATTGAAAATTTGTTGGTATTTTTCAAAAATCTTCTTCTCAAAAACTGATCGCCCAGAAAAGCTAAAACTTGTGTGAAAGCATCCTCAGGTAAGGTAGATTCAAGTTTGTTCAAATCATGATCCCGGGGGTAGGGTTGGGCCACAATGGGGGGTCGAATTTTTCCATAGGAATATATAGGGTTAATCTTTAAAAATCTTCTTCTCAGAAACTAATCAGCCAGGAAAGCTGAAACTTGTGTGGACGCATCCTCAGGTAAGGTAGATTCAAGTTTGTTCAAATCATGACCTCGTGGGTAGGGTGGGCCACAATGGGAGGTCAAATTTTTACATAGGAATATATAGAGAAAAATCTTTAAAAATCTTCTTCTCAGAAACTAATCAGCCAGGAAAGCTGAAACTTGTGTTGAAGCATCCTCAGGTTGGGTTGATTCAAATTTGTTCAAATCATTATCCCCGGGGGTAGGGTGGGGCCACGATGGGGGGTCAAATTTTTACATAGGAATATATATAGAAAATATTTAAAAACCTTTTTCTCAAAAACTAATCAGCCAGAAAAGCTGAAACTTGTGGAGAAGCATCTTCAGGTAAAGTAGATTCAAGTTTGTTCAAATCATGATCCCCAGGATTAGGGTGGGGTCACAATTGGGGGGTTTGAATTTTTACATAGGAATATATAGAGAAAATCTTTAAAAATCTTCTTCTCAGAAACTAATCAGCCAGGAAAGCTGAAACTTGTGTGGAAGCATCCTCAGGTTGGGTTGATTCAAATTTGTTCAAATCATGATCCCCAGGGTAAGGGTGGGGTCAAAAGTGGGGGGGGGACACATTTTTACATAGGAATATATAGAGACAAATCTTTAAAAATCTTCCTCTAAAAACCATTTGCCTAGAAAAACTGTTACTTTACTGAAAGCAACCTCAGATAGTGTAGATTCAAATTCGTTAAAATCAAAATCTTGAGTAGGGTGGGACCACATTGGGGATCCAATTTTACAAAAGAAAAATTTTTAATTATTCACAAAAACTGAAATGTTATAATATATGGTTTAACTTATATGCAAGCATTTTGACATATTGCTGATTTTTTTTAGATTGTTTAGACTTTGGCCCTTGGACGATTTATCAACCTCACAAAGGGTTCAGAGTTTGATGTAGGTTTATATACCATATATAAACAGTTGTTTAGGATCTTTTTGAGAACTGCAATGCTCAACATGTTATATGACTTTAAAATCATCCTGTTAGAAAAGGGACCTAATTATAAACATATATAAGAATATCCAGGGTGAAAGAATGGATTTTTATTTACACAGGATCGACATGCATCATACCACATTGTACAGATATTTTGTATAATGACTCCATTAAACTGATTTTATCATGTCTATTGTTGCTCAGGTGAGCACTGTGGCCTATGGGCCTCTGTTAAATAACATGTCTTTATTAAGCTTAATAAATCAAGAGCATGTTCTTTTGGACACAATTTAGTCAATCTACTGCTCAAGCTTTGTGGGTTTCTTTATTTGTTTGGGGTTTTTTTTGGGGGGGGGGGGAGGGGGTTAGTTTGATTTGTTGGGGGGGGGGGGCTGGGTTATTATTAAAATGTTATCATGTTCCATTTTTCTACATTCTGTATTTTAATTTGTAGCTAAGGGGGATGTGCGGCCATCTTGTACATGTAAACATTTCTTGAACTGGCTTATTTCTGCACAAAGCTGGCCAAAACTGTTGTTCAAGATGAAAAAGCAATAAATATGAGATTTTACATGTTGTTTTGTGTGCAGATTATGCATTTAAGAATAGAACAATGCTTTTTTAATCACTTAGAACAGCTGTAGACCTGCGCAGCTGCAGAATTATTTTGAAGATTTAAAAATCTGAAAAAGTAACAGGGGAGTTGATTGGTGTCCTCTCTACAACCATTTGTTGAGAAAAAGTTTGAATTTTGCACATTAATGTAAAAACTTTGCCTAAAAATAGGATACCCTATTTGAATCAGTCGGCATGTGATCTATTTTTAGAACAAGAAAATTTCAAGCTATACTTAGAACTCTCGTGTCTATGGAGGCACATTGACGTTATATTTTCAGCGATAAAAATAAATGTCAATTCAAAACATTCTGGACTGAATGTGACAGACATATCTATACCAATATCTCGTGCAAATTGATGGTTTTTGAGACTCATTTTAAGAACGGGGTACCCTCTTTTTAGACAAAGTTACAACTCAAATAAGAAAGCTTTTACCTTTTTCTCAAAAATGGTTGTAGAGTGGACACTAATGACTTTATTTCATACCTTTTCATTTTTTTAAATCTTGAATTTAAGTCTGTAGCTGCGCAGTTATAAGTGATTTAAAAATACATTGTTCTGCCCTTGTATGCGTAATTTGCATACAAAGCAACATGTTTAACGTCATATTTATAATTGCTTTTGACAACAGGTTTAGAAAAAAGCCAGTTCAAGAAATGTTTACATTTTTCTTCTCAAATGTAAAAGATGGCCGCATATCCCCCTTAACGCGTTGATTGTTCATGCATTTCAGAGTGAAGCAGCCAATATTCTGAAGGACACATCAGGAGCCTTGTTTGACTTGGAACCACTAATTAACAGTGATGTCAGTAAAATGGACACACTGACTAAATACATACACGAAGAGAGTTCTAGAAATAGTCGGTGTTTGTAGACATGTTTGTAATGGTATAAATTTAAAAATACGTGGTATCGGAGTCATCTTACAAAAATGTTTTTGGGTTTTAGGTAATGGTATCAGTGTACCGGTATTCATACTGTTTTATACAATCGAACAGTTTGTTTTAGTACTCTGGTCAATTCATTGTTTTAATATATGAACTTGATTATTTGCATAATACATTATAATACCTCTGAAGATAAACTTACAACTACTTGGAAGTTTTAAATTTTTCAAAATACTAATCATCAACAGTAAAACTGAGGGTACAACATTTCAACAGAATAACTTACAAAAAAAGAACAGCATGTAGCTAAGCTATAGATTTCCTGTCCAGAAAAACCAGGAAACAGAAATTTAACTACTACTAATGTTTGTAGAACAAACTTCATTAAATAAATATTGATGGCCATGAAAAGGTCACAAAATTGTAACAGACTGGGAACATTAAAGGATAATAACTGAAGTGAAGAATTTAACAGATTTTATTAACAATCAAAAATATAATTCACAAAAAGCAAGAACGTTCTCTTCATCATTGATTATCTTAAACTCAAACTAAAATATCCAAATAAGATTAATACACTTCAAAGCTTCTGATTACAATGCAACTAACTGAATTAATTTATGTAGGAAATGCTTAAATTAAGTATTGCCACAAAAGTTATAAAAAAAATCCTGTCCTCAAATAAATTCTGTCCTCAAATTAGAGACTAAACAATTACCAATGATTTAATAAAGATTTCAATCATAGGTAAAGCTCGGTTTGGTTGAAATACAATCTTTCTGAAACAGTTTTTTGGAGGACTTCAAATGGTTGAAACAATCTTTCTGGTACAGTAATTTGGAAAACTTGAAAACACATTGGTACAAATAAATGTTTACATCATGAAAAATGACAGCATTTAAGATAAAACTTATAAAAACCAGTCGCTGGTTCTTTGTGTAATAGTAATTGAGACTCATAAAAGGTTAAGCAAGGAATAATAATTTCAAGATTGAAAGACTGAATTCACTGGTTTAATCCTGACAGCGTTTGAGATATAACTTTCTGTATAACTGGTTCTTTGTCTAATAATCTTTGGGACTCAGAAAGACTGCAGCACAGGATGGCAGAGAGCAAAGCACGAGGAACAACCTAAAGACGAAAGAAAGTAAGCGTGTTACCCTATACACATTGAGACTTTTGTATTCTTATAAGCCTGACAATTAAATATTAATTTGATGTGTTAAAGACTTTGCTGTACCTGAGAAAGAGGTGTTGCGGTTTCAATATGACTAGATATTGGGCGTTCCCTGATTTCTTCGGATAAGTTGTCAGTGTTATAAATAGATCGAAGCAAACAGTCTTTGCTGTCTTCTAGTGAGAGCTCGGAAAATCTCTGAAATGTATCATATCATATGTACAATATATCATGTCATAAGTTCTAATATCAAAATTAAGATTTGCCATTTCAATAAATAACATTTTTAACAAAGAAAGCAATAGTTAAAAGTTAAAATTTGTATTACCTTAAAATATTATCTAACTTAATTAAAACAATTTATCTAATATACATGTATATAAAAAATTTGTGATGTTCTTTAAATGACCCTTTACAAACAAATTATGATTTGGGGGGGGGGGTAAAGAAAAAAACTTTGAAAATCTGTCTTAATAAAAATATATAAATATAAAAAATATAAATATCAGAAATAAAATTACGTCAATTGAATATTAAAAAAGCATACAAACACTGTGCCGGATTTTTATGTCAGTGCCAATGTGGCATTTTTGCACCCGTCCAAGCTGCATATATCGAGAAACTCAAATATGCCTATGATTGACCGATGCTTAAATAGTTTACAACCACCTTTGTTATCATTATATCTCACCTGTCAGGTGAGAGATTTCTCACTAGTCAGATGAGATATTTACCTTTCAAAGCTAAATTCCTACAGGAAAATAACTTTTCCCATAGAAAAATCCCATAGGAAAAACAATTCCAATAGGAAATTAGAAATTTCCTATCGGAATACAAGAACTTCCTACAGGAATTTCAATTCCGATAGGATTTGATAAAATCCAATAGGAAATTTTAATTTCCTATAGGAAAACTACCTGTCTGAGTCAACTTCCTACAGGAAATATTTTTCTCCTATAGGAAATATAATTCCTATAGGATTTTTAGAAAATCCAATAGGATTGTCAATATTTCCTGTAGGAGAATCGTTTCTCCTATGGGATATTCATTTTCCTATAGGATATTAATTTTTAAAGGTAAATATCTCACCTGTCAGGTGAAACACACTAAAAACAAGTGGTTATATACTCTCTAGACAATGATCTATCATTTGGTATATATGGATTTTTCCGAAACTGCATCTTAAGCGGGTGCAAAAATGCCACTTTGGCACTGGCATAATTATCCCACACAGTGTTTTTAACATATCATTGAAATAAAATAGCAAATATTATGGTCAAGATCTAGTAAATGAAAGATGCCTACAGGTTTATGAAATTCAGTATATAAATTCTCTCAACAATCCTTCATATTATCAATAGCTTTTTTTGAAAGGGTCAACCAGGGCTTAATTTTTTGGGAACACATAATGAAAAACCATGTTTTTCATGGTGTCTGTCAATATCTATGTAATATTAAGGAAATAAGTAAAAAATCTTGGGAGTTTTGTCCAAAGGATGACTGCACTTAGCGCCGGGTTTTGGGCCCTTTTCGGTCGCTTCTGTTGCGTTTATTTCTTAACCTTATATCACTTTTGTTAAATATTTTAAAGAGTCTAGTCAATTTCCAACATGAATTAAGATTTTAGACTGTGATACAATAAGCTCATTCTATGTTTTTCTCTTTACAACTTTCGAAAAAAGGAGAATTTTCGCTTATCTGCCCTTGATCAAACATAAGATTGATATTAATATGCACGAGAGGTGGAGAATGTTACTAAAATTAGACTAGCATGAATAACAATGCCATGTTTAAAAATTTATGTGATCACTCTTTCACCATAAACCTATCTATTCTATATGGTACAAGTATACTATTTACTATGGTTTCAACAATTAGACCACGCCCATGTACATGAAAGTACAGAAGACTTTAAATAAATCAATTAATGATAACCTTAAAGTGTTCGAAAGCATTGTCCTAGCTAGCACATAACATGCTACCTTAAACGTCACGTGATAGCATTTTGTATTCACAAAGTTACCTGGGGTGAGAAATCACGTGGTGAATTATAATATTCAACATGCATCAACCATTGGTTACAACGGGGAAAGCGAAAGTAAGAAGGAGCAGTTTTTTCTCATTTTAACCATGAGCGCATGTTTGTCTATTAATCTCCCTTTGACATAACTTTGATAATGCAAATATACAACTACTGTTAAACGGAGAACAATAGACAAACATGCGCTGACTATGTATGAAGTCAGTATAAAAGTGGGCGTCCTCATTATCGTATGGAGATTCAAGAAATCGTGATGACCCCTGCCTATGAAAACAAATTCGTACTTGGTAACAACATACTTTTATTTAACGCAACTACGTAAAGTTGCAGTTTAGATGTTGACCATTTCTGCAATTGAAAGAAAAATTCTTCTTTTAAATGTTTATTTTCTCGCAAATATCGCATGTCCTTAAGTGCAGTCATCCTTTGACATAAGAAATATATCTAGAATGCCTACAGCCTCTCCAAAATCGGCATCAAACAAGGTTTTGACATCCCTTTAAAAATGATGTCAAATTGAATATAGGTACATGTATGTGGATTACATTTTCCATAATTTAATATAGAATGTCAAGAAACTGTTTTATTTTCTACATAAAGTCTTCAAAACCGTAAAGTACGGGAAAAAGATTTAACAAGTCAATTATGACGTCATAATGGTTCAAGCACAAAAAAGACAATCTGGAATCATTTATTAAAACATGAAAGACCTGAGGGAATATACTCTTTCATGGGAAAAATAAATAATCACCAATATAAAGTAATAAACATTCATTTTCAAATATTAAAACATTGGCTACATATACATATACGTAAAATTATAAATTTTTGGCAAGTAATAATGCATACCTGAATAATCCCAATAGCTCTATGGAATAGTTTGTTATTGCTGAAAAAAAATTACTACTTCATATAATTTGATGATAAAATTCAGATTCATTTAAGGTGATTTATCCTTTTACGTATGTCACAACATGAAGATTTAAAAAGGTTTTGTGATATTATTCATATTAATTTATTTTTGTTAAATTTGCTTTCACACCAGGCTTTTTGGCCCATGAACTGCTATACAATGTAATTCTTTTTTGGAAAATGTTGTCATTGGCCTCAACAGTCACTTCTCGTTCAGTAAAAACAATCCTGTGAAGGATTCATATAATTGTAATTCAATTATTTAACTTCACATCAGAGAAGAAGATAAAATGAAAAAGAAAGACATGTTATCATGTTGTCATGGTTAGTGTCAGCTTGAAATGACTATCAAGCATATAGATTTCAAGATATTGCTTGGACAACATACATGTTCATGTGTACAGCTACCAACAGACTTCTGCAGAGCATTTCATCCTCTGCTTTGAAAATCCCATCAAAAACATTTTTATTACTTATTTAAATGAAAAGTTTTCTCTTTACCTAACTTTGAGGTCCACCATTATATTTTGAAAGACTTTTCCTTTGATGATGTGAGCACCTGTAGTAATGGCATTTAAAATCCACTTTGTACTGATCTCCTCAAACAACATTGAAAACGGCTGGAATGCTGTCTCTCCTATCAGGGAAATTAAGGCTTCTTTTGGCAGTGACATATTAACCTCAACATCAGTCGAAATCACCTGCAAAACCAAATGCTCACATTCAAACAATAAAGGCTTTTTTTGGTGATTCATGCGGGTATGAAGATAGCGACAGTGCAGAAAAACTTCATTAGCGGGTTATGCTAATTTTTTCTGCAATGATCGCTACCTTCATAGCTCGCATAAATCATCAAAGAAAGCATTTCCTTGTTTATATTTATATCTTTCTTTAAACAAATTAATGAATTGATCATGAAGAGTTAGTCAAATTAACTGAATTATTTGTTAATACATGTATACATCAGTACGTTAGATACAAGAAATAGTCAAGTTGTGTATTGAGATTTGAGTCAGATATCATGATTATTTCATGCAATCCGTGATTTTTCTTAGGTTATTGAAGGTTTCAACCAATTCATAAACTGGTTAGAACTGGATCATGTAGATTTTAGCCCTGTTAGTTTCTATATAGAGCTATGAATCACAATCAGTTTTCTTCAGAAATAGAGGAGAAAATACTCAGTAGATGTAAATACATGTATAATTTAATGAAGATTTTGATTATAACTTGACACATAGATTTTCATAATGCCCAAATTGAAAGAGATAGGTTGAGATTTTTATATTAGTTTTTGTCTACATTTTTCCCTCTATTTCATTATCTCTAAATTTGAACCATCCTCAAAATCTGACACTTGATGGTCTTGACAACTTGTAAAGGTTGAGGTAATTCATCAAGGTCAAGGAGCTTAGAATTATAGATTTAGTTACTTTTCAATTTAGCCACAATTGGGGCATGGTTGTCATATTGTAAGTTTTGAACTTACTGGGTGGGTGTAAATACAACATTTACAGTATGACAACTTACACCCACCAAGTAAATTCAAAATTTACAATACAACATAGTTTTAGTAAACCTTTCTTTTGGGGGTTTGCATGTTTTTTTCCTTTATGTAAATCAAACATTTATTTAGGAGTTTTATGATCCTTTTATTTAAGTTGAAAACAAAAATGAGAACTGGAACATAACACACAAGATGTACATATTAAAACAATGAAATAGAAATTTTCTTCAATTTTCACAAGAACAAAAACTTACTGTGCTGGATTTTGGTGCAAAAGATATAAGAGCTTTCTTGCAGAGACATTTTGTCATTCTTTGATCAACATTGCCATCTAGAAATACATATATACTAAAGGTCAACTCTGTAAATAAATTTGAAATACAGATATAGCTGTTATAGTTATTACCATTTGGAGGGTTATTTTCCTATGTTTTAAAATTTTGCCTATCATCCATTAATATTTTTCCTGGCATTGTTGTTTTCAAGATACAAAGCCATATATATATTTGAATTACCTTACAATGCATACTAAAGTTTTCTCTTCAATAATAATCTTGGGTTAAAATAACCCTACATGTACAAAATCATTAAATGTACATGTAATTGAAAGGACCTGATGTTCATGGATATTCAAACCTCCTCAAGAAAGAGAAGCTCTTTATCATTAAAAATTTAATTATATATCCAATTTGAAAGCTGAAGCATCCTTTTTGTTATTAAAAAAAGAATAAAGGCTAGAAAAATCAAATTGAAAATTTCAGAACAATCTGATGAGCTGACCATCCAATGAAAATCATATAATTCAATATAGTATGTACTGTACATGTATCTTTTCTTTTAAAAATTTCCTTTATAGGAAACTTTTTATGATGCACACGTAAGGCTTATACATGTATTTACATTTCATTGTTACCTTCTTGCCCTTTCTTGTTTTTTGATATATAAATATATATAAGACACAGACTACTTTTGAACATATCAGTTATGGGAGATTACAATCAGTATTTAACTATATTCAGATGCTACAATATCTATTTACCAAAAAAAATAACTTCCCTTTTATGAGGAAGATTATATATACTTTGACTCTATTGTAGCTTCTTTCTGGCCAGTAGTGTTATAGATAATCATTTATGGGTTCTATTGTTCGGGAAAAGGGGTTTCAAGGGGTTTAATTTATACTGAACTACTGGTATTCCAATAAAGGTGTATGACATCTTCTCTTGACATAACTCTTCAAGTAACCAAAAAAGCGATGATATAAGCATAATCTCAAAAATATTTTGATTGGAAATAGTTGTGTTACTCTAGAGATAATAAACAAAAAATAACAATGAAGAGAATATTTTTTTCTCTGAATATGAAATTAAACATCAATTTTATACACAAGTAAACTGCAACATTTATAAAAAAACTTCCTCAATTATTAAAAGTGTACATACCTGAAGTTAAGTAGATAACAACATCAAAAGGTTTCACATGAGGTAGAATGTCCTTTATCATATCATTGAAAGAAATCTGGAAATGTAATCCCTGAAAAACAAAGAAAATCCCATACAAACAAATGTACTTCTACACAATTTCATTTGTACAAGCAATATCATATTAAATACACTCTCACTTTCTGCAAGAAAAGATAATGGACAGTGAATAATAGACTTTTTTTTAATTACTAGTACAAATCAAAGTTTGAAAAAATCTGTTACAGATCTATAAAATAAAAAACTTTCTAGAGAGGTCCCAGTGCAATAGATATTTTAAAGTTTAAAGTGCTTTTATTTACTCATCAAGTTAACATGCAGATTTATAGACTTAAGTCAAAATTTTAGATGGTTTCATGATCCTGGAGCTTGAACTTACAAGAGAGCTGAGGTCACCATCATTATTTCTGAACGACTTGTAACCACGATCCAAAAATCCTCTTACATCAGAGAGAGCTGCCAATGTTAAAAATATCACTCCAGTAATTCATGCTCACAAAGAATTCTTTTAAAACATAAACTACTAATTTTGAATCAAACAGCAATTTCAGACATGGGGAAACGTGAAGACAAACTTACAAGCACCGTAAGTTGGAGGACATTCAGAAGCATCAATCATTCCCATAATTCCAAGGGTACCCTCCCCAACATAATATATGCTACCATTTGACTTTAAACTGTAAAGAAAATATAGAAAAGACCTAAATTCTTTACATGTATTAGACTACATAATCATGTCAGGAAAGTAGAGTTATACTAAACTACTGGGCAGTACCATATACATCTATTGTCAGTACCAAAATCAGACTTTCAGAAGAATATTGATTATACCTATTTCCTGCTAGTTCCACAATCTGAGCAACTGCTTCCATACTTCCTTTTGTATTATAGAGATTATTACACACAACTTGATAGCTCTGAATGAAAGATTTGGTCTGCCTACAATATCAATGTATTAGACTATATACCTGTACATGTATATCACAATTGGAAATCAAGAGGTACATGCACGGATCCAGAAAATTTTTCCAGGGGGGTCCAAAGGATAATTGTGTTTGCCACTTGCCAGGGGGTTCTGAGGCATATTTGTGTTAATTTTACTATATAAATTTAATAAATTTTCATTTTCCAGGGGGGGGGGGGGGGTCGGGACCTCCCCCCCCCTCTAGATCCAGGGATGGGGTAGGTCAGAATCAATGATATAACATCATATAGCAGAGATGCATACAAATGGGCTCTGGATTTGTACATTTTTCAGATGAAAAGATGAATGATGATGAATAGAGATACAAACCATGGCCTGTCTCCTGACTTGGCAGAGAGAATAGCACCAGTAAAAATGGTCTCCAAAAGGACCTTGGTAGCTGACCCACTTTTCATACGACTAGATCCTGTGATTGGCTCAGGCTTGAAGGAAATACACAGCAATTTAAAAATATCAAATAAAAGGTCACTGAAAATTTGCAAATCAAAATAAGTAATCTTTAGATTTGGTAATGATAAGTACATACCCCCACAACTGGATTCAGTATAAAAACATCTGACGAAGATTTCATTTCTTCCATTTTGTTTATGACTAAAAAATAAGATAATGTAAGGTTCATTACAAAAAGGATAATGCATTTTTTATAAGCAAGATTTATTTAAGAACCCATGCACAGATCTTGAATTTTTTTCCAGGGGGGTCCAAGGCATATTTTTGGAAATTTTAGTAAGTATAAATTTAAAAAATTTTATTTTTGGACACCCTTCCCCAGATTTGCACATGAATACCTAATTATTCATTATAAGATATGAAATACAAAATATAAAGTTCATAAGAATCCATAAGATGTAAATGCATTAACCTTTATTAAACCAACAACATTTAATATGAACTGTGCATGCAGATAAAGATTTTGTAGCAATGAACTAAAGAAGATTTATCTTAATATGCATATTCACATGATGATGTCATACCAGGTACAAATACATGTACATGTAATGTTCATTATTACAATTAGTGTACAATTATCTAGTAAATAGACACTAAACACATAATGATATAAATCAAATTCAAAACTTGCCTTGCAAAAAAGTTGACTCCCATTTTTCTATTGGATTATTTCTACATAAAACAAAACAATAATCAACAATGCTCTGTATACTTAATAATATGTTAGTTTCATAAACAAAACCACGATTTCCATCCAAAAGATAAATGTGCATTATTCAAAATTGCAAAATTAACAATCACATACATAAACAATGTACATTTGAATTCTTTCACAAATACTGACATTCATACTAGGTCATTTTGTATGAATGTTTGAAAGTTTGAATAACTTTGCCAATTGCAACATATACAGACATCATCGGTATAACATGTGTGATTCACATCGATTCTCTATATCATCTTTTACATGGAAAAATCGATCTCAACAATTTAAGAGAGCTTGTGGACTGATAACCGTGATTTGCGATGATGCATATACAGATAGATATAATGGATACTTCGTACGCTGTCTACTTGTTTTTTTTTCCCTACCTTGCTTGATGGGTCGGATTGAATCCCAGCACCACAGGTGTGAACACATCTAAGTTCTCCATACAATACTGGAGCTGGCCCCCGACATAAGGGGCAGACAACCCACATGTAATGCCAAGAAACAGCACCTTGGTCTTCCCATCTGTTACCTATAAATAATGGTAACTATAAATTGCAATGCAAAACATAATCATATACTCTGATGTACCTTTTTATTTTTTTAATCTCCCATTACCGTATTGAAAAAATTACTTTTGTCTGGAGTGAATGAATGCAAAATCTACCAATTAATGACCTCTTTTAACATTTCCACGCCACAAACTGGGTCATCTTCTGGGGCTTCCTGAGAGGTGAACAAAGCTCTACAATATAAAGATAGGAAAACCAGCTGGTTACAAACAGAAAAAAATACCCCCTATAAAAGAGCTATTGGATGCTGGCAATGATTTGAGATGATTGTTCCTCTTATTAAGCTTTAAAATAAATATAATTGCAAAACAATAACTATCAGATTGTATCTTTACTGAGCAAGATATAGCTCATTGACCTACTTGTCTCTTCCAGCAATAAGATACTTGAAACATGGTGACCTGGATAATTCTAATAGCTTAGCATTGAAGGTCCTCTGAAATATTTTGATTAAAAAATACTGTGTATATAAACTAAAACAGCTCATTCACATTCAACAAAACAGTGTAAACAAAAGAGCTTTTTTTATTTCAATATCAAGAAAGGAAGAGCTTACTGCTGTTAAAAATGCAATCCTGCCTGATGTCCCACAGCCACTCAACACAATCAGGCCAGAGGCAGGGTTCTGTAACAAAATTCAATAACTTAATTTTCAGTAGCCACATAGAATTGAAAGTCATAGAATTCAAAGCCTATTCATTGTATCATATTAAGCTTCTCATATACATGTCCAATCTGTTGTCCTTCCCTGAATTAAAATACTTTTCTTCCTTATATACTCTGCATGAGCTATTAATAATAACATATTACATGTATATTTTATGCCTGATAGGTACATGTACATATGTGTTGGTAGAATATTGTGTGTGCAAATTTATGAAGGGTAGCCTATAAACTCATAAAAACTCTACAGCAAACACAGTAAAATATAATGCCCCCAGTAATACATTTACTTAAAAACTTCATAGGCAATAAGTTATTAGAATAAAATTACCTCAATGATTGAAGCAGAAATTGAGATGATCTTGTCCAATGTGGCCAATACTTCTTCATTATACAAACTCTGGAAAAAAAAATCATTAATTTCTAATTTTGTTAATAAAGAGTAAATTATTTGTATCAAGTAAAATAAGTTTTACATTATCAATTATAAATCTCTATTGATTTTCATTTAAAAATATAAGTTATTAAAGCACACTTATTTTGTACATATTTGTTGGAAACTTTAAAGTCTAATATTTTCTATTAAAAAGAACACCATCTTTTAAATAACACTTTTCTCACTTGAAGAGGTTGATATCTTTCTTCAAATAATGCAACAAATTTAATTTTTCTACAGCTTTACCACAAACAGACTTACTTTATACTCATTCCAGCCTTCAAAGATTTCTTTGTCACATTTATGAAGAAGGGAAACTATCTCTGTCAACAATATGAAAGAAATGCTGAAAACATGTTAGTTATGTTACATGTTACATTACTTGAATTTAAAAATTAAGCTGTTTAAATCATTTTGATTTATCAGCAATGAAAATGTTAAGTTTACCTATAGGACTGGCCACATCTAAATTCTCTGTGGTCGGATTCACAGCCTCTGTCACAGGAACTGACATTGCACCTATCAAATGGGAATAGTAAGCTTTTATCATTAAAAAACGGGAAGAGTTGTTCCCCTTGAACACATTTTCTCCACTTCTCCTTCTTTCACCGTAAACTACGTAAACGATTATATTTTATGGCAGACTTCACGATAATCTATATTTTCTTTATCCTCTCATTGCAAGTTAGTAAAGATAATGAAATAATGCGGTAACACAGTTTACGAGATAATTTAAAGGAAAACTTACCTGCCTCAAGACTTATGAGAGGCTAGCTCGGTCCGATATTCCTTATCAGGTCACATGGTCGTTGAAGAGTTGTATAACATTTCAAGGCCTTACATTTTCCATAACAACTAAAAAATCCAATTAAGTTCAAGTGTTGAACCTAGCGTTTAGCTCACCGATCACTACAAATCCCTACACACATGATACAGATACTAAGAAATAAACATTATGATTTGTGTACTATAATGTTGACGAAAAAATGCGAGTCTAACAAATGCCAACTGCTTCGGGGCTCTGTCGTAACATACTACATGTACATGTATAAAGCGTGGGAGGATGAAGCACGTACATGTAGCGTTAGACTGCAGGCACGGAATCAAAATTGAAAGTACAGCGCGTTGTGATAATATAATTCCCTTTGATATCCTATTTTTGCGATGAAAAAAGAACAGTTTAATTGGTATTGAAATCTCGGAAGCACACACTATAAAAATAAATATTTTTTTAGCATTCTCTGATTTTCCACAATATAACAATAATATCGGGATCGTAGTCGCTGAAAAAGAAAGAGCACTTCCGCTCCAAGGAAACTAATGTAAACAATTTCAATTTCAAAATGCAAAACATTCATTTGACGAGCTAAATTTAATCAGTTTCCTTTGTTTTTCTGTGGTCCCTTACCCTTGAAGCCATTTAAAGAAACGGTAATCAACACAAGTTGTACACTTATGTTCATCAATTAACATATATTATCCCGTTTTCTAGATTTTTTAATTAGTAAAAGTGTGATATCAATAAATTATATCTTTACCTTTTCACTATAAATGTTTTTAAATAAAAAAAATCGCGAAGTTTAATATTAAACGGTAAAGTTAAAGTATTTGTTAATAAAAAATTTAATTCCTGCATGTCCAATAGAACTATACATGCATGTATACACATTTTTTTTTAAAGAAATGGAAAAACACCTCACGCAGGATTTTGTGGAAAGAAAGATACATCCCTTGACAATATTACCTGTTGACTGGGGACTTGAAACGAGAGGGACTTACTATGAGCTAGATTTAAAGATGTGTCAACTGCGACACTTAGAATACAGCTTCCAGTGGGGAGATGAAAGGTTTGTTTCTGAAGAATATAATTCAATATATTTTTATGACCACATATTATATCATTCATGTTTGTCATCAGTAATATTTTTTATTGTTTCAATTTCTTCTTGCATTATAAATAAAAGAATTAAGTTATAGTAAAAATATAACTAAATATTCCTCTATTTTCATCGTATGATATAGGTTTAGCATTATCTTTACATAGAAAGTAAAATCTTAAATTTGACAAAAAGGTTGATTCATTCAATGTGTTTATATTCATTTACAGTGACCCTCCTTCAAGGATATCCTCCGTGATTGACACTCCTTCTCGAATTCTAAAGATGGATATATCATTGAATGAACTTTCCTCTCTTGAGCATGAAGCTTTTATACCATTACAGAACCTACGAGAATTGAATGCATCACTCAACAAAATAACCAAGTACGTTTATATATATATGTGTGTGTGTGTGTGTGTGTGTGTGTGTGTGTGTGTGTGTGTGTGTAAGTGGATCTGTATCATCAGATAACCATATGTTGTCCTGCATCTCTAAATCATTTTTAGGCACATTATTGAAAGCATGCAGTTTTATCTTTATATATGTTTTTAAAAAATCAATTATTGGAAAGGCAATATTTTAATGAAGTTTACCTTTTCCAGATTCATTGGGATAGAGGTGTTAAAGAAACTTTATTCTTTGAATCTATCCCACAATTCCATATCTCGCATTGAAAATCTTGTGCGAAGTACATCATTAGTCGAATTAAACCTGAGCATGAATGAACTTGAGGACATATCCTACATGCCAAGCATGATGAACCTCCAAGTCTTAAACCTGAATAACAACAAGGTAGATCTACTATCTTCATTGTGTCAAAAACTATTCACTCAATGGGATGCAGTTCAGACTGACCTAAAAACCTCTTATAACTTCTGTAAATTTAAAGTTTTTGTTACCAGTATGTTCATTCTGTTATTATATTACATGGACTGTGAAATGGTAATTATTTCTGAATGACCAATACCAATTCAAATGTAAATGAAACAATGAATCAAAATATAAAATCACAATTAGTCAATTTTTTAACTACATGTATTCTGTAGAAATTTCAATTTTAGAGAAAAATTAATTTTGTTACAGGATATACTGCTTTCTTTTAACATGCTGTTGGTTTTATTTAAGATCAAATCTCTTGATGGAATTCAAGCACTACCCCAGCTGAGGGAACTGTATGCACAAAGAAATGAAGTGGTAGGTGCAATTATGACTAAGAACTAAAAGATTTATGTTACTGTAACAGTTAATTTGCATCAATACATGACCATTATGTGTTTTTATTTCCAGATAGAGGTGATTCCCTTGACTAGTTGCTTCCACCTTCAGATAGTGAATTTATCTAGTAACAAAATCCAGTCCCTCCACAGTACTGTGGGTGTCCTTGGGCAACTGAAGAGGTTGGATGTTCTCTCTCTACATGTAAGTTACAAGATTTACTGTAAGTGTGCCAGGATTAGAATGTAGCTAGTCATCTTATCTAGCCAAGGGTTTCCAGTACACTACGTAATTCTTCATTCATTTATGAACGTAATGTATTGGAAACCCTTGGCTAGCAAAGATGATAGGTAGTACAAATATCTTCAAACTAATCTTGAGATATGAATGCACATTGTTATGTATTTCATTTATATATAAGTCTGCACCTGTCTTATAATAAGACCGCGGAACATGAACTGGCAAGATTGGAAATATATATTTATTTAAGTATAATTTTGATTTACTAAATCGGAATTTGAATTATTCTTTTCTGTGAATATACCCCGTTACAACAATGGCCTCACTTGATTTCAGACTTGTGAAGACTGATTCTGTGAAGTCATCGGACCGATGCTTTGTCTTGCGTATAATCTTGGGATCTTCTTATATTTGCTAATTATATACTTACTGATGAAATAAAATGATTTTCAATATATCGCTTTGCTGATACGTAATGAAATGTTTTTCCATCGCTCTAACTTTTATGGCATTAAGTTAGAAACGCTGAGGTGGATTGAAAATACTCTTTATAACTACAGTTTCAATCCGATGTTTCCTCAGATGTCCGCATCAATGTGTCTCCGCCCATTTCAAATGTTTTAACTGTAACAGGTGAAATTGACGTAATCTGTATATTTCCAATCTTGCCAGTTAATGTTCCGCAGCCTTATACCATTAAACTCTGAATTCACACTTTTAAAACTAGTTGATTTAAATTACCGTTTACATAATTTTAGGGAAACCCAATTGAGAGAGACAGATCATATCAAACAGATATTTTGAAAGAAACAAACGTTAAGACTTTGGACAACATTTCAGTGCGCCCACTACCCAAGCCTACAGTCAGTGTAAGTAAGATCAGAAACAATATAAAAGCATCAATCACCGGTGTATCCACCGTAGTTGTATACTGATGCTCAGGGTTTCAATCACTCTGTATACACTCTGATAATATTACACTGATCAACTCATGAATTGCATGTTTTATACATTGTATTTCAATTGCATAAAAAAAGTTGCATTTGTATGATGAATTCAACAACCCAAACATAATACCGGTACAATGAATTGGTTCAGGCATTAGATGCATTCATATGTTATTCAGATTATTTTTGGAGTTTTTTATTCTATTGATTTTAGGTTGAACATGACCCTGGTGCTAGTCGACACATTCAGAACATTAATGCCCTAAAAGATGCAGCAAGACAGGCATTTGAAGAGCGCATGAAGGAATCAAGAGCTAAGATGGAGGAAAATATCAACTTCATGCAAAGGAGAATCCTGTAAGATGACAAAATATTATGCATTTAAAAGAACTCCATGAAGAGTGATTTAACAAAAA
This sequence comes from Magallana ariakensis, assembly GCA_020458035.1. Classification (NCBI taxonomy): domain Eukaryota; kingdom Metazoa; phylum Mollusca; class Bivalvia; order Ostreida; family Ostreidae; genus Magallana; species Magallana ariakensis. The sequence goes on from CM035817.1 coordinate 40,158,403, forward strand.
TAATTATTGTAATAGGAATATTATATAATATCATCATATATAACATTCAATATTATTAACATCTGAGTTTTTTTTAAGGAGTTTACAGAATGAATACAATGATTATGAAGAGAAATTAAAGAATGATTTAGATGCTTGTTTGAGGTAAGACAAAATATTCAATCAAACATATTTCTCACATGTACCTGTACATAAAATGGGGCTGAGGTACTTGTTGTCTGTACTTATAACATTATTCCTGGAACTATAACAAGTTTGATGTTTAGATATTTAGACAATTTATCTGCCACCGAGTCAGCAGGTGTACAAAGAGACCATGTCAGGGACAGCATAGGAACCCCCCACCCCAAAGTCTGGCAGGTCAGTGAAATGTAACCAGCTTGTGCTGTTTATTACATATGACATTACTCATCCATGAACCATGAATCTTATGAATTTTTTGCATATTGTCTTATATATCCAGTTACAAAACTCGTCATCTGTCACGCTTTTTCATTGTTTTCTAATTTTTCTTTCAGGGGAGAAAATCTCGTCACCATGATAACCAAGTGAAAACTGACTACTCCAGTATAAGGGACACTGAACGAGTAAGTGGACAATATACGTACACATATATAGGTCTAGTATAGACAAAGTCAATTCAAATGTAGCTGTTATTAGTCATCACAGAGTAAAAATATTTTGAAACTTCATACTGGGATTAAAACAAAAATGTATTTACAAGAACTGATGCTAATTAATCTCTAGTTTTTATCAAGCCAAAATATTTAAACATGACAGACAAACATTTGATTTTGATTCTAATAAAAGATTTGCAAAAGGAGAATAACTCAATTTACATACTTGAACAATTAAGTTTAAAGATTGAGTTATTCACTTTTTCAATATGACAATAACATAAATTAAAGCTGCACTCAGCATTTAGACCTAATGCAGTGATGCCTGAGGAACAAACGTTAATTTTTTGGCCTAAACAAAAAGTTTCTACAAATGAAATGAGATCAAAGTAAACAACAATAATGTCTAATCTTATGTATATTAAATTTTAAAATCATTTAGATATGTACAGATGAATAGTAGAAACAATTTAAAATCTTGTTTCTACATTATATCTCTCCAGGTATCTACATATTTTAACTTTAATATTAATTCTCATAATCACTGCTATTCTTAATTTTATTATAATTTCAGTTGCTTCAGTTTGCTTCAAAAGAACTTTCACGAGAGGGCACATGACCAAGATTGTTTTGAATTGTCACATGACTTAACGAGAAGTCACATGATCACAGAGAAGAGGCACATGATCACATCAAACACTGCTGAAAGCACCTCTTACATATCACACAACTACTTTATTTTTCAACCGGGAATATTATACTGTAATATTTAAAAAACATCATATATACCAACTACGTCTATATGTAGACATTGACTTACCTATTCTCCTCCCTGCATTAGTCTTTATGGATGGTCTTCAGAGGATGTTATATTTAGCTGGGTGATAAATGCTTTGTGATACCCTCTAAGAGCTTATGAAGGGGTAAAATGTGCTAAAATGTTTAAATATTACTAAAAAAAAATCCTGTAATATCATATTGCATGTCTGCATGCAATCTGCTTTGAATCGATTTTTCCATCAAAAGGGATCGACTGGAATGATAGATGTATACATGTATGTAATCAAGACAAAATACTAGCTTGTAGTTAGAACAAAAGGAAAAGAGTTTGTTATGTTAGATTATATATAAAATAAATATGTTATTACATTTTGCTGTGTGGAATTATTTAGTCAGAATTAAAGCATAACAGTATTAAAAATGTGCAACATCCCAAACAAGACAGATTTCATAATACTTTTTGTGAAAGTAATGGATTTGGGAGAATCTTTTTACTCAGGTGAGTTAATTGTGATAACTGCTTTGAAATGTAATAAAAGAACGTAAGTAAAATGTCAATGAAATCTTTTTGCAACAAAGACTGTGAAAAAAACCGAACACAAGACTTTTATTTTGAACTAAACAAGCCAGAGTAATGAAGAACTATTAACTGTGAATGATTTGCACGTTGAGGCGTGAATGTCATGTTTCCCTGGCCTACCTTAATAAAGACCATCGCGGAACATCATGGATAGGAAGGAAAAACAGGCTAAGGTGGGAATATAGATGCAAATTAAATCAAATTATAAATGTGACGATGCTATCAAATGAAAGATAAAAAAAAATGTCAGTTTGTCTACATTGACAATTGTTGTCTCATCAATAATAATTGGGGATCATAGATATAAACATTATACTACAATCATGGGTCTGATGGTTAAAGTTATACTATGGAGATCTGACAGCATATGGCACAATGAAAGTAAAGATGCATGTATATTTTAAATCTTGATAAACTAGAAAAAGTGATTGGGTAATACATGTGAAGTGTACAGTGGTTTTGGCTTTCGTTTTGTTTGTGTAACCCCCCCCCCTTTTTTTTAAAGAGTTGTATCATTAAATTCATTGCGACACTCATCCTAATTTGGTTACATTAACATACATTGTATGGCACAAATATTTTCTTTCTCACCAGCCAACAGCAACAGCGAGGTGTACTTTTACACATACTTTCCAGTCCTTGTAATTATACAAGTATATGTACCTTTCAAAGAGCCAAGCACCTTATATCAACTTTAAAATGATGTTTCAACCTTTACCTTAGCACTTGTGTCATTGTGGAGCACGTTCTTAACAGCCAGTCAGCTGGAGGCCATCCTTTTCACATGCAGTTCCTCACGTAGGGAAATAGCTAACCTCCTCAGAGCATTCGGCAATGCCCCACATACTATATATCTTTTTGGCATTTACTTTTTTATTCATTCAAAGTAAACGAACCAAGTTTAACATTTTAGGCTTACCAAAGACCTGTTCATATTATTGGGGTATGTATAAATGTACAGCATTCTGAATTTTTGTTCGCATTGAATTACTTAACCAGTAGCTGTAGAACTGTAGCTCTACAGGAAATTTGGGTGGACGACCCGTCAACCTAAATTTCCCGTAGAGCTACAGTTCTGTAGCTACCATACCAGGAGACATTATCAAAGTAAACTTGAATTTGGATTTTTTCCCAACTCTTCGTCCAGGATTACCCTAGACCTGTTCAAGCGAATTATAATCAGGTAAATTCAATTTTAAAAGATAAATAGATCTAAAAAGAAATAGAAATTCGTGTTCCATAATTCAGAGTTCATGCACATTCATGCACATTCATTTGATAAATTACGACATCTTTTAATATTCATCCAGGAATACGCAAGACCTGCTCAAGTGCATTATAATCAAGTATGTTCTGGGTTTTTTTTTAAAGATTGTTGAATAAGAAATGCAGAAAATCATTTTATACGTATACTTTTTTGGATTTTAAGTTTAGGATAACATTAAAACATATAAAAATTAAAAATAAACATTATTAATTTATTACTGACGTATGTTGTTAATTAAAAGACTTGTGTACAAAATATAGAATGAAGGATATCTTTGATTTGTATCTTCCTATTCTAACTGTAGACACGCCCCCTCCACCACGCCCCTCCCGTGCAGTACGACCGTAACGTAAGAGTGCATGTATGTATCAAAACTGTCAGATGTACTAGCATCAATCAATACGATAAAGTTTTATAATGAAAATTTTGGTTACATGTCTAGATTTGATATCAGTGTTTTAATTAAAATTTGTGACAAGAAAAAAAAAATGGATCTTTTTATGGCTGAAACAATTTAAGGTAACTCCAGTGTCTTTCGGATCCGGTTCTTTTTTTACACGAAGTGCTAAATTTCCGGTTATAATTTTGGCACACAACAAGTGTTTTAAAATAATTATGGTTTGGTCAAAAAGTGGAAAATTTGTTAAAATATAGCATCTCCGTCATTTAGAGGGATTGGAGAAAGCAAGGAAAGCAGCGAAATGTGAAAAGGTAAATGAGTGTGTAATATAATTGTACGTATTGTATGCATTCTCCTCCAACAATTACACTGCGTTTATGTAGCTTGACGACCTCATGTGTCCTCTGGGACAAGGAGAGGATAAGTAAGTACTTGTGTAATTAAAACTACATAACACTGATTGGTGTTTAATCTACATATAAATATGTTAAAAAACTGGGATAGAAAGTATTTGACAGAAAGGGGGAGGGGGTACTTATCTACTGCACTCAACTATATGAGTTTTTTGGCAGTCTCGACCTTAATTTTATATGTATAATACAGTTTCATTGAGTATATCAATTTAAGTGACTGTTAGATTGTGTCATTTTGGTACATTTCATTTTTTTTTCCAAAGTTCGCAAAAAACAACTTGTAAAATTTACATTTTCAATTAGGGGGTACACATGTTCAAGAGACTATCAAGCAAAAACTAGATGGTCAATTTTGATAAACTATGTTTTTTTGTTAACACAATATGTAACTCTTAATAAATATTCGTTAAAAAATGTATGTAAACTGAATAATTTTTTAGAATTTTTCAAAAATATGCAATTTTGTGATTTTTTGGGAATGTCGTGGCAAGAAAAAATGTAATATTTTTTATATTTTCTGTAGAAAATCAATAAAAATTTTTATGATTTAATGATAATCAATTGATTTGCTTAAATTATAACCTAACATGATGTATTTTGGTGCATAATTTAATAAATTATGAGATCATGCATCATGGTGTTAAATTTTGGCTGTTAAAGTTTTGGACCTTGTGAGCTGAAGCTCACTGTAGGAAAACAAACGTGCAAAGGTATAAATATTTTGGTCTCTATAGTAAGTTTATAAGTTGTTTTAACTATTTTAATTTAATTTAAAAAATTAAAAAATGTGTGGTTTGACACGGATTTCTAAAACACTGGAGATACCTTAATTATTATTTTAAGATTTGGCTGAATTTATCAACAATTTTTATCCTCAACACTAATACTTGTATTAATTTGCACGGTACATTGGGACTGTTGCGTAATAATGCGTTTATTGATTGCAGAGACAGCCAGTTCAGCCCGTGCCATCTCTTCCTTTAGAGCACAATGTCCGGGTACGTATTTGTCTGGTACTCAATTGCCATAGTTTGTGATTTGTTAAATTATTCAAGTTTATCATACGCAAATGAGGTGCCAACCAATATTTCATTTTACCAATTTTGGTGAAGTAAACAAAAAAGCAAAAGCATCAGTTATTATAGTTACTTTAAATCTTAACGTTTATAAATCTACTCTTTTCATGGCGTTCGTTTCAAATTATCATATTTATACACCTAGGTCCTAGCAAAGAACTGTAATTATTTTGTTCCCTTTTTAAAAAAGAGTTTGGTACGGTTGGATTTTTATTCTGTATAAAAATCTCTCAATGTTGCGCTTCTCCAAATTTTCAACCAAATTTACAGAAAAGGTAATTCTCTTTTATGTAGTGTTCATATGCAAAAGAACTAGATTTCTAAAATATTAATGAGAATGCATCTAGAATGAAAAAAAATGCTTAATGTATTTACTGATATCTTTGATAATGAGTTCAGATCCATTATATTATACGAGCATATAACTCTCCTTAGATCTCTTCAATTCCATTGTGGATTAGACATGACATTCTTTCTTACTTTACTTCAGGAATACACAGTTCCTGTATATAGTAACAGACAGGGTAACAGGGTAGGTTGAATGTTGTGAAGACTTATGTTGCGTGTGATATGGAAAGTTTCCATGTTTTTCAGTCTCGCAAATTTTCTTGAAAAGAGCAATTACAAGAGGCACATGGGCCACATCGCTCACCCGAGCAACAATCCCACCCCTGGATACTAGTATTCTAATGTTTATCATTATTAGCCCCTTTTGTAACAAGATGATTTTATAGTCATATCACATATTGAGCATTGCAGTTCTTATGAAGATCTTAAACAATTGTTTATATATAAGATATAAACCTATAAATAAAAATTTAGCCCCTTGTGATGCCAAGGAATTGTCCAGGGACCAAAGTCTATACAATTTTAAAGAACTAACAGTTTGTCAAAATGCTTGCATACAAGTAAAACTATATTACATGTATATTAAAACATTTGAGTTCTTTTGAGCTCTATCCTACCTGAGGATGCTTCCACACAAGTTTCAGCTTTTCTGGTCAAATGGTTATTAAAAAGAAGATTTTGAAAAATACCTACAATTTTAATTTTTAATAATTTTTAATTATCTCCCCTTCAAAGAAAGCGTGGCCCTTCATTTAACAATCTTGTATGACAAAAGACTTAGTGAATTTAATTATAAGTTGTTAAATAATATTTTGAATTGCAATTCCTTTCAGTACAAATGTAAATCTAGGTCTGATGCAAAATGTGAATTCTGTCTGTGTGAAAAGAAAGATATTAAGCACCTCTTATTTGATTGCCTTTCTGTACAAAGATTGTGGCAAAAATTGAATAGTATTTTGAATTTCGATATATGCTGGAAAAACATCATTATAGGGTTCTATCCAGAAAAAAATGTTAAAACTGTATTTTTAAATACAATTATATCATATGTATCATTTGTGATTTATAAATATAAAATGACATGTAGAATGAAAGAAAATTTTCAAACATGTAACACACTTTTGAACTTTTTTAAAAGGTCTCTCTCTAAAGAAATGGACTTGATGTTGAATTTTTCAAAAACAAAAATATTTAGAGGGAAAAGAGTAGAATTTATTCGATTGTTATAATTTGTTTATTATTTAAGATTTATCTGCTTGTCCTGACCCGTGGCAATCAGACATATTGTAAAGGGTTACATATTTCTGAATTAAAAAAAAAAAAAAATCTTAAAACCCTCGTCGCTAACCCTAACCCTAGGGTTAGGGTTAGGGTGGCTTGCGACGATGCACCCAATGATGCTTTGTGGCAAGTTTAGTTGAAATTGGCCCAGTGGTTCTGGAGAAGAAGTCAGAAATGTAAAATTTTACAGACAGACAGACGGGCGCCGGACTTAAAGTGATCAGAAAAGCTCACTTGAGCTTTCAACTTCGGTGATCTAATAAACAAAACGCCCATTGTTACCTGTGACGTTTGAACAAAACTAAGTTTTTTGTAAAATTGTATGTACGATACTGTCGACTACTATTCGATTTACATGATTATCTGCAAAGAACTAACAGTGTATATTTGTACCGTTTGAGACTTTCGGGTTTTTTTTTAGAAGGGCAATGCAATACCCTAAGTTCGATTTTAACATGGTTCTTATATTGTCCTTGATTTTTTATTACTATAGGAACAATTTCCTCCTTACCCTACAGAACATAGTTCCAGGAAAAAGGTTAGAATTGGACTCTGACATACAGAGTTGCTATTCAAACCGTTGGTAATAAATTCATTTTCGTGAGAACACGAAATCTTCTGGGATTTTTTAAAATGGAATTAAATTGGTTTTATGAACATGAATTGGCTCTGCTTTTTTAATAATAATTAGGAACCTTGTAACATTTTGGCTTTAAATTTTAAATAATCTTGACGTTTTCGAAATGTTTTCTGGAAAACAATGGCATTTAATTTCTATATATTTGCATTCTAAGAGTATTTTATCATGTAAGAATTTATATTATTGCGTAAAAAATCCTCATGTACACCCAAAAACGCTCTACTTGTATGATACGACAAAGAAAGATGTGTATTGTTTATTTATCAGAAGCAGAAACCACGGGCGAAAAAGCAAACACCACGTGATCGGATTAAGACGGATTATTCCAACGTCCGGGAACCCGAAAGAGTGAGCGTTTTCTATTTGTTTTAATTAATGGCGCATTTTAAAATTGTAATCATTTAGAAATGTTTTCCTTTTTTAGTATTGTTACAATTACTATAGCTAATAATCGCTTTATGACAATTTTATATAAAACATTATGATATTATCTCAAACAAGCTTTCGATCTTATTGTAGAATAGGTAAATTTCGTTTAAAATGGATGCATATTTTAATTTTTTTTTTCTTGCACAAGAAATGATACGGAAGATTGTTACAAACTTTAAATGCTCATTTATAGTTTTTCCTTATCTTTCTAGGTGTTAAATAGACCTAAAGTAAATGACATGTACTTAGTTTGCAGTCTAGACTACTAACCTTGTCATTTAGGTGTATATATGTTTTTTTTTTTACTTTTTTTCATTTGTGAACTTTACTCTTTCAGTTGCTGTCATATGCTGCCCATGAACTCTTTTTTGAGGACATAAAATAGATTGATTGATACCCTGAATTTATGTTCGCGAAAAAATGTGATGCTCAATGGGAATAGTTTTGTCTGACCCAAAAAGTTCCGCAAATTAAATTCAAACTCCCAAAATGTGACTCAAATGGAAAATACATAGAAAGATGTAACAGGTCATTAAGGTACACCTATGCAGTAGAGTTTATTGAGTACATGTACATCTTACTTTAAGTTCAAATAAAGATGGTTAATAAAGTGAAAATACATCTTGATCTACATGTCTTTCATCTGAATTAATGTGCCAAGCCAAATCAGTTTTAGCACTATTCATGTACAAGCATGATGTCATAGAGAAAACATATCGACAAACATAGCGAGGAACATAAAAAATCATTTCACTGAATGGGTAGAATACACGTAATAATGATCATAAATGAGTTATACATTATTGTATTAAAACTTTTACATGATTCTACCAGCGAAACATATTAAAGAAATCATGGAATTCGTTTTCTTGTTCTTGTCCTAAAATTCCGCCGATCGCATGGACGACTCCATTGGTACCAACCATGTCACACTCGATGATTTCCGAAGAAGAAACAGTAAGTTGATTTCCAGTTTTCCTCATTTTCAGCAAGACTCCTGAAATAGTTCTCACATTGTGGAATCCAAAGACATGCTGACGGATATCGGAGCAACACAGGTGTCCTTGATAAAAAATAGTAGAAAAAGGTTAACTACTTCTACATTTTTGAAATCAAACGAATAAAATAATTTTTTTCCAAGGGGTTTTTGATCAGTTTAGAACCATTTTAACTAGACCTTGGACTTTTGCTTTGACGTAGCCAGACAAATCGTGTTGATTTCAAAGAACCATGGCTGAGTGGCTAACAAAGAAATAGACAAGACTACGTCACATTGCTGCTTGACAAAACTACCCAAAGTCCAAGCTTCTGTTAAAATGGTTCTATAGTTTATAAACAAAATATCACATAATTATAAATGCAATTACTTAGTACATACTTTTAAAAAAAGCAGAATGATAGAAATTACTGCATATAAAAAACAACCTCGAATTACGTGATCCTTGACAAATTCCTTCAAATTTTCTTTACTGCTTTGCAGGTTTTTCGTTTCTTCCTCTGTTAAGGCATTCAGTACCTGTTGTAAATAAGTTTACTGTAAAAGTGGTTATTTACTACCATACAAAGGTTTTGCTTTTTTGACCATATCTTACGCAGTTTTAAACTTACAGCGTTACTAGTGTAAATTTCCCCCACGCGTAAATAACCACTTTTACAGTATTGTAAAAACTGCAACTATTAAAAGTGTAAAACCATCATTTAATTAAATGTGCACAACAAGCACTGTAGAGCAAGGCTACCTCATTTGTGGGCGCCAACACGGTGTACGGCCCTTTTTGCTGCAACTCGTCAGCCAATCTGGAGCTCTTTAGCAACTTGACAAACTCCGAGAACCGATTGTCCGTTTCCAGAACATCCACCACGGTACCGACCGGTGGAATCAAAACCTAGAAAGGCGGTCTTATCGATATGTATTATACATACATGTATTGTATCTTGACATACATTGTACATTGTGTTGACTTTAGACCTTTAAACCATATAGCTATGGATGTATAGCATGAAACTGGCGCAAAGACATTTGCCAAAAAGAGCACTGTTTGTTCTCAGTTAAACTGAAATTACAATGAATGAATTTTGTATTAGAGAAATTATATATATGAGTTCAAATGAAATATGAACCTTATCTATGAGATGGATAACGGCGTTGCAGCTTTGAATTTCAAACTTCACAATGGAAGAACATTGGATAGTTTCTTGGCGAGGTTCGAAGATTGAATACTGAAATGAACGCAAAATCACATTTCAAAAAGTATTAACAGGATAATAATGGTGGACAAGTTAATAGACGACATAAAACTTGCTAACTAAGGTTAGTCCGCTTTTTGTAAAGGTTTTATAAAACTAATCAAGAATATCGTCAGTACATACTGATCAAATGGATTTTCAACAATGGCTTCATTTTTGTATCTTTTTATGAACTAAATACATGTAAATGCTACAGTTGTTTGATAATATGAGAAGAAAATGAAAGTAGTGATCATTTTAAATTGTTATTTTCCATTATTTTCGTCAAATCCAACTGACATATTTCAACTCTACATGGGTGTTGAATCAATTTTTACTCAGCAAAAACCTAGCTGCGGTGAGTTTGTGCAGCATGAGAAAAAATTGAAAAGTATTTGTTAGAATCGAGCCTTACATAAAGTGATCGGCTTCTGTGGACAGTCAGGTTTCTTTTTGTGTTCCACGTAGAGAACTGATAACCGTCTGCAACACGACACGTGGACATTTCCGGGATCACGTGATACTTTACAATATCCGCTTTGTTGGAACTATTGAATCTCGCTCGGTCAAACTCGGACATTTTCTGAAAGACACTTGGTAACTAAATAATTATATATAATTTTGAATGGAGAATAGCAATCCATTGTTGTTTAAAAGTTTATACTAATACTCGTGATTTTAAAAGTATTTGACCCGTACTGAAAACGCTTCATCTGTCGGAACTAAAATAGTTATGTTAGTGGCCTGTTCCAGGGACTTCTTTAAGCCTGCTTTACTGATCAAATCCGTAAGTCGAGTTAAGCTTCTTCTCTTCAGAACCTCCATTACTGCGTAAGCTACAGAAAAACAAAAATAATATAAGGACTTTTGAAACTGAATTAATAATTAAAACTCAACGTCTTTAGAACGTGGTTACCTTCATCAGGAATAATGACGTCATCAATAAGGTGAAGTACTCCATTGTTAGCCATAATGTCTCTATCAATTATCTGCGACTTTTCCACAAAAATCTTGTCGTTGTCATCACGCATCAACTGTAGGTACTTGGAGAGTTTGTTCTTGGTCTTGGATTTGTGAGAGCCACTAACTGCCGATGAGCAAATAACATTGGGAAGCAGGTGGTTGTAAATAATCTCTAAAAGAAGAAAACAGTCCATGTAAAATAATAGTAATAACCGAGATAACAGAAAATACAATCGTAACTATAACAACATTCTTTATCAATTTACTCTTAAGACAACGTTTGTCAGCCAGTATTCTGTTCAAGAGTTGTCCGTCCAGCTTCCTGAATGCGGTATCTGTTGGAGCTAGTAGAGTAAACTGTCCATCCAGTCGGAGATCGTGACTAATCCCACTTGTTCCCAGAGCTGAAATGAAAACGAAAATGCGTATAGATATTGTTCACAATTAACATACAGCTATTTTACAACACAGACCAGGCAACATCGATTGCATTGTACCCGTTTTAAGGTAGCTGAGTTGGGGGTTGCTACTGACGACATCCGTCAATGATTTAGTCACTGGCTGCAACACTTCTTCCACGACATGGATGACGCCATTAGTGGCCAGATTGTTCCTTGACGAAACACGTTTGCAATTTGCAGTCATAACCTGCAAAATATATTAAAGACGTGAAAAATATGAGAAAAAAAAACCCCGTGAAATAGTTCGATTCAAAGAGAATATGAATGTTTACCCCAGTGTCTACCATGTCGTAAAAGTTTATTCTGATGGTGGAGGATTTGGAGTTGGCAGTTGTGATCGTCTGCTCGTCCTCCAGTGTGGCGGTCGTCAGAATACCACCTGTCACGTGACCCAAAACTAGGTCAGAGGCGTCACTCACGATCACTGTGCTGATCGGCGGCGAGATTCTAATGACAGAACCCATGTCCTGAAACAACTCGTAAAACTGAATGTTGATCGAAATGCAAATATCGGAGATCGGAGAAAGGCTTCTTAGAGAATTACACATTCTTTCCACAACAAACTATTATAATATCTATTTGCTTTCTTTAAATTCGATGTAATTAAAACATAAAAATTAAAAAATCATAATACTTATTTTTTTTTTTACGCGTAATACTCAAAAGATTATATTTTCAATATCTTATCATCACTCGTATAGCCTACGTTAAGTAAGACGTTTTCAAAGGACGATACGAAACTGGGTCCTTTTTTGAAAGCTTCGTTTGTTGGAGCAAAAATTGTGAAATACGCGTCTGATGTTCCATTTAGTTGTTTCTTTAGACCAACACTTTCTGCTGCTCGAAGGAATTCTGTCAAATTTAAGGATTCTGCTGTTTTTTCGATGTCATCCAACTCCTGGTCTGTTTAGCAAAAAATATAATGCATGCCATGATTATGCATTTACAAAGAGAGAGAGAGAGAGAGAGAGAGAGAGAGAGAGAGAGAGAGAGAGAGAGCCATGATTATGCATTTACAAAGAGAGAGAGAGAGAGAGAGAGAGAGAGAGAGAGAGAGAGAGAGAGAGAGAAATGATATTCTTACATTTTGGACATCCGTGATGACCAGATCTTCTGGAGTAACCGTGGCAACAGCTCTTGATCTCTCTTTTTATTGTAGTTTTTCCATACCTTGTCAATCTTTTATAAAATGGAAACAGATTTTCTATTTAATATTTAATATAGCTTCTTGATTAAACAAATCAAAACACAAAAACTTAAACAATAAGAAAACAAAGCGGACAATATCGTTGTCGTAACTTTTGAAAATAAATATATCCACTGACAGGACTCACGTTTCGGTACAGATATACGCGATCTCCTTGTCTTCACATGTGATCGCGGACGATGAGTATTGGCCATGGCCGGTGAAGGAATTCGAAGATGTCTCATTTTTGCGTTCTTTGTGTGTGCAGACATTTGGACTAAAATTTTAAAAAATTATCAATATTCTTTATCAATTTTGTTTAGATTTTCAGAAATTTAAACAACACTTCTAAAAGGTAAGGAAAGAGAAGTGGCTATCACTTCACTCTCTGGCGTAACTACATAATACACAAGAAACTTGAAAAATGAAAATTCCAACAAATCAAATATTTCTTTCAAAAACCCCTTCTTTGTGATTTATTTTTAGCATAATAACAATTTTAGCGCTCATAAAGAAGTTCAATACATGTATTTGAAATATATTGAAACAAACTAGTGTATAAATTTTAAACCAAAAAACTTCAATAGAAATAAGTGGTTCGTTTTTTTCATTGCTATTTGAAACAAAATCGGATTTTTGAGAAATAACGGAGAAAATACGAAGTTGGTGTAATCATAAAGCAGTAAATTTACATAAAGATATTCAAAATTTAAATATGTGTACGATCAAACCAATAAAGAGCTTTTTGTGATCTTATTTACCAATGTTCTATGTAATTTTGCGTACAAGAAATTTCATAGCTTCAGTGACGCAAAAACTATGCAATTCAGCGATAAAAAATTAATATTAAACAATAGTTCATATCAAATACATGTATAACAATGTAGCTTTTATTTGTTATTAGAAAGGCAACATACATGTAGTATATAGAGAATAATACATACCCTTTTCCATATCACAGCCAGTATCAGTCCGAGACTCCAATATCAGCCCGAGGGCCGAAGGCCCGAGGGATGATATTGGTCGAGGGCTAATACAGGCTGTGATATGGAAAAAGGGTATCTATTATTATATTTATTACATACTTAGTAATAAAATTAAAACATACATCAACTTAAACAAATTGATTTTAAATATTATTTGAAATTAGTATGTACATGTATTAAATTAAAATAGAAAACTAATTGTTTTAAAAAACATGTATCTACAGAACCGGAATTTCCTCAGGTTTTAAAAGTTAACTGCACCAAAACATTTGCTAACATTTATAGTTTTAAACTGTACTTAAAAATGTCGACTGTAACAAATGTTTTATTTTTCGTCTGGAAACATGCACAAAATGCCGAAAGGGAAAAAGGCAGAGGAGTTCCGCAAGGGGTGTGATACGGATCCGTATCAGCCCTAGAGGGCTGATAACCTGTATCAGCCCCGGAGGCCGATACGAGTTTTGTGATGTCATCTGTATCACATATGCAAAAAAAAACCGTATTTATTACTAAGTATGAAATAAAGATGGATATTAGTTTTGTTTTAATTATTGATTTCTGAAAACTAGTTTATAACACGTCATCCTTCACAAAACTCACTTATCCACAGGGGATTGGTCGCTGAGCACTTGTCCTTTGATTTTGAATCTTCACGTTCAGTCGAATGATTTTGAATAAGAACCATTTTAAGAAGACCTTGGACTTTCGGTTGGATTTAATTAACTATATTTTTCTTTCACCAAAACAACGTTGACGTTGGTTTCAAGTGGAATATACATAGATTGCGTAATCTTAGCTTAAAAGCCAGACAAATCTTGTTGATTTCAAAGAGCCATGGCTGAGTGGCCAGCAATGAAGTAGACATGCCTACGTCATACACATGTAGCTGTTTAATACAGCTATCCAAAGTCTAAGCTCCTGTTAAATTGGTTCTATATCATTCAAGCGATCAACTTTTAAGAATAAATCTTAAGCAGTAGTTCATATTGTCAATAAGAAACTAATATGAATTGACAAATGCAAAACAATGTTACATGTCTGTCAGACATTAATTCATAAAAAGTAAAATTCTGTAAATAATTTAGGTATTATTTTCAGTAGCCTAATTGTCATAAAATTATGATTTTTTTTTCAACAAAATCTACAAACACACAAAACAGGTCTGTTAAGGAATAAACATGCAATATATAAAGGACTTACCCGTCCCACCATCCTGTTGTGAATGAGTCACTGTTTAAATTGATGTCAAAATCAAACCAAGGAGATTTCCATCTAAAATTAATTAATTGGTTCAGTAAATAGATTGAATTATTTTTTTTGTTGTTGATAAGAATAAAATTTCATTCACCATACATGTATGTACTACTTTAAAAGATTATCATTAAATCGCAAATGTCACAAAAACAAAAGTTGGCGTTTAGAAAGATGCCATGGTTTCTGTGAATATCTACCCTTTTTGCACCTGAATTTTGTTTGTAATCGAAAACCTGATCCGCATGGTTATATCTATGGAACGCCAAATTCACAAAAATGAGCTAAACATATTTTCACTATGATAAATTAAGTTTATCGACTGTTAACTATAGTTTACGAACCGTAAACTGTAGTTAACGATTCGTTAACCATAATCAACGATCCGTTTACTATAGTTTTCATCTGCAAAACCATATTTAACGGTTGTAAACTATAGTTTACGAATGATAATCTAAGCTTAAGTTTATCTGTCTGCAAAAAATGTTAACGATCGATTTTGCTGATAAATATCGATTCACATCTGTAAACTATAATTTGCATTCGTTAACTATGGTTAAGAGTTAACGTTGTTAATCATAGTTTCATACTCGTGAAACTATATTTATCAGATAAATCATGTTTTGCAATCGCAAATGGTTATTTTTAGTGTTAATTGTAGTTTTACACTTCTGAAACATAGATGACACGTTTTAAATCGTTTTCCATCGACGGTCAGAGGTGTTAGTTTAATCACCATGGTAATATGCAACTTCAAAGTTCTATTCGGGTTTTTTTTTCTGACATAAAATAGCGCATAAAGTATAATTCAGCAAACGCGCCAATCGATCCACCAACAGAATAGTGTACTTCTGATTTAAATAGAGACAATTTAAATAGGTTCGGTACGATTTTTCCGGATTTAGCTTTATCTAAAGGCATATAAAAAAAATTCAATTGTTTTAAATGTATGCTAATTTTGAAGTTTAGCGTACATATAAATCAGAAGTATCAACCAGTGCTTAAATATTACGGAAAAAAGCAATTTGTTGATATTTTCTACATAAAAACGGCACTGAAAAAGGGTCCATTCTCTATAGCTTAAGTGCACTCGTTCTTAAATAATTTTTAACGTTTTTGAAATGTATATCTTGCAAAATGTTCTTAGTAAATGATCAAAATCGTACTGTATTTGTATCCCAATCTATATTATTAACAAATCTTTACCTGTGTCTCCACCGTGAGCCTAAGCGTCCCCCTCGGGGCCATTCATCCCGTTGCCACCATCTGTTGCGATGACGTCTGCTTTCAGTGTCGTCTGCCACTACAAGCAGCAGGACCAAAATAACTAAAATCCTCAGCCGCAACATCCAGGACAATAAAAAGAGAGGTGCTGGCCGGATCGGTATATAATTTGCTTCTAACGAAAATTGCAAGTGTTTACTAAATAAAATATGCCTAAAGTATAGTGGTCAGGATATTGCGCATTACCATGACCCTGTGATTCAGCAAGCCACCATACATTGGACCCTTAACAAAATGTTTCATATAACACTTTGAAGTAGTTAACGCATATTGTACATTCTTAAACGTATGCTAGTTTAAAGTAAAAACACCCTTGGTTTCTGGAGAACATGCACTTTCGATATTTTTATGTTATTATATTAGTTGTTTTAAAAATGCAGAGCATTTTGCTAATAATATACAAATAACTGGCGGAGTTTGAGAACATTTTAAGCTCATTAGTCCTTATACTCAGTCGCCTTAAAAGATGTTTTAAAGGTAAGAAAAAAGTATCCTTGTTATCTGTCAATTTCTTACAGGTATCTGTAGCTAATAAAGGTTGGCTTACATTATATAAATAGTGCCTGTTTGGTAGGGTAACACGGTTGAATTGACACCCCCCCCCAAAAAAAAAAAAACCAAAAAAAAAAAAAAAAAAAAAAAACAAGAGGCCCATGGGCCACATCGCTCACCTGAGCAACAATAGACGTAATAAAATCAGCTTTACGTAGTCATATACAAAATATATGAACAATGTCGTATAATAGATCCTGTATAAAAAAAATCCCCTGCATATTCTTACGTTTATCATTTAGCCTTTGTAACAGGATGATTTTACAGTCATATCACATATTGAGCATTGCAGTTCTCGAGAAGATGATCAGACTTAAACAACTGTTTATATATTGATTATAAACCTACATCAAACTTTGAACCCCTTATGGGGCTGAAGAATTGTCAAGAGGCCAAAGTCTAAACAATTTTAAAGAATCAACAATATGTCTAAATGCTTGCACAAAGTAAAGCCATATAAAATAACATTAGAGCTTTTTACTGAGTGAATTTTTATTCCTTTGTAAAAGGAACACCCCCCCCCCCCCCGGTGGCCCAACCTTGCTCCTGAAGATTATGATTTTGACAAATTTTAATCTACACTATCTGAACTGACAAAAGTTACAGCTTTTCTAGACAAATTGTGTTTTAGAAGATGATTTTAAAAAAAATTTCCCTATATATTCCTATGTAAAAAATGTAAAAAATGTTACACCCCCCCCCCCAAATTGTGGCCCCACCCTACCCATGGAGATCATGATTTAACAAACTTGAATCTTCCCTACCTGAGGATGCTTCAACACAAGTTGCAGCTTTTCTGCCCAATCGGTTTCTGAGAAGATCTTTAAAGATTTTTCTCTTTATATTCCTATGTAAAATTCGACCCCCCATTGTGGCCCAACCTTACCCCCAGGGATCATAATTTGAATAAACTTGAATCTACACTTCCTGAGGATGCTTCCACACAAGTTACAGCTTTTCTGGCTAATAAGTTTCAGAGAAGAAGATTTTTAAAGATTCACTCTATATATTCCTAATATGTAAAAATTCGACCCCCAATTGTGGCCCCATCCTACCCCTGGGGATCATGATTTGAACAAACTTAAATCTACACTACCTGAGGATGCTTCCACACAAATTACAGCTTTTCTATCTAATAAGTTTCAGAGAAGAATATTTTTTAAGATTTACTCTTTATATTCATATGTAAAAATCGACCCCCCATTGTGGCCCCACCCTACCCCCAGGGATCATGATTTGAACAAACTTGAATCTACACTACATTAGGATGCTTCCACACAAGTTTCAGCTTTTCTGGCCTAATGGTTTTTGAGAAGAAGATTTTTGAAAAATAACAAATTTTCAATGATTTTTAATTATCTCCCCTTGGAAGGGGGCTTGGCCCTTTATTTTAAAAAACTTGAATCCCCTTTACCTAAGGATGCTTTGTGCCAAGTTTGGTTGAAATCGGCCCAGTGGTTCTGGAGAAGAAGTCGAAAATGTAAAAAGTTTACGGACAGACAGACGGACGGACGGACGGACAGACGGACGCCGGACAAAAAGTGATCAGAAAACCTTGTCAACTGACGCGAAGCGGATCGAGGTTGACAATGGTTTTCGATGGATGTCAATTTCAACTGTTACCTTCTCAACCAGGTGCTATTTATTTTATTATACTGAATGTCTTAATTTTAGAGAAAATTTTACTGCTTTTATATAGAAACAAGTTGCTGTCCTTTAAAAAAGGACTGCAATACGTGGACCATATGCATGTGTTTCTAACGGAAACGCGAAAGCCTTAAAGCTGAACACCGCTCGTAAATAGGCACTGTCCGCCATATTTCTCTTTCATCACTGCTCTCCCTACAACCCTTATATAAGGGGCAGACCTCTAAACAGTTCAAAGTACTTCGCTGTAGAGGTCTCACCTGTGTGGACGTACATCTTGCCTCGCCGTGTTACTCGGTCGCGATGAAATTATCAAATTTTACGCACTTTTTTCAAGATATGAGAATACTAACATCAAATAAATTGGTAAATTCATTATTTACAAACAGAATATGCACATAATTTAAGAAATAAATGCATAAAATCCAAAGACGACGAAAGGAATACTATATGTCGGCCACGAGTTTCAGGTGTGCAATCGGGTGTAACGAAATCGAAGGGTTTATATACCACGTCACACAGGTACCTGGTATATAAACCCTTCGATTTCGTTACACCCGATTGCACACCTGAAACTCGTGGCCGACATATAGTATTCCTTTCGTCGTCTCTGGGTTTTATGCATTTATTTCTTAAACTATGTGCATATTCTGTTTGTAAATAATGAATTTACCAATTTATTTGATGTTAGTATTCTCTTATCATGAAAAAAGTGCGTAAAATTTGATAATTTCATCACGACCGAGTAACACGGCGAGGCAAGATGTACGTCCACACAGGTGAGACCTCTACAGCGAAGTACTTTGAACTGTTTAGAGGTCTGCCCTTTATATAAGGGTTGTAGGGACAACAGTGATGAAAGAGAAATATGGCGGACAGTGCCTATTTACGAGCGGTGTTCAGCTTTAAGATTATCAGAGATTCCACCGACTCTAGCCCCCTGCTTTATATAAAGACATGTGATTGCAAAAGTGTTATGATGAATTAATATCATAGTAGCAAGCCTGGATATAGTGCCTTTAACCACTGAATGTGTACGTTGTATCAAGTACATGTAGAGCCCTGACCTTTTACCTCAGAATTTAAACACAATTATGAATTATATTAATGAAGACATTAATGAAGACATTAATGAAGATACTATACATGAATAGTATTAGGCGTTCAGCGAATTACACTATTTGCGTACTACATGTACTTTGTTCACTATGTAAATTGATTTCGTATTTTGATGCATTTCTCTTGAAATTTAAACTTTCATACAGTGACATAATTATTCAATGATGTATTATATACAGTCACATAATTATTAAATCATGCTTAAATGCGTAATTGTTTTTTAATCGGGAAGTACACTAGCCTCGTCGTATAGTTAAGCTATTTCGGAAAACAATAAAACATCGCGATTTATGCCATTAAATGCATGTTGTAGTTTCGGCATAATATTAACGTATTCCATGATGCTGATAATTCATATCACATGTCGATCGTTTCTTTAAAGGAAATACTTCAGTTTGTTTCTGTACTGTTCACCGACAACTTTACAAATACAATGAACATGTGCATAT
The DNA here is from genome assembly GCA_020458035.1 of Magallana ariakensis. Taxonomy (NCBI): domain Eukaryota; kingdom Metazoa; phylum Mollusca; class Bivalvia; order Ostreida; family Ostreidae; genus Magallana; species Magallana ariakensis. The sequence continues at coordinate 40,178,358 of CM035817.1, forward strand.
ATGGCATGAAATCCCGATCCCGATTCAGATACACGTGTGCGAGCCTGGTTCCCTTAGCTACCCATAATGTCGCGCAGGAACCAGATTAGCTCATGCGCAAGCTAAATTTTCCCCAGTGCATCCGGTTTAATCTCGCTTATATATTTTCTGCGTGGACCTCAGGGTCCGCGCAATGACGTGAATTATACGGCAAACCGTACGCGCATAATTTAGGCGCATGTAACAATTCGTTGTGTTACCCGTTGCCAAGAGTGTTGCTAACGCTGAGGGTAATGGAACGGATTATCAACTGCGTCTAAACCAATCAGATTTCAGTATTTAACAAGAAAGTATAATAATATATTGACATTAGGTTTATTCTTTTGTTTTCACGAAGACTGCGAATGTAATGTTTTTCACGAAGACTGCGAATAATAATAATAATGTTTCTCAAGCTAATTCCCAAGGTACCTGAGGACAGGACCCCCCTCCCCTTGATTTAGACCCCCGGGGTAGTTGATACTTTCTTGATAGAAAGTCCTTTAAAGTCATGTACACAGCATGTTCTATATCAAATATCTGAAAATTAATCGAAAATAAACGATTTATTTAAAACAACCCCAACCTGCATATAAAAAGAGGAAAGGTATGACACTCAGCAAGGTAACAGTGACGGAAGTAAACATCTGTCGGTCACTTTGGTTTGATAGCATCCGAGAAAATCGATTTCATTCTATTGGCGCGAAAAAAGAATCCTCGGATTTTATCCATCATGAGCGTATATTACGTCACTGAAAGATGTTGACTCCCGTCACAGTTACTTAATTAACTTGTCTTCAAAGAAGAAATATATTTACTGTGATAATATCATCCCGTGCTTAAAATTGTTGGATATATAAAGCGGATACATGTTTTATAGTCCCAAGATGACGATGGGGTTGTAATGTAAACAAACCGGAGTGGCATACCTTTCCTCTATTTATATGCAGTGGAGGGAGTGTTTTTAAATTAATCGTATATTTTCCGTTAATTGTTAGATATTTAAAATGGAACATGCATGACTTTAAAGGAATTTCTATCAAAAAGTCAACTATACCCCGGGGGTTTATATCGGGGTGGGCGGGTCCTGTCCTCAAGCACCTGTGGCTGATTCTGTAAACGATAACACATTCATGAATGTGACAATTCAGTCAATCTATAGTGTTAATCTATAGTGTTTAACTTTTCTGAATGTATTTTTATAAGAATACGTATATTTTGCTAATATGAATATTGAACTGACAACAAAATTATATATGGATGCCACAAATAACTGAGTTACTGCACGCATAAACAAAGTTGATCAGTGCACAAATTCTATTGATGGTGCATTAAGACTAAAGTGATTTTCTTAATCGCTTCGCTTTTTGTTCCCACCAAAACGGCAAGGGGTTAATTTATGAAGGATTATGGCCGCGGCTGACAAACAACACCTTGGGATGCCAATCACACACGTACAAAGCCTGTGTCCGCTTCTGGCCACCCAAAACTGGTTTATAATCTTACTACTGTTGATCAAAACTATTTTTCTCTGTTTGGATTCAGTAATCGAGTTACATCAATTTAATTTCTTGAACATCTAAATTTAGTCTATACTTAATTAATAACTACCATCATCAGAACTGTCGTGAATGGTCAATCATTTTATTGACCAAATAATACTAAATCGAACGCTCGAATGTATATATATATAATTATACATGTATATGAAATGTAAATGTTTATTTTGTTCCTACATACAAGCAAGAATAATATATATGTTGACGCGTAATTCTCGGTTTTTAAACACAAACCATACATATGTAGGTCTGAGCTGTACGAGCTTCTACAGTTAACTTTTTTCACAAAGCTGTTCTTTTCATGGCATCTAGGGATCCTCACTACACTGTAATATGTACTGTTAGAGTAACCTACCCTTTAACATAGCATTAGATGAACTGCAATCTACAGTGTATGACAGTACTTCGTTGTTTCCAAATTTTAAAATTGAACTTTAAAAACTCAACTGAGTAGGTAATCCTAACCATTGAAATGCATTATTTACCGAAGTCTAAAATATTTCATCAGTGTAAAGATGTTCCATAAAAATAAATATGATGCGGGAAATTATTTTCATAAAAAACAGTTCATGTTTTTTCATCTTTCTCTCCATTGCGCGCCCCAGCGTTTGCACCAAGACAATCAGAGTCCTGTTGCCATTTGACGCCTGCTTTCGGCGTCATCTGCTGCGACATTAGAACAAGTAACGTCGTCAATTTAAATGTTGATTGCAATAGTTTATTTTGAGCTCATTATAAAAAAATTCCCAACTTTTCTTAAGCATGCCTGTTCGGGATATTGTTTATCCTTTAGCTTTACAGTAAGTTAGATTGCCCGTAAGTGGTTCACTGGAAAACGGCTTTTCACTTCGAAGTAGGAAATATATTTCTTCTTGGGGGAAATTTGATACTTTCGTGTCTTATGACATTTTGACATATAGAGGCGAGTGATAGCTAAGTCGATATGTCGGAGTACACCATGGACTAGATAAACATTGGTTCATTGTTCTGTCAAAATATTTTGTCAGCTTCTTTTAATGAACAGTTACGTGTAATTATAATAGAACACCACACGCTGTTTTTAAAAATACGTGTACTTCCCAGAATAAACTGGGTTTTTCTAATGCTCGATATCAGATGTGTTACACGTAAATACTCTCTCCACTGCCAATAAGTTCTAACTTCTCCTTATCACACTACACCCTTAGTATCAAACACCTTTTCTCAGATAACACAAAATGATAAAAAAAAATATATTTTATTACAATCAAAGAAATTAAACAGAAAAGACATGAAATAATGTTGGGTAGAAAAAAAAACCGTGATTTATTGAATGATATAGGAGGTTTCTGTTGTCATCATTGGTAAACTGGTCACCTCCTCGGATTCGCCGCTGTTGTCCTCAACGTTATCATCAGTAAGATCCTCGTCAGCGTCATCGATATCCTCAGTTTCCTCCATCAAATCGTCCTCTTCCTCCTCGGGTACATCGGAAGTGTTGTCGACGGCGGGGTCTTCCTCAGGTGGCATGATCTGAGGAAATTCCGTCTCCAGCCCCTCTTTCTTGATCAGTTCCTGAAGCTTCTCTAGTTGCTCGGTCTGAAGACAGAAGCAGGATGGTCTGTTGCCGTGATTTTTGTGGTGCCACATCTTCGTCCTCTTCGTTTTCCTCCATTTCTGGCGCCTGTTGACTTTGTTGCCCCTTCTTGGTTGCCACCTTCTGCGTGTAACCACTGGCTTCACTTCGTCTTGGCTGTTCTCGGTGTCCTCCGGTTTATCTTCCACCGAGTTTTCTGGGGACATCATTCCACGGCGTTTGTTCATCCATTTCATCTTCCTCTGACGCTTCATTGCCCATTTTCTTTGTTTCTTGCTCAACCATTCGTTCTGCTGCGTGGAGGCATCTTCATCGTCTTTGACGTCATCATATGCTACATCAGGGGGGCTATGAATAAAAACCAAAACATTTTTCAACGCAAAGTTCTAAAATACAGGGAAGATAAATCAATGCAGTCGAAATTTATGATAATTACAAAACATTCGCATGGAAGAAAAATGAAAATATTTCTAAAAATTTTAGTTTGCATTGCGTCTATCAAAGTATCGTTAACATCGAAAAAAAAAATGTTAAAAATAGTCTTTCTATACATCCTCTATCAACATAATTAAAATGTTATCAAGTTATTATCATGATCTAAAAAATGGACTTACCCGTGTCTACCGGCCTGCATTTCGGCGAACTTTTGTCTCCGCCATTCCTTCCCCCGTCCTCCTCGCCGTGCCTCCAGGGCACTGACCACGGCTAGGACCAGCAGCAAAGACAGCCAAATCTTCATGGTGACTGACAGAGTTATACTGTCAGAGAGTGAGAACCGCCAGTATTTATACACAGAGACCGACCCGAAGCTGAGTCGTTTAATCCCGATCACGCGGGGTTGTTTTGAGGAAATTGTTTACATCCTGAGGCTCTCGTCGGATTGCCAGATGTTTTTGAGTGCTCCCTCCCCCCGTTCTCGTTTTTGCCCTTCGGCACTTCGGCCACTGTTTACCAACTTTGCAGTTTGTATTTTCTTCTTTCGACAGACAACATGCATATGCATTTGTCGAGCAACCATTCATTTATTCATACCTTCATCAATGCATATTCTTTGAATTAGAACATTTTCATGTATATGTTATATATATAATAGTTACTCTGTAAGACCGAGATTTTGATGGAAATGACCTTGTGTTGGAATCTGGCCAGTGAATCATTGCCCCATGAGGGTCAAGCCATCTCGCTGACTCACTACGAAAACAAGTTCAAACTCAGCAACTCCAACAAAAACAAAAACTCGACCCTCTTTTTGGACGTGTGCATAATGATAATTATCGTGGTTTAAAATGTTTTAAAGTAAAAACAATCCATTTAGCTAGTGCCCACACGTCATCTTTAAATTAATAAGAAATTATAGGACAAAAAGAGTATCGTTACCATCATCACCGTGCACCCATAAAATTTGTGCAGACCATTATGACCAGTAATGCAGTAATTACTAGTAATTTAATTTGGACACAAAATATTGCGTCAATAATACAAATATATATCCAGTACAAATACTAGATTTAATCAATCAAAAAATGGTCAGACGAGGATGCACTATAATATCGTACGTATTTGAAATTATCCTCGGCAGGTTGCAAAATACTTAATAATATATATATATATATATATATATATATATATATATATATATATATATATATATATATATATATATATATATATATTCATGTTTTACTCGCAGACAATATACATGTACTGTTAAAAAAATAGACATAATGGTATGACATTAACTGTTAAGTCAAAATAAGATAAAATCACAGGTTCCAATGGAATCTTTATACTTACATGTATTATATAATATGTATATTTTCATGTATATTTTCATGTATATTTTTGTTTATCTCTTGACGCTGTGTTATTTTCCTTTTTTCATCACAGGCACCTGACGTTATATATTTTTCTCATAATAAAAATAAATACCCTATATCTAATAATTATTAGATCTAGGGTATTTATTTTTATTATGAGAAAAATTTATAACGTCAGGTGCCTGTGTTTTTCATATATGAACGTGTTTTAAGTGACATATAGGCCCGACGGGCCGGGTGTTAAATTTACACTTACAAGTATCATTGTTGATATACCATATTGAATTTTTATACAAGTCACTATAAATAGATAAATTACTTAAATTACTTACTAATATTAGGACACACATACATGCATGTATCAAACGACTAAAAGGGGCATTACTAATTGGCTCAGGAACCAGGAACAGTTGTTTGCTAACCAGCATTATTTTCAATAATCATATTTCCGTGGACAAAAAAACATTTCTGAGGATATTTTCAGATCCTGTATAATGCCCTACCGTCGACTGTATCAGTAATCTTTTTTATCCGCTTTTATACATCATTTTTATTAAGAACATATTCATAATACATGTATAGGTACTTAATTAGCATTTGTTAGTATTCTTATTCATTGTATGTCGCTAATAATTCATACGAATATCACCAAAAAATTAAAACTATGCTTGTCAAAATAAACTCAATAACTGGGTTGATGAGAAAACATGCAAAAAATATGTAGTTTTGTAGCTATAAATACATGAATTTGGTGTATATTAATCATAAATGCCGTGTAGCATACTTGCTTTCTTTATCGTATTAACGCCATGGCTAACTCTGAGTTGACCCCGATGAGTCATTGGATAATTAGCTGCAGAGAACGGGAATTACCCCCAAAGATCCTGAAAATAAGTTCTGGATTTTAACCTCCAGGCAGAAAAATATAATATTATTGTAAACAAAGGAACAATGCAAATAATGTGACTAAATGTATATTCGTTTGAACGTTATTACTTGACTAAAAATTATAATAAAAATATAATGTAAACCAACTGCTTTACCCACATAAATTAAATTATGCATAAACAAGATCGACTTCTGAAAGTGCGTTGATTTTATCAAAAAATAAACGCACTTTTTTTCCAAAATGCATAATTTTTTTCAAAGTGCGTTGTCACACGGAAAAACTGAAATTGCCAGTATGAATATTTGTGTTTACTAACTTTAATTTCTTTGGAACTGATTGCTGTGCGAAAAAAAGTTAAAAGATTTTGGAAGGTGCATATATTTGATGAATCACACTTATTATAACAACAAAACCGAAACTTATCTAAATATGCAGCATTAAAAAAAGGATTTTTAAAGAAAAGCAACATAATAGGTTTTTGTTTTCAGGTTTTTTTTTACCTTCTTGGGTATTTTACCACATTATTAGTCAAACACCTCAATTGTTTACAGAAAAATCATAAAGATAGCAGGTCGTACATTTATCTTAAAATCTTTGTTTAACATATCAGCAATATACTGTTAAATAAATAAACTATACCAAAAAAAAACACAGTATAATATTGCTATTGCCTTTTATCATTGCTACTGTTTTATATTGTTCTATATTATGACCTACATAAAGACCATAATTCTCTATTGCTGGCCACTTACGTAAATGTTTAAGAAGTCATGATTGTGCTACAAGTGCAGTTATCTTAAGATCTAGAGCTTTAAGTACAATCACAGGACCATACATAGCCGATGAGTCATGGGATATCATGTGACATAGATGCACCAGCTACATGTAAGTCCATCTGTACTTGCCAGCTAAGCAGTGTAATTTTCCATTCAATAAAATATCACTTATATCAATGATATGTGTTTATAATCTCCTATATTAATAATTCATCATCATTGATGGATGCCATATTTCATTATTAGGAGAATTCAATGTCCATTCAAATCATAAATATGTCAGGAAGCCTATGCAGTGGTCCCCAGGTCTCAGCTATTGTTGGCAGCTTTTAAACCAATTCCTTCACACTTGATAATAGTGGAATTCTTTGTAAGCTCTTGAACTTCAAATTTTGCCTGGAATATTTATTAACAGAATAATGATCTATATATTGAATTCAATATTATGAATCAAATTGAATGTGAACTGAATTGATGTTTCTTCAATTGATCAATCCTACCACAAATTTAACACTAGTACACATGATACAAGGTAGAGGTAGCCTCCTGATTTGTTCATACCTTGGTCATCAAGGAAGCCACATGGATTGCAGTTTCAGTGTGGAGAGACATGGGTCCACAAAGGATTTCTGATTTCCCCTCAGCAAGGGCCATTAAGACAATCAACTGTAGGTAGGAAACTTTGATTTATTAAACAAATAATTAGAGAGAGAGAGAGAGAGAGAGAGAGAGAGAGAGAGAGAGAGAGAGAGAGAGTTTCTACTGTTTCTACAGGGCAGCAAGAGTTGTCTCACCTGATCCTGCAGGAACTCGTCCACACAGCCGCCATTGAACAGGTTGTTGACCAACATCTCCCCTGCCTCCTGTCCCACTTTCTCTGCAGGTTTACCTGTGAAATTAAGTCACAATTAATTGTATACTTGTATATAATATGACCCATATTATTGGAAAATTTATTTTCAAAAGGTTTCCCCTTGTTTTTTTATCATGTAGTGATTGGTGCAAAAAAGTCTTATACTTTATGTACTTCGCCCTTAAAAAATATTTGTATGAGACAACAGCCATATTTTTGAAGAACCCACATTAACAAGAAATAACTTTGACATGTAACTTTGGTGACATTTGATCTTTTGACCTAAAAGTCAATAGAAGTCAACCGAATGTCATTGCAAACCAAATCAAGTCAAGCCTAACCTACTTAAGAAGTTTAGTGACTGTAAAGCAAATACCGGTAGCCAACTTATGGCCTACTGACCAACAGTTTGACATTTTTTGTGATATGTCCTCTTCTTCAAATGAGGTCAGCTGGGTAGAGGTGGGTTGCCGGGGGGGGGGGGGGGGGGGGGGGGGGGGGGCTGGTGTTAAAATAATATTTTAATTATACTTTTCATGAGTACCTTTCTTTCCTAGTGCTGATCCTGCCAGTAAACAACCAGTGCTTGTCTCTGCTATTACTCTGTCCGAAAAATAATTAAAATTATCAACATTTATTGATTTACTGCATTTATGACATTTGTTATGTGTTCTTAAAAGATTTTTCACAAACAAATTTGTGTGTAGCATAAATCTAAATCTTAAGTAGTTAACCCTAAGTTTATTCAATTTATAGCAATCTTCAAATATAAAGAAGATTTGTACTACTTACAGAATCCCACAGCCACTGCCTATTCCCTGAGTTTCCTTGACAATGTCTACATTGATGGGGATTCCTCTGTAGTGGTCTGCTATGATTTCTTTGGCACACTCTGACATGATATGAGCTACCTGTTTGAAGGCATTAAATATTGTTACAAAATATTATTTATCCTGCCAACTGAGAGAAGAAAAATTAAATTATTATTTTTATTTCATGTTATAAAATCCAGAAAAATTGTACATGTATTGAAATATCTTCAGACTTCAAAACCTTGAGCTTTTAATTTTGTGTTCAAAAACCAAATGACCAATTATTCAGTGCAAATAGCAGTATATCTGTACCTTTTTTGGTATGACCCCAGCTACAAATGATATTCCATACACTCTTGTGACTGTCCCCTGGTCCATCAGTGTGACCCCCCTGAGGCCAGCACTGGGGGTCACCTTTATGTGAACCTCTCCTCCTCCTTTGGGAAAGAATCCCCTAAAATTACAAAGAAAACATTAACAATGAAATCTCCATGTTTCTTTGCTATCATATCATTGAAAGCAAAATTATTATTCATATCAATTAAATTTATTGATCATATATGAAATCGGTATTGTAAAATATGAAACAAAATACTTTATCTAGAAATACTAAGCAATCATATGCAAATTAATAATTTCAAATCTAAAGCTGAATATTGCCTTTAAAACTCAATCAACATACTTAAACCAACTTTTTTAGCTTACCTTTTTTTAATATGACAATCAAAATGAAGTCCAAACTGTGCAGCAACTGGACGAAATACCTGCAATCAATCAACTCCTTATTACCTGGTATTTTATTAATTTTAGTTACAATTAATCTGGAGATTTATTTATTTATTTATTTATTTATAGAGAGAGAGAGAGAGAGAGAGAGAGAGAGAGAGAGAGAGAGACTTACCATCATGGCAAAGTCAATTTGAGGAGCCATTTCGGCATTGGTTCCCCCTATCAATGTCATGTGTACCTCTCCGTCACTGAACAAACAGCATGGCACAGCTGCCTGCATCAGCAAACAAATACTTCTGCAGATTAAATATTTTAGTTGTTGGTTAATACTGAATGCATTCTGTTAATTGTTAAGTGTTCAATACTATTCAGTGTTCATTAATACTTAATGGATAATATTCTGTTGTAAACTGTCACCGAACAACCAGAATATGCACATTCCTGATCTCTTGTAAACATTACAATAACTGTACATTTATCATTGACTATATAAGTCAAGGTGACATAATTTCATACCCAGCAGTACCAGTGTCAGCTTTATATGATCCTGCCCTGACCTTGCCTGGGGTCAAGGTCACCTCTGTTGACCCTACAGCAGCATTCTCCAGCTTCCCTCCACAAATTTCAGCAACAAGCTGTAATCCTGTGAGATGTTGGGCTCTGGGAAGTCATAAAGGACAGATACACTAAATAACATAACTCAGAACAGTATATATACAGCCGGAGAGTAACCCTTTGCTTGCTATATACTATTCATATGAAGCAAATGGTGGATCTAGAGAAAACTATTGGTCCTTACACAAGCACTCACCTGAGCCCAGGTTTTTCCCTGCCAGCTCTTATTTTTCGGACACATATAGGCTGTTTTAATAAACAACTCAACGTGGCAGCATTCCTTAGAATTTGTCCTCCCTGAATAAACATAAACAATTCTTATAAAATGTTCATAAACACACAAAAAAACCCCCAAAACCTTAAAAAATACATGTACATGTAACAGGGGTTTTAACCCGAGTCCTCTGGCGATGCTGGTCCTGTACTCTAGACTACCGATCACTAAGCTAACGGGTTAGCCTGGCCACTAGCCAGAGCTAGTAGGAATGCCATGTAACTGACTCTACCATATTGTCCCCCTCCAGGAAAGGAGTCGTCCTCGACTCTGTCAGAGTGCTAATGCCAGTAGGGCAAAGTCCTGGAGACAATCTCTCTCACCTGCCAGAGAGTACCCAGGTCCCAACGTGGGCGCCAAATGTAACAGAGACGCTTTTTGCCTCTGCTGGGGTTTGAACCCGGGTCCTCTGGCATGCCAGTCCTGCACTCTACCGATCGAGATAAAAGATTAGCCTACTAACCAGAGCTAGTAGGAATGTCATGTATCTGACTCTACCACATATAAACAAACTTTTAGAGGCTTAATAATTAGAGTCTTGGGAAAAAGATACCCACTATTGTAGTTGCAAGGAAGAAAAAAGTAAGTAAAATATTTACCCCCTCTAATACACTTCCATCTATATCTATAAACTGATGCTGTGCCATGTTGGTAAAATGTGATTTGAATGGATAAATATATTGCACAACAGTAACCAAACGTCGTCTGACAAACTGAAAATAAAACTCGCGCATGGGCAATTGTTCGGGATCGAGAAACAGTTTTACTTTCATTTTAACTCGTCGTATTGCGACACACCTTGCAAGTTGAGATATTGCTAGAACTAACTCTGTTTTTTTTTAAATTATGATTAAGAATATTTAAATGGCGTTTCATCCATCGACTTATATTCATTCATACAATAAATTATGAGCGAGGAGAACATTGAACCCGTGCCTCTGGCCACTGATGCCCTACAAGCGCATGAAAGACTTCATCTTCACTTAAAGCAGAACCACAGGCATAGCAATGGTACTGTATAGTTTATTGAAGATAATTTTATGATGCCATGTTAAAGCAATTTGAAACACGAAAGATTTAAAATCACACCTTATCAAATAAACCGAGAACACAATACAATGTACTGTCAATAGCCTGAATACAGTGGTGTTAGACTGTATGAATTTCATGTTTCCTCCAGTGTTTCAAAAGTCTGTCGACACCCTAGAACAGCTACGGGAAATCAAGGGGGAGCTGGATGGATCGGCCAGGAACTTCGACAGTCCTCGGATCTGTGAAGACTGCCTGATAGAGCTGAAACAGCAAGTGCTTATGCACACACCATCCTCTCTAACCTCAGACAACAGGGACGGGTTCAGAGATCTCATCAGCAAGACATTTGAAGGTAGATTTGTCAAAATCAGAAACCAATGAAAACTGATGTACTGTAGATTTCAATACATGTATAAAGTTAAAATTCATATGTATACAATTAATTTTTTGATTGTATAAGTACATAAATTCTAGCAAAGTAAGATGTCGTGCAATCAGAGACATGTATAACATTATTTATGTCTCTGAATCAATGTAAGATTTGTTTACAAGCTAGGGAATATAATAGAATTAGTAAATAACTTATGTAAATCTTTACTTTCTATGTTTCAGGTATAGAAGTACTGTCAGCTGTCCTTCTGACATGTCCCTGGTACCAGGCCACTCAGGATGAGCGTGGGGAGCAGGCTCGCCACAATGTTCTATTTATAGTTTACTTGTCACATGACCATCAGTTTCTAGCCCCAGTGAATCAGCACACCCTCAATGAAAAATTTGTTGAGGACAAGGTATATGTAGATCCTGCTAGAGTCTTTGACATTAAAATGTAAAAGTATTACAGTATAAACTGTTTACTTTTGTATAGACAATTCATTGCTGTTGATGTTTAACAATAAATTACCAATGCCCTAAACTTTAGACATATGTCATTGACATTATTTTTGAACACGGTAGGGTTTTAATTATGTCAGCAGACAGTATACACTATTTTGCATGGCTCCAGAATAAAATTTACAAAATTTGTAAAAATTATAAATCATCATCAGAGATTCTATATCTATGTGCATCGATACTTGTATATGCACAGATAAGTATTGCTTGAGTAAAATCTAGGCTTTCATGGTCCTGTAGTCCTGCAAAAGGAATTTGCTTTTTATAGATAAGGAATGACTGTATATTTCCAGGGCTGGCTGTATGCCATAGAGTTGTATCACTTTGTTCACTCCATTGTGAAGGGTAAGGCTAGGTGTGCTGAGGTGCTATACTGTCCTGACTCTGCTGAGCTTATCCAAAAGGACCAATGGAAACAACTGAAAAGTCAGCTGAACTACACTAAAGTCACAAGTAATTATAATCATACTTACCAATAGGTTCATGAAAGATGTACATATAAATACACGTTTGTATGGATGATGAAATAATGAAAGATACTCAGATAGTGCATGATGAATCATATTAAGTTGATATAATGTTTTCATTATAAATAAATTCTATGCAATTTTGATTTTCTTGAAATTTTAATTACGTCAAATCACATGGTAAAAGGTGTTTTATTTGATTCATTTTTGTAAAAATGATTATTTCTTTCCATTGGATGTTTATTGTAGAGCTGCGGGGGTATGTGGAGGCGTGCAAGGGTCAGTCCATCAGTGGCATCGGGAAGAAAGGAAAGGATGGAAAGTTTCGGCTGGTTGAATCCACCACATTTCATCAATTTTGTGATAGCTTCAGGTGTGTTGATTAGATACATGACTTGAGACTCTGCAACTGTAGCCCCGTACAGTGATTACTGTAAACCAACTATTATTTGGGACGACTTTATTTCACGATTTACCTGAGATGAACTGGTTTGTGGTTACTAATTTTCGTGACCAAGCCTTATACACAACTGTTTTTTTTTTACTACAACTATATAGCAAATACTGGTTTTATGTGAGAAATATTCGCAACAATGAGGCTGTCACGAACCTTGCGAAAACTTGCAAGCGAATAAAAGTTGGTTTAGATTATGTCTCTTTTTAATTCTCCATCTTGATGTCTGTCATCAGGTTGATGAACCATTTATACAATGTGACAGCTGACCTACCACCATGTACAGACGTCACAAAGATAACATGTCTTCCTGATATAGCTATGAAAGGGAAAGAACTCCTTCACAAACTCTATAAGGTAGGAGTTAAGTTAAATCCTTCTCCACACCATGAAGTAGCATAAGGGAGAAGTAGTGGTATTATAATTCTACCATAGTGTGAATTTTTTCATGTGTACTGAGTTTAAAAGAACATAAATATTGTAGGACCCAGATGTGTCAAAGAGAGACCTGTTTGATGTACTAGTTCAATGGAGGGATTCTGTAACAGATGATCTGAAAAGTTTGCAGTACACTGATCAACAGGAGATAGATGAAATTATTGCAAAATGGCAACTAGAAACCAGATTAAAGGGAAGACAACTCAGCATGCCAAAAGGTACCGGCAATGTTCACTGGTAGAAATTTTAAAATAGTTAGTTGAAAAAAAGTTATATCAATTCACAATGGATTTTTTAAACAAAATATTCAGGGGGTTATAATTAAAACGACAAATTGTATAGTACATGTATTGATCCATTCCTTTTTGTGTTTAGTGCTACCAGATGAGCATTCTTCATTGACCACCCAAATGCAAGATATTGGAGGACAGGTAGCCAAGTTACAACCAGAGCAAATCATTCTGATCGCCCAGGCTGGGAGTCACATGTACGGCTTAGCCACTCCCACTAGTGATGTAGATTTCCTGGTGATCTATGCAGAACCCTGTCAGGTTTGATTTGTAACATTTAAAACATTGCTGTCGTGTACAATTATTACATAGATGTATTGTACAGTTATTACAAAGCCATACTGTACAGTTATTACACAGCCATACTGTACAGTTGTTACAGCTATAGTGTAACATCTATTACATAGCTGTACTGTACAGTTATTACATAGCCATATTGTACAGTTATTACAAAGCCATACAGTACATGTTTGTGTGCGTATAGATCAGTTCTCAAACTCTTCATCAGAAATATATATGAACTTTTATTTCAATTCTTAGTTGTATTGTAATATGTATCTGTACAGTGTGTAGTTGTTCATGTTGAAAAATAATGGTTTAGTTTTATAAGTTGATTGATTTTCGATGTGATCACAGATACTTGAGATTTTACCTGAATGTAACCACACAGAATCCACATTCTATTTATCGTGGTCACTGACCATGCACTGTACACATTATTATCTATTTGTATATTTACTTGTCAAAGAGATGTCTGTAAGACCTAAAACGGTTAACAAAATGGAAATAAGGTCAGGTCTACTCTTAGAGTTTTTCTTATACTTGTCTTTTCATTTCCAGAAGGTACTAGGCAGATGTAAAGAAATAAAGGATAACTTTGAGAGCAGAGGGCCCTCCAAACTTCTTGAGTATGGTGCCTATGAAGCTAGGCTTTTTGGTGAAATGCTATTGAAAGGAAGTGTCATCATTTTAGAGGTATTTGATGGTAAAATGTAGATATTTAATGGAAGTGTTTTATACAATATTCATTATGATAACATTAATAATTGATAAGACCAATATATCATATGAACTCCTAGGACTCTGAACTGTGGTTTGACATGATATACGGTGTTTTGATGATTAAAAGTAATATTTCTACATGCAATTCTATTGAATATAAAAGTGTATGCATCTTGATCAATACACATATTTGAATTTTGTGATTTTTTATTTTCTTGTATACTTACAGCTAGTATTTGGAGACAATCACAATTATATGAGCCCTACGTGGAAGGTACACATATTTATATACACATATGATACTTGTAATTAGATATTGCATTATCTTCCTCCACATTACTTTTGCATGTATCCTCTTTGTTTTGTTTGTTTTAAGGAGTTAGTAAAGCAGAGAAAATGTTTTGTGACAGAAAAGGGAATTCAGCAATATTTAGGGTTGATACAAAACAACTATAAAATGTTGGAGAAAGAGAGGGAGGTAGCTGCCAAGGAAAGGAAGCTTTTATACCAGGTCTGTAGTCTGTACTATCTAAATCCTGTTGTGTTCTCCTAAAGAAAGGTGAAATCAGATAGATTTCATAATCATGTATCATATTATATGAAGAAAGTTTTCAGTTGTTGATTGATTTCTTAGACATTCTTGTGTATGAAACAGTGGTCCATTCTTTGGCCTTACTACATGTACCTCATTATGCTTTTACATGTACATGTAATACTTATTTTAACCTAAACCATATATGTTACTTATTCTTTGAGTTTACAATAATCATAGATTGATTTTGTTATCAGGTATTCATGAAATTGTCCTTATTCCAGATATTCCATAAGTCTGATGCCGTAGAGAGAATGATGAATGGAGATATACCCAATGTCCGATGTACAGGAGAACTCAGGGAATTTATAATGAATATTAGAACAAGGCCATTAGAGGTTTGTTACAGAATGATGTTCTATATGGCAAAAAATATATGCTAATAAACTGTCATTAAAATGACTAAATTGTTTGTTATGAAGTAGTTTTTGGTGTCCCTTACTGTATGGTTGGCATGTAGTTTATTAGGAGGCTTGATGGTCAACAAATTACACATCAAATAAAGTAAAAATTTAATTGTCATTTAACTTTTATTTTGGACTTCAAAAACAGATTTATACTTAGATAAATTTTAAATTTATACAAAATCTACAGTGAGCTCAGAGTTAATACAACAATTTGATTTTTAAGTTAATCTGTTACCTTGACTATTGCACTTTTTTTTCTAATATAGACCTTTCCTTTGTTTTTATGAAACACAGGATAGCTCAGAATAAGTTGCACATGACATTAATGTGTGGCATCACTTTGACCCTGCATCTCTTGTATAGGACAAGGTCAAATAATCAATTTTCCTAAATTATGTCCAATTCAATAAGTTGTAATTTAGAAACGTAATATGCTTTTATGTGGAACATTCCAATTAAAACATACTGCTATGCCTTGAAATTAAAATCTTTGAAATAACGATTGTTTTGATGAAGGCAGTGGAGCGTTTTTTCCTAAAGGTCAGCTCTAATTTGATTTCTTATGTTTTAGAATGAATATGACCGCAATGCTCTGCTTACAAAAGCCAAACAAAAGATCGATGGACTGCTGACAAGTCTTGCTGCCAGGAAAACTCGCCTGAAAGAGAACATGGATTTCTGTGCAGTGACAGAGTGGTTACTGAGTGTCCGAGGTCTGGCTCCAGGATCATGAAGCAATCTCAGACTTAAGTCAAATATTGAACACTGTCTTAATGTCTCCTGGTTGAAAACAGTGACAAAGTTGAAATGCTATTAAAAGTGTCCCGATATAAAAATGTAAATTACAACTTTCAATCGCCAAATTATAATAAACAATAATTTTATGACTGACTGAAATTTTGATTTAAGTCTAAAATTGCTTCATGATCCTGAGGCCTGAACTGTTCCAATGTCTGAGGCATTGGGTAGATTACAGTGTATATTGAAAATATTAGTCTTAGTACATGTACTAGTATATAACATGATTTAAAACTAAAACAATGAAAAGAAATACTGTGGTTTCATCAATTTTCATTGAATACCACCAATTTTCGGGGATTTCATTGTTGGGTTAATCCACAAAATTAAATGATCATTGGAGTGCATTTTCTAAAACTAGTAACACGCTATGTATTGATGGGATCATTGTCCTTTAATTTTTGTATCCTTAAGCTTGAAACTTCGATTTTCATTAAATCCACAAAAACTGGTTCCCATTATTATTGATGAAATCACAGTATAGAATCAGAATATGAGTGCAATAAATTCTACCCTATTTGTTTTGTCTGAAATGTTCGTACATGTATTTGTTTCAGACAGGCTATAGAATTTTTTAGAAGCTCTTGAACTTAACATGGTTATAAATGTACTCGTATTTTTAATTTCTTTTGGAAATAATTTTTGTATTTATTTCATAGACTTTAGATAAATTTATCTGAAGTGTTTTATATTTCTTCTTCTTTTAAATAGTATTTATTATAAATCCATATCAAAGACTGTTTCTGAATGATTAATTTAAATTATCATTACAACAAGCATCATACACTTTAATTTACTAGCCACGGCTTAGAGAATAGTTTAGGGTAGAAAGTTGAGAGAGAAGTTTGAAAAAATATAACAAACGCAAAATATAACACTTTTTTTTTTTTATCAATATGTTAATAAACTGAAACAGCGATAAGAAAGACTGTTATCCGTAAATTTTCTTTTTGTACAAACTCTAGAGGTTTCATTATGTGGCAGACAAACTTGGTCTTATCCAGTAGAAATTTTCACTCTAAAAGCCATTCCAAAAACACACGATTTTGTTAATCAGTGTTTGTGGGTTTTTTGTTTTAATTTTCTATTAGTCTTTTTTTTCCTTTTCGTCCACGGGAATGTGGTATAGTATTATCTTGAAAAAACGTTCATGAAATAACATCAAAAATAACAACCACACTTATTTTTGGGAAAATTGATCAATATTTTGCTGTGTACGCCGGTGGGGCGCTGCTGACGGGGGCTGTGCTGGCTACTGGGAACCAGGCCTGCTCCTTTGTACTCCCACCAAGGGACGGGGTGTAATCCCGGCCCAGGGAGTGAGCATTCTTCTCGGGATTCAGCTCAGTGCGAGAGTCGCTGATCTTCTTCTTGCAGCATTTCACGCGAATTATGCTGTAAAAGGTAGAAAAGGTATTATTACAAACTGCATGTATTTTTTTTTTAAATAAAAGTTGATAAGAAAAATCGAATTGATTCAAAAGGCTTGGATGGTCGTGTCCATTTTTAGACTAGATGTATTATAATACATGTATTAATATCTTGGAGAGGAAGAGCCCTGTATAAAAATGTAAGAAAATATTCAAATCTTATTTACAATAATTGGTATCTTTTGTATTAAGTTAAAGTTTATGACCTAGGAAATCGTATCAACAGTTTTAAGGTAGAATTGATGTGTAATGTGTTGACCAGCCAGCCTCCTTTATACACTACATACCAGCCGACGACGATACCAACGACGGTTAGGGCGACGACCAGGATGACGATTTTGACGATCATCGAGTGACGCTTCTTCCGGTGACAGTCGTCCTTGTCCTTTCTGTTGGATTTCTTGTCACAGTCATCGTCATCGTCGTCATCTAGCTCTAGATATTTAAAAAAAAAGGCGAAAATGATATAAGGATGTGTACAGCATAAACACAGTCATTAAATAATTGTGATTATTTATTTTTAATGATGGCACTATTTCCCCCAACAGTGAAGGAAATGTTGCATACGCTGATTCAGATATTTGTGAACGGGGGGTTGGAGTTCAAGGGCTACATTTGTTTGTAAAAAAAGGGGGAGGAATCTTTACAATATGAGTTTCAATTTTCCAGAGGGGAGGGGGCCGGATCCCACTGATCTTCCCTCTAGATCAGCGCATGTGTTGAGCCTGAATGAATAGATTACCTGCTTTGATGCAGACCTTCCCCGACCCCCCGGTGGTAACTGTGCAGCACTTGTCCCCTGCCCTGGAGCACTGGGTGTCATCGGTACATGTCGGCAGTGAGCCGTTCAATCCCGTGGCGGGAACCGTATCCGGGCATTCTACGGACAAAAATATGTACAGTGATATTCAGTAAATCAAATAGAATACTAAGTATTGTTAATAAAGCATCTTTACAAACAAAATGAAAAGCTGATTAGTAACTTCTTTTATATTTTAAAAACTTATTTTCAAATAAGAAAAAAATATTTAGTATTTATATTAAGTATCTTTACTAGGCCTTCATAGATTAAGATTACGTATACAAGAGCTTATATTGTGTATAAAGAATGTTGGTAAAATGTTTGCAACAGAAATGAAAAATAATTAAGCGAAAATGCCTTTCAATTGGTTGTGATTCTTACCTAGGTGAGAAGATGCAGCAATTTCACCTGGAAAATATCAATGTATACATGCAAAATCCAATTTATACTAGTAATTCTAAAGTTAATTTGTAGATTATACAATTTCTCTTTTGTTTTTTTTTTAAATAGAGACATACGTTTTCAAATAAAAAAGATTCGATCGATTTTACTGTATTTTGCAATCCTTACCCACAAGGAAAATAACCACACAGAAAGCGAGTGTTTTAAACTCCATGCCTCACGGATAGCTGCCCGGGTAATGAGATTGTTAACAAGCTAGAGTGCATAAATACCCGAATACACGATCAATAGAAAAAAGTCTTTGTTAATACATTGACAGTCTTTAAGGTTCACGAATTAAAAAGGACAACATCGTGCCTCGGATATATATCAATGGATCTTTAAAAAGATTTAAAATATATATTCCAAGTTCGTGCGGTTAGGCAAATAGATCTTTATGCACTGATTGATTATACATATAATGCTGCATATTGGCGTTTCAATCGTCCTTGTTCGGATAATCACGTATTTTTTTAATGAGGTTATATTTGTTAGGTAGTTTGATAAAAATCGATGTTGTAATAGTTGAATACAAAGACGTCATTGTTGATTCACTGAATGTAATATTATTATCATATGCATTTAATTAGTATATACATGTAGATGCGGGTTAAACAATGTTATGAAATATGATCCCAGTGTTAGAAAAGGAAACAAAAGCTTGATTTTTTTTAAATATTTGAGCACTGTTAACATGGAATACTTTACGCTGTTTTTAATTTCACTATATTTGCGATTGAACAATTTTCCGCGAAAATTTTGTCATTGTGATGAATATAGCTATTGTCATATTTCAAATTTTTAACACCTAAAATCATCTCCCCTGTAAATAATTAACTACGATGCCTTGCATCGCTCTCTTAGTCACACGAACTATTGCTTAACCATTGCTGTCTTTCGTCAATCCTAAGTTTGTCGTCGTCTGTCGTTAATTACTTATTAATTAAATTAATTTCTTCATAGAAGGCTTAGACATGTTTATCCCTCAAACATCGTTTTTAGAAGTCCGTGGCTTCTCGCTGACAAACTAGAGGTTATAAAGAACCAGGAGGCCTCTACCGCGATAAAAATTCAACCTGATTTCAGGTTCTTGGTTTTAGGGCGGCACGATATACTGTATAAACCCCACAGTGACAAAGCATTCTACAAAATGTTCTACTCTAGATAGGGCATCTTGCAGGCAACAAAATGCATGTTTATTATAGAATAGGATGCTTGTAAAACTAAGTCTTGTTTCTTTGAAGTTTGTTTCTGACTATTGGCAGATTCAGTCTGAATTTTTCATATACAATGTAGCAGAATAATTTATTGCTTTATAAGGGCCACTGATGTGGTATTTGCCATTCTTACCCTATCCCCCGCCTTGATCCCATCCTTATTAAATTTTACGATTTTGGATTCAATGAAGATCCTCCACCTTAACCTTTGTATATATTTAATCATGTATCACTTCAAATAATTAATGCTATGACACAATGTCAGAAAAATGAGTAAAATATTCGAAAGATTTATTTTAAACAAGTTCTTAAAAATCCATTTCCACTGGACTTTTTATAACACGTTGTGAAACACTCTGTGTTAACACTAACCCCCCCCCCCCCCAAAAAAAAAATTCTTTGAAATCTAATACGTGTACTATTTTGTTGCAATGGGTCATTTCTCTAAAGTGGTATGGGACACCTTCATATTGTGACGTACTTCCCATCGAAATATAATAAAATCAAGTATAATTTTAAATATTCTTTCTTTCCCAAGTCAGTTACCTGACATCGTATCGCATTGGATTAGAGCGTTAACTACGGTTCTGTAAATCCCGCTGGTTTTTTTTTTATATATATATAATTTTTATTTTTCTAAAAGATTTTAAAACTGTTTTGGTCAAATATTGTAAAATTTGAAATTTCTAAACAGGTGAAAGTATTTTGATTATAATGTACTTTTATCCACATTAATATCGACAGGTGTCCCTTACCATCTAAGTTTTAGCAAATCCCATAAGTACTTTCAGTACTTTGATAGTTTATTCTTGCTTAATTCTCTAAAATAAAATCATATTATGAACTACATATTTTTTCTTTTTGTTTATTTTGCTCTACCAGATATTGATTAATGAATTACCATTCTATGTATACTTTAAAGGGCTCTAGTTTACAAAGACCCCGTGGGTGTTTTATTCACATAATATCATATATCAATAACGTTTTCTAGATATAAAAAGAAATCATTATTTTGCAATATGATCTTCTATTCTATATTTGTGTAGGGAACAAAAATCAATAAGACAACAAGGCACGTACTTTTCTTGGAATAATGACAATGTATTTGAAGTTTACATTATGACATGTATTGTTTTCCAGGATATACTGTAGCGAAGACGTCGCAAAGTGTACATTGAACTGTTACTTTATAAACGTACATACATGCAAAATAATTATAAATTACCAGATGCCACAATGTTCTAGGTTTTTAAATTGGCATTATTGCAAAGCCTTATGTGTGTAAAATAATATATTTACATGCTATTCTCTGTTGAGAAGTGGACGGGCATAGCCTACATCCAGTGGATGAAGGCTATGCCTGTCCACTTCTCAAAAGAGAATTTACATGCTGGCTATACCTTCATATTCCATACGGACAATGGAACCATTTTATTGATTAAAACAGTATATAATCATTCCAGCTCACACAGTTTCACATGAGCAAAATCTTCCATAACACATACAAACTGAAGATCAAAATGTCTTTTCGCAGTTATTTTTCTCGGCGAACACTTTCAAAAATTGTTTTTATTGATAGATACATGTTTTCAAAAATAATTTCTCACCACAAAAGAAGTAGGAGTACAAAAAGTGAAAAGTATACACGTAAAAATAATCAATATCTGATTTTGTCGTCCTGATTTGCAGTTTGTTGGTATTTGGGTGGCGGATCCACGGTATAAGCGGGAGGGGCGGACGGCGCCATGAAGTAGGGAGGGGGTGGGGTAGTGTCCAGCCAGTCCTGTGGGGTTTTCTCCTTTTTACAAGGCTTCTCCTCGTCTGTTGACTTTGATTTGACGGCATAATCAGAAGCTCGCCCTTTCATCCCCCCACTCACTGTATTTAGATCCGTTTGTGAATTTCCTATTTTACTACGAACACGTGTACAGAACTTTCGGATAAAACTGTGAAAAAAATATATTAACAGGTTAATATTGATTCTGACTTGATACGGCCTTGAACTTTCATAAAAGTCCATGTTTGTTATTGGAAGATGCCTATGCCACTTCTTTCGATATAATTACACGTATAAGTAAATATTCATTAACCAAACCCTTAAACCGTTAGGAGTGTTTCGATTTAACAGCTTAAGGAGGTTAGGTGGTCAGCAAATTAAACATCAGATCTGCCTTAAACTTTTAAAAATTATATTTTTGGGGTCATATAGTAAAAAAAAAAATCTAAACATTTTAGCTTTAAAATTTGAACATTTTCCTATGTCTTTATACGGAGCTCTTCGTCTAGTGGAGGTAAATATAGCCTAAACTTGGCCACGGCCATCCAGCCCTCTTAAACTACATGTAGTTAGAATACTTACGTCAACATAACAATGATAAACAACACAACTATAAGAAAGATGGCTGTTATAATAAGAGGATGGACGTAGGTATGTCGATGACACTTTGATTTTCTCCTCTTGTAGTCAGACCCTTTCTCTTCATCGTCACAATCATCATCATCGTCGTCGTTGTCATCTTTTTTCTCATATTTGTCTAGTGAGAAAATAACGAGAAGTTGGATAGTTCATGTTTCTGTATTTATTAGAGTAACGAATATTGATCTAATATCTAAACGTCCATAGTTCCTTAGCATTAGCATAGTAAGATATTTTGCATCCTCTTTTTTTCGAACAAAGTATTTATTTTGAATTCAGTTTGTATTTAATTGTTATATTTTAAAAAAAAAAGAATCAAATTCCAACACCTGCATGCAATGAACAGAATCAGATTACGATGTATTCTCTTTATATTTATACAAAGTAAAGATATCAAATACAATGTATCTATGAATTTACCGGTTTCTGAACACATATCTTTATCATTATTCCAGCTTTATATGGAATAACTCCACTCATCATGTAACGCTATATATATGGTGTAGTTTTCGACATATATAAACATATATGATTATATATGCACATAGTGGTTCATTTATCTTGTTCAGTGGCGTCGGAAGCAAATTGAAAGTGAGGGGTGGGAGGGGGGTGGCTAGACTTATCAAAAATCCTGACAAGCAAAAAAACCAAAAAAAAAAAACAAAAACAAAAAAGGTGTTTGGTTATGGTTATGTATAACTTTGCAAAAAAGCCCCCCCCCCCCCAATTCCGACGCCTATTTATACATAAAGATATGTACTTAAGTCCACCGTGTTGAGACACCGCGGGCCGCTGGGAGTTCTACAACACTTCTCGTCCTGTCCACATTGCCCGTCACTCTGACAGAGCGGGGCTTTGTTCAGATCGTCCGGGTCCATCAGCTGGACCTTGTCCGAGGACGGACATCTCTCCCTACGTCCCGCTGGAAATGTTAGGTAAAAATTATTGTTATTTGTCACTCCCTATGGCGATAACAAAGAGCTGATAATGAGTTTAATAAAATAATTACGACGTCCTGAGAGAGAGAGAGAGAGAGAGAGAGAGAGAGAGAGAGAGAGCCAAGAGAAATTTTTGTCTTACACTGTGTATCACTACGCCACTTTAGAACGTAAACAAACGTTGTCTGCTGGTGGAAAATGCAAAATTATTGATTGAGATTATCCATTAAGTAATTGATTTGCTTAATTAATAAAAATTTATCGTATTTTTATTGTACAAAAATGTCGTATGCTCTTATTTTGGCTTGCACTATTTGAAGCACGCGGAAGAGTAAACCGAACGTAAAATTTCTAACGTCATAACAGAAAGTTGTCAGACATCGTTTTTAAATGTAAAATAATGCGAGAAAAATAATCATTCATTATATACTCGTGTGGGATAGTGAAATTCCACCTCGGGGTCAAGATTCACGGTCTAGGACTCGGCAGAGCCTCGTCCTAGACCGTGAATCTTGTCCCCTCGGTGGAATTTCACTATCCCACACTCGTAATAATGAATGATTGTATTAGTCTTCTCTTGTGCACAAGTTGACTTTGTGAAATAAAATATATGCCGATGGTTAAAAAAGGAAATATACCCAAAGCTTTTTTTTCTATTTTCTTACTTTAAAAACATCGGTGTAATGACTAATGTGAAAAGAATATAGCCTACCTTTTACGTTTACAAAAACGAAAGCCAAAACGCACGAAATCAAGAGGACCTTCATTTTAAAAACATACCCTAAATCACTCCGAAGCTATCCTTTTCAGGATTATTGGCAGATCATCAACAAAAACAATTAGTTGCGAATAAAAAATTTAAAGGGAAAAAAGAGATCGCTATTGGCTCAATATATTTTCAACATCCTTGAAATAATCCTCTTTTATTGTGTCAAAACTCGATATGCATGATGTTTCACAATACCTGCAAAAATAAATATAGCGTCTATGACAGGTTTATTAATTTATCCAGACAGAATCAATACACTTAGAAATTTTTTTAAAGGTATGTAATGTGCATTCGCCACTCGCCAAATTGGTAAAACCGAGTGCATGTATCTAGAACATTTTCTTGGCAGTCATCCAAGAAACGTGACGGACTGATTTTAATAAAGCGTTGTAATTTTAATGTAAAAAATGTGCTTTAATTACACAAAAGAGGATTTTACCGAGTCGTTTTTCCGGCCAACGTTTTTCCTTCACCATTTAATAACAATATACATTGCGCTAAAATATTTTTTTTAAAACAACAATCCAACAGCATGCCATACTATAAATAAATTAATTACTGAAAATCTAAGAGGACTGGCTGTTCGTGGCTATTTTTTGGGCTATATAAATTACATTTAAAAGAAGTGCATTGTATCAAAACAACGGAAATATATCAAATCTTAAATCTAAAACATCAGAAATTTTTATTTACTTAATAATAATAATAGTTTCTTGCTAAAGAAATCATGTTTAAAACTAAGCTAGACCTCATGATTAATCAGTTGACCATCCAGTCTCCTTAACGTTTGAGGACTGGGTTATTTAGAGGTACCCCAAGATTGACCTCACATCCAGTCAAGACTCTAGTGTTCTGGATATTATAAATCTCTTGATACATGTAATCCCATTAAATATTATTTACTCCAATGTCAAGGTCTTATAAAAAGTGTAAAAATATAGACAAAAACATATAAACTATGGCATACTTTATTTGTCATTTTGAACACTTGTTTCATTACAATTACTCAAACTATCCTGTCCTGCAGGATTTAGAGTACCTGTTCTTTAATGACCCCTAGGGTCTACAAATCCTCATGCTAATTTCAGCGTGAATAAAAAGTAAAAGTACAATTTCAGGGTTCGATGGTCCAGTTGTAATTAAGACCTTTAATAATCTTTTAATAGTAAGTATAAACATGAAATTTAAATCGGCAGAACCGAGAACAGTCAAATCAATGTCAGTTTTTGACATTAGATACGATCCTTTTCCTCCTCCAGTTTCTTATAGGGAGGGTCAGACTTTACGAATACTTCGGGAGAGAAGTCGAGCCCCAGAAAGCCTTTTATGGTCGACTTGTCGGGAACGGGGGCGAAAGTTCCGGGGGTGTATGTGTTATTCTTGGCAGCTTCTGCTGCTTTTCTCATGCGCTGTCTTCGTCGGCGAATGCAGCTACAAAAATAATACACACAAATTATTATTACGTTGTTTCTTCTTTTTTTTCATCGAATAAATATTCTTCATTCATAAAACTACGAATACTGCAGTACAATACATACCAGGCGACGATGGCGACGATTGTGATAAGAACCAGTAATCCCACAATTGGGAGGGAGATCTTGAGGATTTTGTGCCACCTTCTGTGATGACACCTCATGCGATGTCTTTTATGATGATGTCCGTGTTCCTTTTCATTATCAGCCAAGCGGTCTGTCTCGAACACTTTGTCCTCTTTTTCGTGATGGTCATCGTCATCATCATCGTCGTCATCGTCTTCGCAGTCGTAGTCTTCTCCCTCCTTTCCCATGAGCTTCATCTTCATCTCTTCCCAAAATGTCTTCTCTTCCTCTGGCGAAAGTTCCTCGCCTAAGCAATTATAACGATAAAAGAAAAAGTTATTTTGAAATTCTAGATAGTAATCAAATCTTCCAATATTTTGAATGAAATGGCCTTTAGGACTCTTAAGTGAATTTTGATCTTAAGATTTGTTTGTTAGTTGTCTCGAGGATTTGAATACCATTTCATCTCAGTTTACTTAATGTAAAAAAAAAACCCACAAGCTTTTGTTTTAGTCTACTAACCGTCCATTCGTGGCCTGATGCAGAATGTTTTGCCGCTCTTTGGGCAAGGACAGCAAATCAGCCCCTCTGGACAGTATGGTTTCTCTGCCCTGCATGGCTTAGGTTTCATCATAATCTCTAACAACGACAATTCTCGAGGACATTTCCCCTTTGCAGGATCTGGAATCAATAAGTCAATAGAAATAAGAACATGCACTGGGTAGATTTTATGTTTCGACGACAGTTTCAAATGATACCTTAGTCGATAGTATATAAGAACGTCACTCAAATCATAAATGAAAAGAGTGTCACACTAAAGTGTGTTTTACTGGAAATCGATAAATAAATAAAATACGTATTTTTCTTTATTAATATTTTTATGTTATAAAAATTATAAAATTATTATTATAAATTTTTTTCAATACCTGGGGTTGGATCCTGTGAATAACACAGCCCAACAATGACCACAGCGACGAGGAGCGAGAATGTGTGCTTCATGGCTGTAGAGAGTCGTCTGCTGGATTTAACGATCGGCTGCGTCTTATATATATGTATATACTGGAATTCAAGTACCCGACCTAAATCCAGAACAAGGACCATGTGATCGTGAATCAGCTGACTAGAGTACGGAGTCGTGATCTTCACACAATAGAAGGAACTTTATTTAAAGGGATCCATTTCATTGTGCTAGTAAAACTATGACTGTTGGGATTTTTTGATGAGTTTGTATGAAATTACATTTAATAAAAATAAGAAGTTGCGATTTGATTTGAATTTTAAGTACAAGGGCCCCCCTCTCCTCCCAAGATTGAACGAAGCTTACCATCCATGTAGATTCGCATACCGAAGTTAGGAAATGATTAATTGTCACTAGATATTTCATTGTTGAGAAGTAGATTGAGACCAATAAATAAGTTTTTGAAAAACATTCACTGTTTCTATTGTTCCTGGTATTTAATGAAAGATAAGTAAAGGAAAGATAAGCAAATTATCACAGCACATAATGAATAGAATCACTTAACCTCTGACCACCTCCTCCCACTTCTTAAAATGTGGAACCAAGCGGATTTCATGTTTATCACATTCCGTATTTCGATTAGATAACTATAGTTAAAATTTTTCCTTTAAAATCAAAGGTGAGGGATCAACTTTTGCCATACAACATGTAAAATAATATAAAAAACAATGCTTAATACTTGAACATAGTTAAAATTTTTCCTTTAAAATCAAAGGTGAGGGATCAACTTTTGCCAGACAATGAAGACACAGTAGACCAATCTACACGCAATGTTTGACTAGACAATAAAATGGTAAATTCATACAATAAGGCAACGAAAACATTTACACGCATATATATGACTAAAGAAATAAAAACATATGCCTAAAATTCAGGCAAGTAAAAACTCATAATAAACAAGTTTGATTAAACTGATGACGTAAATGACCAATACATGTGTACCTATACCGATATATAATAAACGAATTACGGGTGATTAGGGAGGGAGGTGGGATTTACAGATTGAACATCTTATTAAACTTTCATTTCGGGTGCGTTGTTTTGATTCAAGCTGCCACCTAGCGGTGAACTAGGCAGATAACTCTACCCGTAAAAATTACTATAACAATGCCACCTACCGGTAAAATAGGTTAAAGGGGGATAATTTGCGATTGCCAAAAATGCATTTATTTGCATAAATGTGATTTTTTGTCAACTCTTCACTCTGAATGTTTCTGCTTCGTTTGATTTTAAAATGATGGACTAAAACACATAGCTGAATCGAAATTGGTCATTTAATACCAAAATGACGATAAACTTTATCATATATACAAATTATATACAACATGTAAAATAATATAAAAACAATGCTTAATACTTGAACATAGTTAAAATTTTTCCTTTAAAATCAAAGGTGAGGGATCAACTTTTGCCAAAGTATTACGTTACAAGTAATACCCCCCACCCAGAAATCATTCAGAGTACTCAGATAAGCAGAGGTTAACAAACATACTGGTATGAAAAAGATGTTGTACCTCTACATGCAACGACCAAGTGTAAAAACCAAGCATTATGAATAATTGTGCAAAATAGTACATTATGCCTTTTGTAAATTGAAACGGAGGCCCCTGACCCCATGTTTCTGTGATGTTAAACTTAAGGCAAGATACTTAAACACAAACCATGTTAAAGCATTTACTTAGAACTGCAAAATAAAGTTCTATTAACAAAATTGAAAACAGAGGCCCCTGACCCCATGTTTTCTCTTTTAAAACCATAAGTAATATAATGTTATAGCAACAAAATTTTTGTTTAGAAACTACATAGTACATTTGCGGTAAATAACGCATGCTAAAGAAACAGAAGCCCCTGACTCCATGCTTCTAAGTAAACATATATACAAGACAATATTGTTACAACAGTCATATTCATATGTCCCAAGAACTGCTGTAAATAACGATACGAGTAATCAGAATGTATAATAGTTTAATGCTCAACCTTTATATTGTCAAAACAGAAACCCCTGTCCCCAAGTTCTTCAGTTTGTTACAATAATTTCTACCCATGAGATAAACTAAATATTTAACAAGGGAATGCGAATATATTTCCTGTATGCGTTTGACTTCCAACGTCCAAGCAATTGAATTTGTTCATCTGAGATTCCCTTTGATTTAGCTAACGTAGCTGCACCTATTCGAAATGAATGTCCTTTGTACAGTTTTGTGTCATAATCTAAATAATTAAGTGATATTTTTAATTGTTGATTGAAATAATGCCTAGAAACTGGTGATTTGTCCTGAAACATGAAAAGTGGTCCGTCACAATTTCCTCTTAATGCTTTATATTCCCACATAGCTGAAACTGCACATAATTGTGGATTTTCTTTGTTTGCCTTTAAATGAAATGTTACTGGAGGTTTCCCTCTGTGATGCTTAAAATCAACCATTGTCAAAGACATACTTTCTGGAACACCATTCTGTTGATGAGCAAATGAAATTGCTGATAAATTCAAAGTATTATTCGTTGTTGACGTAATCTCTCCCACTCGTAAGAAGGCATGAAACGCTAATAAAAACATTGCCTTAAAAAGTGTTCTTTGATAAAAGGATTGGGTACACTGAGGTAGAGAATTTACAATTTTCTGCAAGATCACTGGTGTGATTGGAAGGCGTGTGTCTGGTCTTGCTTTGAGCTTTTGAAACCCCTGCAGTGTCCGTTTCACAACGAAGTCTTGGGTTGGATCAGGATAGCCCTCCATTTTGTTAAAATGTGCCAATGCGGACAAGTATGTTGTCACAGTTTGTGGAGACAGTTGTTTTTGATAGCAACAAGAAATAAATAAAACAATATGTTCACTTGTCATTGGAAACAATGGTGCACCTGGAAAGTAGTTTGATAGAAAATTAATGTACACTAGTTTCGCTCTGTTGTAAGCATTCCGGGTTGATACTGTCAATGCATTTTCTGCTAAATATTTGGATAGGGACGTCAGAGTTTGAACATCTCCTCCGGTACTGGTGTCGAATGATGATCCATATAAGGTGCTAGCTTGTGAAACTCCACTATCTGTAAACGAGATAATTTGTCACTGAGCACATTATTTACTCCTGGAATATGTTTAGCAACAAATAAAATATTAAATTTTAAACATTGCACAATGAGTTTACGCAGAAGTTTCATAATGGTAGTTTCTTTGGCAGTTTGTTTATTAATTACTTGCACAACTGCCATATTATCAGAAAAGAGGCAAACTCTCTTATTCGACATTTCATGTCCCCATAACTGAACTGCTACCACAATAGGAAAAAGTTCTTTAATAGTTATATGATAATTATGCCAATCTGAAGTCCATTTTCCATAGAACCATTTGTTTCCAAATATACCACCAAATCCCAGGCCACTAGCATCTGTGTACAGTTGTAAAGTGATAGATGTTTGCCATGTATCCTCAAGAAACAAAGACTTTCCATTGAAGTTTTGAATGAAGAGTGACCATGCTTCAAGGTCTGCTTTAGCTTCTTTATTCAGCCGACACCTATGGTGAGGTTTGCGTAATCCTTTAGTAAGGTCAATTAATCGGCGAAGGAATGTGCGACCTGGCTGCACTACTGCACACGCAAAATTAAGGAGCCCTACTAGTGACTGAAGTTCCTGTAAAGTGATCTTTTTCCTTTGTTTGTACAATGAAAGTTTTTCACGAATTTTTTGCAATTTCTCCAAAGGAAGTCGAATCTTCATATCATTAGTATCCAATTCCAATCCTAAAAATGTTAACATTGTTGTGGGATGTACAGTTTTTTCTTGCTTTAAAGGAACCCCTATCTGTTGCATAAACTGCAAAAATAATTCTACTTGACCTGTACATAGAGAAAGACAGGGTGGCCCAACTAACAAAAAATCATCTAACATATGTACACAACCTTCTATACCCAGCTTATTATTGACAATCCAATGCAATGAACTTGAAAAATGTTCAAAAAGACTACATGCTGAACTTAAACCCATCGGCAATGTCTTGTCATAATAAATATCATTTCCAACTGCAAAACCTAACAACTCATGGTCCGTTGGATGGATGGGAATGTTTTTATATCCATGCTCAATGTCAGTTTTTGCAAGTAATGCCCCTTTGCCAAATCGCTTAATCAATGTTACTGCATCATCTACAGTCTGGTACGACACAGCAGAAAATTCTTTTGGAATACCATCGTTAATTGATAATCCTTCCGGGAAAAGACAAATGATGAATAACTCTGAATTCCCCTGGCTTTTGTTTAGGCACTAAACCAAGTGGTGATATTTGAAGGTTTCTGAATGGTAACGTACTTATAGAAAATGGACCAGCAGCACGCCCTTTCTGAACTTCGATGTCAATTTTCTGTTGAAGAATATTTATGTTTTCTCTGGCTGATTGAAGATTAGTACAATGTCTAAACTGTCTCGACCCAAAATAAGGAATCTTAAACCCAAACGTAAACCCATCTAACAAAAATTTTGATTTTGCCGAGTCATAACCTTGTAACCATATTCCCAAAGCTTTTACATCAATAGGAGTAACAACACCAGGATTCAGGCTGAACTCATTTTCTGATTTTACCAATTTCATAATTAAAAATATTTTACAGCTCACGATGTCACAACCAAGGAAAAGGAGAAGAGTGTCGGAGAGTCTTAAGGATGAAGTGAAAGAAATGTTCAAAGAGATGGTAGCAGAGGCCATTCCAACAATTGCTAGTGCAGTGGTCGCTCAATTACAACAGAATACATCTGCGACAGGTCCAGTCCACACAGTCTGCCAAACAACATCAGTTGAGGATGATGCAATTGAACAGCAACAGCAAACATTGGACAATGCAAACCAAGTCCCAAATTCCATTGTCTCAACACCCTCAAATGGTAATTTACGAAATATAACAGGTCCTCTTCAGGCAGGCCGCCCATTAGGACAAGGTATTGATGTGAAAGTAAAGTCAAAAATATGGGCTGAAGAATATATTCAACTTGGTTCCTACATTTTCAAACAAAACTCTGCCAAACTTGAAGCAGTACAGGGAAAAGATGATTCTTTTACTTTTCAGCAAAAGGAGCACAAATATTACTTCAAAAATCTGCAGCAGTGGATGAATGCCTTTCATATCTTTGTAGCTGTGTACTGTGAGAAATGCCCTGCGCAAGCACCATGTTTAATGAAATACATGGCAATGATTCAGAAACTTAGCAATGATGTAGGGGAAAAAGCAGCCTTTTATTATGATGAACAGTTCCGAATCTGGAGAGCTGAAAATCCAGTCCAAATGCCCTGGGAAAAAATAAATGCTGAATTACACATGGAGGCATTGCAGGTTGGATTGAAAAGTCGGCTCGATGGTGAAGAGAAAACATCTAAACAGAAGTCGTTTCAACAGCAGCCCTTTCGTGGGAAGTCCAAAAAACCATGCTTCAGCTACAACAACAATAATGGCAACTGTACCAGACCGAGCTGTGAATACGCACACATCTGCAGCAGATGTTTTGGGGAGCATTCCAAGAAAGACTGCCATGGACCATCAGAATCAAACAAAAGAATTTATGGAACCTCCAATAAACAACAGCACCCAACCAACCAAATCAGAAAATGAGTTCAGCCTGAATCCTGGTGTTGTTACTCCTATTGATGTAAAAGCTTTGGGAATATGGTTACAAGGTTATGACTCAGCAAAATCAAAATTTTTGTTAGATGGGTTTACGTTTGGGTTTAAGATTCCTTATTTTGGGTCGAGACAGTTTAGACATTGTACTAATCTTCAACCAGCCAGAGAAAACATAAATATTCTTCAACAGAAAATTGACATCGAAGTTCAGAAAGGGCGTGCTGCTGGTCCATTTTCTATAAGTACGTTACCATTCAGAAACCTTCAAATATCACCACTTGGTTTAGTGCCTAAACAAAAGCCAGGGGAATTCAGAGTTATTCATCATTTGTCTTTTCCGGAAGGATTATCAATTAACGATGGTATTCCAAAAGAATTTTCTGCTGTGTCGTACCAGACTGTAGATGATGCAGTAACATTGATTAAGCGATTTGGCAAAGGGGCATTACTTGCAAAAACTGACATTGAGCATGGATATAAAAACATTCCCATCCATCCAACGGACCATGAGTTGTTAGGTTTTGCAGTTGGAAATGATATTTATTATGACAAGACATTGCCGATGGGTTTAAGTTCAGCATGTAGTCTTTTTGAACATTTTTCAAGTTCATTGCATTGGATTGTCAATAATAAGCTGGGTATAGAAGGTTGTGTACATATGTTAGATGATTTTTTGTTAGTTGGGCCACCCTGTCTTTCTCTATGTACAGGTCAAGTAGAATTATTTTTGCAGTTTATGCAACAGATAGGGGTTCCTTTAAAGCAAGAAAAAACTGTACATCCCACAACAATGTTAACATTTTTAGGATTGGAATTGGATACTAATGATATGGAGATTCGACTTCCTTTGGAGAAATTGCAAAAAATTCGTGAAAAACTTTCATTGTACAAACAAAGGAAAAAGATCACTTTACAGGAACTTCAGTCACTAGTAGGGCTCCTTAATTTTGCGTGTGCAGTAGTGCAGCCAGGTCGCACATTCCTTCGCCGATTAATTGACCTTACTAAAGGATTACGCAAACCTCACCATAGGTGTCGGCTGAATAAAGAAGCTAAAGCAGACCTTGAAGCATGGTCACTCTTCATTCAAAACTTCAATGGAAAGTCTTTGTTTCTTGAGGATACATGGCAAACATCTATCACTTTACAACTGTACACAGATGCTAGTGGCCTGGGATTTGGTGGTATATTTGGAAACAAATGGTTCTATGGAAAATGGACTTCAGATTGGCATAATTATCATATAACTATTAAAGAACTTTTTCCTATTGTGGTAGCAGTTCAGTTATGGGGACATGAAATGTCGAATAAGAGAGTTTGCTTCTTTTCTGATAATATGGCAGTTGTGCAAGTAATTAATAAACAAACTGCCAAAGAAACTACCATTATGAAACTTCTGCGTAAACTCATTGTGCAATGTTTAAAATTTAATATTTTATTTGTTGCTAAACATATTCCAGGAGTAAATAATGTGCTCAGTGACAAATTATCTCGTTTACAGATAGTGGAGTTTCACAAGCTAGCACCTTATATGGATCATCATTCGACACCAGTACCGGAGGAGATGTTCAAACTCTGACGTCCCTATCCAAATATTTAGCAGAAAATGCATTGACAGTATCAACCCGGAATGCTTACAACAGAGCGAAACTAGTGTACATTAATTTTCTATCAAACTACTTTCCAGGTGCACCATTGTTTCCAATGACAAGTGAACATATTGTTTTATTTATTTCTTGTTGCTATCAAAAACAACTGTCTCCACAAACTGTGACAACATACTTGTCCGCATTGGCACATTTTAACAAAATGGAGGGCTATCCTGATCCAACCCAAGACTTCGTTGTGAAACGGACACTGCAGGGGTTTCAAAAGCTCAAAGCAAGACCAGACACACGCCTTCCAATCACACCAGTGATCTTGCAGAAAATTGTAAATTCTCTACCTCAGTGTACCCAATCCTTTTATCAAAGAACACTTTTTAAGGCAATGTTTTTATTAGCGTTTCATGCCTTCTTACGAGTGGGAGAGATTACGTCAACAACGAATAATACTTTGAATTTATCAGCAATTTCATTTGCTCATCAACAGAATGGTGTTCCAGAAAGTATGTCTTTGACAATGGTTGATTTTAAGCATCACAGAGGGAAACCTCCAGTAACATTTCATTTAAAGGCAAACAAAGAAAATCCACAATTATGTGCAGTTTCAGCTATGTGGGAATATAAAGCATTAAGAGGAAATTGTGACGGACCACTTTTCATGTTTCAGGACAAATCACCAGTTTCTAGGCATTATTTCAATCAACAATTAAAAATATCACTTAATTATTTAGATTATGACACAAAACTGTACAAAGGACATTCATTTCGAATAGGTGCAGCTACGTTAGCTAAATCAAAGGGAATCTCAGATGAACAAATTCAATTGCTTGGACGTTGGAAGTCAAACGCATACAGGAAATATATTCGCATTCCCTTGTTAAATATTTAGTTTATCTCATGGGTAGAAATTATTGTAACAAACTGAAGAACTTGGGGACAGGGGTTTCTGTTTTGACAATATAAAGGTTGAGCATTAAACTATTATACATTCTGATTACTCGTATCGTTATTTACAGCAGTTCTTGGGACATATGAATATGACTGTTGTAACAATATTGTCTTGTATATATGTTTACTTAGAAGCATGGAGTCAGGGGCTTCTGTTTCTTTAGCATGCGTTATTTACCGCAAATGTACTATGTAGTTTCTAAACAAAAATTTTGTTGCTATAACATTATATTACTTATGGTTTTAAAAGAGAAAACATGGGGTCAGGGGCCTCTGTTTTCAATTTTGTTAATAGAACTTTATTTTGCAGTTCTAAGTAAATGCTTTAACATGGTTTGTGTTTAAGTATCTTGCCTTAAGTTTAACATCACAGAAACATGGGGTCAGGGGCCTCCGTTTCAATTTACAAAAGGCATAATGTACTATTTTGCACAATTATTCATAATGCTTGGTTTTTACACTTGGTCGTTGCATGTAGAGGTACAACATCTTTTTCATACCAGTATGTTTGTTAACCTCTGCTTATCTGAGTACTCTGAATGATTTCTGGGTGGGGGGTATTACTTGTAACGTAATACTTTGGCAAAAGTTGATCCCTCACCTTTGATTTTAAAGGAAAAATTTTAACTATGTTCAAGTATTAAGCATTGTTTTTTATATTATTTTACATGTTGCATATAATTTGTATATATGATAAAGTTTATCGTCATTTTGGTATTAAATGACCAATTTCGATTCAGCTATGTGTTTTAGTCCATCATTTTAAAATCAAACGAAGCAGAAACATTCAGAGTGAAGAGTTGACAAAAAATCACATTTATGCAAATAAATGCATTTTTGGCAATCGCAAATTATCCCCCTTTAACCTATTTTACCGGTAGGTGGCATTGTTATAGTAATTTTTACGGGTAGAGTTATCTGCCTAGTCCACCGCTAGGTGGCAGCTTGAATCAAAACAACGCACCCGAAATGAAAGTTTAATAAGATGTTCAATCTGTAAATCCCACCTCCCTCCCTAATCACCCGTAATTCGTTTATTATATATCGGTATAGGTACACATGTATTGGTCATTTACGTCATCAGTTTAATCAAACTTGTTTATTATGAGTTTTTACTTGCCTGAATTTTAGGCATATGTTTTTATTTCTTTAGTCATATATATGCGTGTAAATGTTTTCGTTGCCTTATTGTATGAATTTACCATTTATTGTCTAGTCAAACATTGCGTGTAGATTGGTCTACTGTGTCTTCATTGTCGGGCAAAAGTTGATCCCTCACCTTTGATTTTAAAGGAAAAATTTTAACTATGTTCAAGTATTAAGCATTGTTTTTTATATTATTTTACATGTTGTATGGCAAAAGTTGATCCCTCACCTTTGATTTTAAAGGAAAAATTTTAACTATGTTCAAGTATTAAGCATTGTTTTTTATATTATTTTACATGTTGTATATAATTTGTATATATGATAAAGTTTATCGTCATTTTGGTATTAAATGACCAATTTCGATTCAGCTATGTGTTTTAGTCCATCATTTTAAAATCAAACGAAGCAGAAACATTCAGAGTGAAGAGTTGACAAAAATAACTATTTTGCGATTTTGTATGTTTTCAGTATCGTTGCTAGTGATAAAATATTTGTATACAGGGGGTCTGAAGGCGGCAGCCCCTCAGAAGCTGAGCACATTTTTGGGAGTTGATTTTAATCAACTCTCCAATGCAGTTACTCTGGCAAACCGGAAGTGAAACAGTGTTTGGACCTAAGCACAAATCATCACCTCTGACAAGACTTAGTTCTTGAAAATTATTGATAAATTCGATGTATTCTATGCTGAAGCATCGCTTTTCAAGGAAAATTATTTATAAATACCTTGAAAATAGTAAGATTTTAAATGGTACGAACATTTTACATATTTTTTGTAGTCGTATGTATCCCTACGCCAGAGTTCAATATAGTCTCGTTCAACTGTCTCCGTAAATCTCAGAGAAGCAGAGAGTCTCTCTTGCTTGTCGGAGATTAACGACGACAGCCGAACGTCTGATTGAACGAGACTAGAGTTCAATATTGCTTGAATCCATACAATTTTCCAGAAATATTTCGATTACTGATACATAGTTCCATGAAATTAACTCTATCTTTTAATATCACAGAACATGATTCATATCGAAATTCTTGTCGGGAAGTCCGAGAATTCATATTATAAAAAATGTGCGTTATTCAAATAAAGATTAGAAACTACGTACTTGCCATGCAAAATAACATATCATTGATTTTAAAATAAATAATAACTGATAAAATCAACTCCCGTCACTACTTCAATACTTTGATTTAGTTACAGCGGCAGTAGTTTCAATCTATAGTGCAATGTATTAGATTTAATACCTCATCCATGATATTGTAATTGTATTTACAGAAAAAGGTCAATATAAGATACACTTTTTCTTTTGTCTACGTAAAATCAAATATATTGAAACAAAAACATCAAAGCAATTGAAAAACAAAACAAAACATCAACAAATACCAAAGAATCAATAAAAATACATAAAATAAATAAATCGAAGTTGTATATATATATGAGACAACCACGACTGGCAATACGGCGAAATTGGGATTTTTGACTATATTTTTTCTTTTTAGATTAGCAGTTACAGTATTTCTGAAACAATTTTATACCTGGTATATTTGTTTATTAAGAAAATAAAAGTTGTAATTTACTGTTAACATATGATGTATTTATTGCCTGTTTTGAAATTTCAAAGTACTATGACAATTTACTTTCCCTTTACCAGGTCTAAGCAACTTTCGTTTTTGGAGGTTAGCATTTTTTCCTCCAAAAAAGGATAAGATACATGCGCGGATCCAGAAAATTTTTCCAGGGGGGGGGGGTCCGAAGGATAAATGTGTTTGCCAGGGGGTCCGAGGCATATTTTCGATAATTTTACTATGTAAATTTAATAAATTTTCATTTTCCAGGGGGGTCGGGACCCCCCCGACCCCCCCTCTAGATCCGCGCATGAGATACTTACCGAAACTGTGGTCTGAACAAGCAATGTTGCTTCTTTTCATCTTGATACGAATTGATGCGCTGAACAGTTGTTTGTAATGAAATGAATATTTGTATTTGTACTATATATAGATCTAAATTTTGAACTTAAATACGACTCAGTCAATATTTCAAAAAAGAGTATTACTAGTTTGGGATGCTTCATGAATAATTCGACAGAAACGCAAAAGGTTGTCGGAATTTGCAATGAAAAAATAACAATGCCTTTATGAAAATGAGATTCAGAAAAAATGTAAGCACGTGATTACAGTGCTTCAATGTTGCTACGCCATTGGTTTTACCGACTGGTCTTCTACTATTGGTAAAAGCGTAATTGCAAAATGCAAAAATTGCAATATGGATTATATCAATATTTGGAAGAAATTATCACCGCTAAAAAAATCCTGGAAGATTTAGAATAGCATCCATACACGTGCTATGTTGTAGAGTATCTCAACTTGAAATATTAACACCAATCTAAAATTGTGTCAGTTTCCACATTCAGGCTAGTTACTGATTATCTTCGTGTAAGCAAGTAAACGGTTATTGGGAACGAGTATGTATGTAACGGTACAGATATTTACTATCAAACGCTTCGTGATAAGAAAAAGTCGAATACAGATTGTTGTCGATTTAAAAAAAATTCTAGAAGTTTACATCACAACTCAAATAAGAATAACTTTAAATCGAATTCATTAAAATGATGAAGATAATGGTAGAACATGGTTACGGAGATACCTATTGGTCTCCCTAGGTTACGTGATGACCCCAAAAATCGGATCATAACATTGAAACCAGAGAGACCAATGAGGAGCACCGGACACTCTGGGCTGTGATTACCGACGATGCCGATGAACAAATTCCAGACAGAAATGTATTCTTTGAAGTCATTATAATTCCTGCACGAGGTGAGAAGAACAAATTTCTATACTATATTGCCCGAATCTCGGATGCCATAACCACGCAAAGACTAGCTGCAGGTCTGTAGCTCCCGGTCTGAAAAAATTCGGATGGACGACCTGGGAGCTACGGTGCCGCCCATTGAAAAAATTGTACATTTATAGCGCAGAAAAACGGGCGCTAGTTTCGGACTGATTAACCTTATTTATAAGCAAATTCTGTGAAACAATTAGTACCATTAAATTCTTCATGCAAATTACTACTGATATTGTCTCTTTACTTGCCTCGGATTGTCTTTCAAACACCATCACCAGCCCCGTAAATTGAAGTCGTGCAGTTTGTTTACATGTTAAAATAACGACTCTCAAACTCGATGTAAATTTAACATATTTGATTTTCCGAGGTTGGTAGCGTGTTTCAGAGAAAGTCTGAGGCAAGTAAAGAGACGATATCAGTAGTAAATTTTATGAAGAATTTAATGGTACTTATTGTTTTCACAGAATTTGTGTATAAATAAGGTTAATCAGTCCGAAACTAGCGCACGTTTTTCTGCGCTATAAATGTACAATTTTTTCAATGGGCGGCACTGTAGCTCCCAGGTCGTCCATCCGAATTTTTTCAGACCGGGAGCTACAGACCTGCAGCTACGCAAAGACCAATGAAATATAAATGATATACATGTACCTTTAAAAAAATCCCTCTATAATGCGTGTCACTGCTACAACAGATTCTTACCACGTGCCAGCGTTATCCAAGAACTTATTATTTGGTTAAAACTTATAACTTTGTGATCCTTATTGATCTGCTCTCAAAACAGTTGGCAATGTCTCTTGAAAGTGCTAGTTTCTTTGAAGATTGCTTAGTTGTACATTGCTCACGTAATACCTTAATTCTGCAATTTGAAGCGTCATCAATTGACAAAGATGCAAGAATTTTTTTCTTAATTATTCAATGGTGTCACAAACTTATCAAGATCAAATCTAAGATTCTCGCCAAATTCTAATAACACAAGAAAAAATGTGCGTGCATATAAGAACTGCTATATACATGTAGCATGTTATAAAAATCATAAAGGTTTCCATGCTGATATTAACAGTTCACACTTTAATGTGAAGGTGACAAATGTTAATCATAAAATAAAACACATGCATATTTTTTTAGTTGCTTGTCAAAATTCAATTGTAAACAGCTTTAAATGTGTTAAATTTAATTTTTGAAAAATGACATCGACACCATATTTGGTTATAACGCCAGTAACGTACTACGTGATATCATTAAACTGGTAACACGTTGTATGTCGTTTTGTTCTTATCATCAGGTGCGAAGTAAATAAAAATTCCACATATAGACAAGTTTGAAATGCTCTAGATCTAAAAACAGTAAATTTCAAAAACTTATTTGAGTAAAAACCAAATTCTTAGCAACTTACCGAGATTGCAGACACCGAAAGGGCATTTATATAAAAAACAAAATATATTGAACCAAATATAGATAAATAGACTCATGATAGCACAGTACAAAGATGATTCGCTTCCTAATATAACATTATCACAAATGAAAAAGAGAAGAACTGTAATGTATAATGTCATTCTAATTGAGATACATATTTCTATATTTCAAATTCTAAACTGTGAAAATTACCGAAAACACCCCTTTTCAGTGATGAAATTATCTTTTGACCATTTAAACTTTGACAATGATCAAAACGACACAATGTCTATTTAAACTAAATGGATTCAGTCCTTTCCCCATCTTGACCCAGTTGCACATTCGTTACGTCACTAAGGTGACTGCGTGGATTTGCTTGTTTTCCCGCGATGTCTTCCAAATTAAGGAATACTTTCATGTCCCTCCCGACCCTCACCATGTATACGGGATTTCGGTCGGGATCGGCAGGTGCCATATTTTGTTTCCTCAATGCTTTGTTGGGGTTTGTTTTATCATTGCCTTTTTTCTTCTGGCTGTTTAAAATGAGAAAGAACTCTTAAAAAAGTATGCATCAAAATTACTAAAGTAAGTTTTGAAAATTGTAATTTAAAATCAATCCTTTGTATGTTTACTGACTTACTAAATCATCAGCGCAACCAAACCAACGATGACACACAATCCACCAGAACAGAAAAGGAAAATAAAATGTCTCCACCGGAAACTACCGGAACATCTTCTTAATTTCCTGCCAATTTTATCAAAACATTTATAACTGGTCCCAGATCGCAACGCCTTCTCCATACGCTCTTGATTCCAGTCCTCGCTCTTATTCATCTGAGAATTCCCCCACTCCGACAAGTTTAAGATTTTAGATAATTTGGATCGTATGTCCTTGGAACGGGGCTCATTTGTCATTTTATCTGTAAAAATACATACAAGTTTATTTTAATAATAGTTTTAAAAAACTGTTTTGATGTTGGTTTAAGAAGTACAGCACTAAATCTTTGTTTGGCATTATTATCATTCTCCTTACCATGCAAATAAATGCACATATTTCCTCCCAAAATCCCGCAACATTTACCGTTAGGGCAATCGGAATCTTTCTCGCAGAGAAATTCATTCGTTTTGATTTTACGAGAAAAAGCATGCCTAACAGTACCCGGAAACCCAACTGGGCATGCGTGGTGTTCGGCGCCTGAAAAAAAAGAGAACAAATGCAATGCAACGATGATCAAAGTAGTGTTGATGATTATCATATGCCATCATTAACATCGTCATTAATTCACTCTGCGCAAGAATATTAATACTAATCAATATTAGAATCCAAATTTATATACTAGTAATCTTCTTCCTTAAAGACGTGGAGTATGAAATTACACAATAAAATAATTAATATCAAGGAAAAAATATACCTATTAACTTATTTGAGAGAAATATGATATTATACCTGAGTCGACTAAAACGATACAAGTGTTGAGAAGGACTCCAAAGCTAAAAACTCTGAGATACATCTCTTCGACAGGCGGTTTCCCTTTCAATAATACTGGCTGAAGTTTCTATAAAGTATCTATCTTAAATACTAAAACTTGGAATCGATATATATATTTTTTCTACTGTAAAAACACCTCTGAGTCTCTATTAGAAAGTGTTTCACAGGTAAGGCCTGACTATCCTCAGTGCGTCCAAATTCATGTCGCTTCTAAATAATAATGTTTAATATTTCGTTGCCTAGCAATGTCTGAAAACTCAGTATAAAATTCAAAGGCACACTAGAAATGTGTTAAGTAAGGAGATACTATATGGTATGAATACGAACGATTTTTAATAGTATTATTATGTCCACAGATCCGATGGTGTGAAACTGTACTCTTTGTTGCGGAAAAAAATGGCACAATACTAAACACTGTTCTACTTCTTTTCATCTTATTATTGGAACGAAAATAGATGTTTAGAGGTAGATCATTAGACCATTTGTAATAAAAACAATTCGAAAAATAATAATTATTATTTCTTTCAATCATAATTTCAAGGTAAGTTGATGTGAATAAAAAACCATACATGTATTTTTAATAAAAAAAAACAAATTGGTTCTTTTGATTTATAAGAGAACGGTTAAAAATTACGTTTCATGCATACCACTTCAGTCCTAGTTTATTGTATGATGTTCAATATTGTACATTTAAAATGGACAATTAATTTTTGTTGTTATCGCAATCTGTCTCTATGATTAAAAAATCTTCTTATATTGAAACATTTCATTTAATTACAGAACAAGTCACTGGATGAGAGAAAAGTCAAGTATCATGTGACTATTGTTGATTGCGCTATAATATTAGTTTTATAGAATTAAGCAATATGAAATAAACATTGCATTACTCATACATATGTCATGTATTCCATTTATATTATGTTTATTTTTGGCCAATTTCATAACTCTTTGATTAATTCTTTTAGTTGGCTGACACTCTGATAAAGTTTCATGAAATCAAATATCCCGATTTTAAGTTCATTGCTGTACGGATACCTTTCGGAACTTTACGTTTTGTCATATACATGTAGATCTGCCAAATCGTCAGTGATTCAAAACTTGATTATTATATGCTCATGATTTTTCCATTAACTTTACATTACAAGAGGTCCACGAACTAATTCGCTCAACCGATTGACAATTCTTGAGATAGTTTAATTCCTTTCATTTCTATATTTTATTAAGTTAAATTTAGATGAACAAATTGATGCAAATGTTATGTAAAGGATTGCTTTTTATTTATAACTTATTTATTTCTTTAATAATATCGGCAATTTGCCGAAATATGCAGGAATTTTGCGCAAGCTTGCACGTATTAGAAAAAATAAATAAAAAAAAAGATACACAGAATAAAGACCGAAAGGCCATTTTATTTGATTAAAAATAACATGATCATGTCTTGTATACAATTTGATTTTAAAGTTTAAAAAATGCAAATGTTTAAAAAGTTATAAATCGTAAATACAATTCAAGAGCAATGCACAAAACTGCTCACACAAAAACACATGTTATCTCTCTCTCTCTCTCTCTCTCTCTCTCTCGTTTAAATTGAATAACTCCCAGAATTTTTTTTGATAAAACCTGATGCTAGAATCGGCCTACATCAAGGATCCTTTTCACCGTCATGCGTATTTTCATCATAATTTTCAGACTCTAAATTGTTATAATTCGGATTTTCTCCAAATTGTTGTACCAGATCAATGTTATCCGTGGCCTGGCTGTCTTTTCTATATCTATATAAGTATAGGCTGCCCACCCCAATCGCCAACCCGACGATGAATAGCGCAATAGATGCTCCAGCCAATGAACCTAAAGCAAAGAAAATAAAAATTAAACATTAAAAACTTGGGATAATATTAATTTTTTTTTTAAAGTTAATAATAAAAAATATTTTCAAAGACAGTTAATAAATGGTGTTTTAAAAATGAATGCAGTCTAGTACCTCCGCTATAGCCATTATTAGGTTGGTTTGACCTCTTGCCTTGAATTTTACTTGGTTGAGAATATGATGATGGCTGGTAAAAATTTCCTACAAACAATCAAACCTTGCTCAATTGGTTTTCATTTGATTAATTAATAAAAAGGAAAAAATATTGTATATTCCTTATCATATATTTTTTTTGTTGAAA
The DNA here is from genome assembly GCA_020458035.1 of Magallana ariakensis. NCBI lineage: Eukaryota > Metazoa > Mollusca > Bivalvia > Ostreida > Ostreidae > Magallana > Magallana ariakensis. Next base: position 40,222,405 of record CM035817.1, read on the forward strand.
TTTAAAAATGAGATGTAGGCCTATCACGTTGAATTCATTTTGCGCATGTAGCTCATTACAGAGTAAAAGTGAAGCTCAATAATGGCTTTTTGATAACAACAATCAATCATTCGAGGTTACAAAAATGCAAAGCTCTGAATACGAGTTTCATTAGCAAAACCTTACTTGAATACAAGTCACACGTGTCGCTTTTAGAAACAGTGTTTCCAGATTGGAAGGGATGAGATGATGTCAGTCTACATAATGACGTCATATTGCAATATGCAAAGCTTCTGCAAGCTGCTCCTTCCTGTTCCACACACAATTTGGCGCACTGGGAACTGGTGATATTCGAAAATTCCAGAACGTTTGTGAAGGATATTGTCGTCCTTTTTAACAACTTGAAGTCATAGAAGTAGTTTTCTAAAAAAAAAAAAAAAAAGAAGAAATATATTGAGGAAAATTTTGTCAGATAAAAGTTCGGCCATGTTTTGGGTATACACGAGAAGAACACTGAAAAGGCAAGTATATTCCCTTCCTTATATACATCTACTCACTGCTATAAAAGGAGCATGTAAGACTCGGTGAAGCTGTGTTTCCCACCATATCAAGTTCATGAATCTTTAACAGGAGACAGTTTTTGGTACTTGTGCAGTATTCAAAAGATTTGCACTGAAATGCTGTATATTGTGAGCAAAGCTTTGCACACAGGTTTGCGGACGGCACATTGGGGAGTGTTGCGTCAGCTTTTACTGAATACGTCAACCCAGATGATACTGTGTACTGATCAAGGAAATAACCTGTGAAAAGTAATCGCAATCTTAGAGAGTCTAGAGACTTCAATCATGGAATTTTACAAATTAGGGAAATGTATGGATATGCATAATGTGACTTACGCGAGTACAAATCGCAGTATTCCTGACGTTGTACTATTCCAGAGGAGTTGTCCGCATGAACGTGGCTAAGAAAGCAGTCCCCAAGGTCAAAACAGTAACTAAACGATAGGCACTCATACTCCATGTTGTCCATACAGCGGCGCGCGCAATCCTCAACCGACAAACCACCAATGGGAGTGTCGGTTTTGGTAAAAATAAAGTATTGTCGATAGATGTAGAAGTGTGTCAGAAGTAGGTCTAAAACAGAGGGGAGATACAAAATCATGCTTGTTTTCTAAAGATTTACAAAATTTCACTAGAATTTGATCCTGTACATGTTGATTTCAAATATCGATTTATATTTTGAGTTTCAGAAATAACATTGTCACCCTAGAGATCTTTTCAATCAATTTGAAATTGCATGAACAGTTATTTATAGATCAATTGTATCAATAAATTACTTGATTCGCTTGGTCTTCCGTTTCTCAGGACACGTGTCCTAATAGTTGTTGCATTATACGTCTGCAATGACAAACAAATAACCATTTCTTAACCAAAAATGTCAAATACATGGCATGTTATAGAATGTTCTTTATGTTATTCCAGGATTTCAGATTACGGAACACTGCATGAGTCAACTTTCAGTTGCAATTGCCAATATTTCTTGGTGAGAAATAAAAGTATTTGTCCCAGTTGTTGATTTTACATTTACATGCATTTAAATGCATTCACTTACGTAAATTGAACTTCCATAACTAACGGGCACTTGTATCAAGCCATCGTAGATTGAATTTGAAATCTTCGATACTATGACGTCAGTTGGTGGTTGCACAGTGGAAGTCGAATTTACAGTTCCTGTTAGTAGAAAAAGCACAATTTGAGCTCAGATAAACATCCGCAGTGCAACACGCTTTCATTTCACTTCTTTTATAATCAGGTACATGTATAGGTTAGGTTACTTCAAGATTGAAATTGTGTGAAGCGAAGTGGTAAACATATTGATTTCTTAATAGTATACAAGTTAAATATATATATATTGTATACAGGATGGAATCCTTTTATTGTTTATTTTTGTTTTCGGTTGTTCGGATTGCTGAGGCAGGGGGTGGGGGGGGGGGTTTATACTGTAAAATGCGATCATGTGTACAGCCCATATGTTCAAGCTCACTCTGGCGTGTCGAGTGTGTGCAAATTATGCTTAAAAAATGAACGTGTGTACAAATATTAGTATAAATTGTTAAAATATTACTGTGATTTTATTTTAACTATGTTAACGGTTTGTGATACTTCTATGAATGTAAATTACAATTTCTTCAATCGTGACAATGTACATCCGCCCGTGTTAACTATCATAAAGCATAAAATTAAAACTTCTTTGCTCCTGTCTTTACTTATTTTAATAAGAAAATGTAATGTGCTTTATTTTGTGGTTTAAAAAAGGATAAATGCAATGTACTTGAATAGTGGTCACATAGCAATGCACTGTTGGCAGAGGTACTGGAGTCGGCGTGGGTCGGTCTCAATACACATGTTGATCCGGAGGTACAGTAGTAGAAACCCTGGCAGGGAAACTTGGAGTTCTGGCGACATTGACCGGCACACGCCGCAGCTGAGGCAATGTTTGTCAGGGTCTGGGCGCCTGTAGGCGGGTTCATGCCCGTATTTGTTTGTGTAAAATCATCTGCAGGATAAAAGAAGAATTAAGTCATAATATTGAAAGGTGCAATTCGGTAAGAGTTTTTATGATTGATTTTTGGTAAAGTTTAAACATAAAAAAAAAAACACCATTTAATTTACTGGAAAATATATGTAGAGAAGGATATCATCATTGATCGTGCATTAACAAGACATAAAAACTTACCAATAAAAGGGGCGGGATTGACCAGTGTTCCGATCAGGAATAAGTAGGGGGAGACACTGTCGTAGGTGACCTCTAGTTTCTGGAACCGTAGAGGGGACGCCTTGGAGGATTCCGACATCATCACTCTAGCAGCCTTCTCAAAAAACTTCTCATTTGTATCTAGATATGGATGGTAGGAACCTATAGGGAAAAGGTTAAAAACTTTTAATGGCAGTTATGGCGTCAAAACACCAACTAAATAAAATTCCTGTGATTCAGAAAGTCAGTTTCATACAATACTGACCATTGAACACGATGACAAAATTCTCCTGTTGATCTGCCGTGAAACATGGCGTTATATCAAAATTCTTTAAATCGGGATCCTCTTCGTTAAAGTTGTAAAAATTGTAAGTCAATGACAGCCCAACCTAACATGTACAGTAAAATAAAATATATAAATAGTTTGGTTTTTTGTAAAAAATTTGTACTTTTATATGTTACAGTTGTTTGTGACGTAGAATTCTGATGTTGGATTTTTCGTATTGTTCCAAAAATATTTCACGAGCCATTGCGATTTAAGTACGTACCTCTGCTGAGGATATAACCAATTTAATTGGCTGAGCATTAACAGGGTTTGAATCTGTGTCAGGTGTTTCTGACCAACTGTCCTACAAACAACGGAATCGACCTCGATTAAAGTAATTATTGGGGTCTTTCTTCGGAACTGAATGTCATAAAAATTAAAAGAATTTAGAAGAAAAACAATTAACTGTATTGTTACTTACCGACATGAAAAAGAATTGAAGAACGCTTGTGAATGTCTGGGTTATAGATGGAACTTTGAAATCAGTTGTCGTTGCCTCAAAGACGTCGCAAAGCATTCCTCGCACAGTTCTCTACAAGAAAACATGGGTCCTTAGAAAGAAATATTAAAAGCATCGAAAAATGTTCTTGATTTCCTTGCAATTATTTTGGATTCGAACATTGAACAGTATACGAACTTGCCCAGCCCATTGATAGGACTCGTTCATTGAGAAGATGTCTAAAGGTCCTTTCATCTTTATAACATAAGCCCCGTTCTTCATGAATGCTTGCTTGTCCTGTTGAGTTGCGAAGTTTCCAAGCTGTAAGGGATGTATGGTGCAGTTGCCAAGGGAACGGTCTATGCTGTATGATGTTCCTACATTGCAAAAAAGTATTCTGAGATAGAATTTGCAAATTTAATACACAGTATAGACGAGAGAACTATGTTTGTTTTATTTTTACAAGAATAAGTTTGATATGCAATGCAAGACCGAACACTAAACTGGATTGGGGGGTGTACATCTCATTCTTGGATGGACGGTTCAATCAACTGGGTTACAGTCACTACTAGTATTATTTAGCCTGTTTTAACCAACACATCACCACCTTTGGGTCGAATTTGTCAAAATAGTTCATACATAAACAATAAAGTGCTTTCTTTGGTGATTCATGTGGGATATGAAGGTGGCGACATTGCAGAAAAAATACATAACCCACTAACGCGGGTTATGTAAATTTTTTCTGCAATGATCGCTACCTTCATAACCCGCATGAATAACCAAAGAAAGCATTTTATTGTTTATATTTACATCTTTTTTAAAAATAAATTATTAAACTGATTGTAAAAAGTAAGTTAAATCAACTAAATTACTGTTAATGTTCATCAGTACGTTAGATAAAAGACACAGTCAAATCGTCTTCTATGGGAATTGGAGTCTGATATCATGATAGAACCATTTTAACAAGACCTTGGACTTTCGATAGGGCGTAACTATCTATTTCTTGCGTCAAAACAAGTTTAAATGGCGCTGGTTTCAAGTGACATATACACAGATTGCGTAGTCTTAGCTCAAAAGCCAGACAAATCTTGTTGATTTCACAGAGCCTTGGCTAAGTGGGCAGCAATAAAACAGACATGCCTACGTCACATGCTGTTTGACACAACTACCCAAAGTCCAAGCTCTTGTTAAAATGGTTCCAATTTCGTGCAGTTCGTGATTTTTCTTTAGTTGCTGTAGGTTCCGACCAGTCGATAAACGGGGCATGTAGATTTTAGTCTGGCTGTTTCTATAGAGCTATGAATTAACGAAAGTTTACGTAAGAAATAGAGGGATTACTCGGTAGATGTAAATATACTTACATGTATCTGATGCACCGTCAGCCTACATGTATCTTCATTCTATTGTATGAAATAGACTGTCATTACGATAAACCCCAGCATGATATTGACATTTACCTGTGTTGAAGTCTTCTATCGTTGTGATCGGGTTCGTGGTATAGAACGGCGGAGATGGACTTGTATTAGTGAGATCAAAGCGCACCAACCCGTATGTCATGTCATACCAAACCTAAGCAAAGAAATCGGATAACAAGAGGGCGGGATGGTAGTGGCCATTTGTTTTAAACTTAAAAACCTTTTCTAAAAATTAGGGTAGATCTGATGGTTAATTTGTTGACCATCCAGCCTCCGTAAGTTTTTGTAGAAACTGGTTTTTGTTTAAAGTGTTACGTTTTTTATTTCCATCAAGAGTTGACTATACATGATGTACAATGTTATATATGAAATATTGCTAAATCATGTCTGTATTTTCAAATTAAAATTTTACGTTTGCGGAAATGACGTTCTGGGTTGCTGGATCAACGATCTCCAGTCCGTATGAAAACTGTCCCGCTATGGAAGGCAGCGTTACATTTTCCATCCAACCTGTAAGTGTACACCGGCATCCATGTTTCATGAAATGTCATAAGAAATGAATAAATGTTTATATCAAATTATATAGATAATATATACCAGTAACCAATATACCCTTACCAAATAGAATTCGAACATCCACTGCATAAGAGTCAAAGTCCTGCATGAAAAAAAAAATCAAAAAATAAAATAATTCATTTAATTGTACATGTGATCAATGCAATAACAATCAAAAACAATATCGCAAAATTTAACATTTTTTAACAGTTTAACATTCAGTTGTCTTATCACCTGTTGACCGAAAACTTGCAGCCGGAATTTCTTTTGATACACTGCCGTCTTAAGATTGTCATATGCTTCATCTATAGGCGTCTCCTGGACAATTGGACCGTTGATGTTTCCTGAAACAAGTGTTGGTCTTGATTTGGAGGGGCGTGTTCAAGGTTTGAAAATTATCTTATTTTAAGTTTTTTTTATTTTAAATATATTGAGTATGGATGGCTTAACTATGATTGCCATTCAAAATTCTCTGTTATATTAAAAGGTCAAGTGCCATGCTTTTTGTAAACGTGTCAAATATTGGTATATGTTCAGGTGTGGAAAAAAGAAACTTTACTAGAGAAATGATCACATGGGCTGGTTGAGAGAGTAACGCCGTCTCCTATATGTCTCTTGTTCAGTCGACAATTGTTGGTCCCAGTCGCACAGAAATCAAAACTGTTGCATGTAAAGTCGTAATTGGTAACGCAGTATTTCGCACAATCTTCAGGCCTCTGTACATTATCATAATGCATGTCTCCTGTTCTGCTTAGCTGTTGTCCGGGAATGTGGGTAAACTGAGCTAAAAATAGACACGATAATACAAATAGTAAGAAGAGCAAATGTAAGACGCTGACGTTTCAAAGTATTAGAGAGAGAGAGAGAGAGAGAGAGAGAGAGAGAGAGAGAAAGAGAAAGACCTGATGCAGGGGACCTGTCCAACAAGGTAGCCGAGATGTAGACGTTCGAGTTGTCGTAATCTAATCGAAGATCCTGCACACGAATGGCGGACACATTCAGAGTCTCTACAAATTTCATCTGGGCTTTGATTTTTAGTCGTTCTTCGTCTGCTTTGTGAAATATACCTATTGAAAAAGGTAACTGCACGTTTTAATCTTCGATATTGCATGGTTGTTAATAAATATCATTTGCGCTTTCTGGAGTTAAAGTTGTATCATTCTATATAACAAATAATATCGTTGAATTAACCTGGCATCTTGACTTGGAATTGTAGATTGGCTGAGGCAGAGTAACAAGAAGACACATCGAATACACTGATGTCTTGATCCTCGAACACGTAGTCCACAAAGTTATACGTCACGGAGTACTGCGGAGAGCCATCAATCTAAGAGACAACAATATACACCTCTATGCACTTTTAGTAACAGAACTAACTAAGAAAAAAAAGTGGCTCCGTTGTAAATACAAAAAAAATTATTAAAATCAATCAATAAAGCGTTGGTACAAGCGATTTAATCATAAAAAGACAAGTGCATGGATTTTAGGTAAAATCTCAGCTTTAATGCCGAGAATTTAGCTGAGGAACGTTAGTGACAGCCGGACTTGATTCACTTGTTTTTTACATACAATGTATTTTTTATACCACACATGATGATGTAATATTCACTTACGCCAAGAAGAGTCACCAGTAGTTGGTATGGAACGTTAGAAGGATCGTAGCCAGAACTGTCGATGGAAATTTCCGAAAAGTCATCCTGTTAATAAAATCGGTAATAACATAAGTGCTGAAGATTTTAAATTTTTTTGAAGGTATATCATCGGAAAATTTATTTTGAAAAGAAAGTCAAATCAACGAGTACTGACAGTGGTTTACTTAAATTGCATCTTTTTCTAGATATTCTTTCTATCGTTATGCTGTGAATTCTAGTAAAATCATGACAGTTGGCTTTATTGAGTTCAAATAATTCCACACTACATCTGTTTTAAAAGGAAGGTTAAACAGTCATTATAAGACATGCTTACTGATAAAAAATAATAGTCGAAGGTGGCATTCTTTTTAAAGCCATTGGTATCCATGTAATCCGATCGAATACCACTGAAGACATTGCACATAGCGTTACCGCGACAGGTTCTCTGTAAAAAATAGCATTAAAATCGGATTATACTCACCACTTAAAAATCGGTAATAGCTTGTGACACATGAAAGTATGGCATCCAATTTTATGGTTTATTTATTTGAATTTCCATACTCTTAGATCTCACATGTGCATCTTTCTTTGTCAAAGTGAAACAATAAAAACATTTCATTATATTGTAAAATTAAAAGCACCCAATATAAATTGCAATGAAAAATGAAGTATCTTTACATTTAAAATATCTTAGATATTTAAGAAGAATTATAAAATTTTATCATATTAAAAAACAAATGCAAGACGTACTCAATGTACTGTAAATATTCCTAATCTACATTAATATAGTTATAATTCCTTATTGGTAAACGGACCAATTTTAATAAAGTCACATGCATCTTTACTCACCTGACCAATGAAATCATAAGTTGTGTCAAGTTTTAAAAACTGAAGTGGATTTTTCAAGTGCAGTGAATATCCAGATTTTTCAGTTCCGTTCCCGTAAAAGGTTTCATGCGATTCCACGCTGTCAATGGAATTGTTACTCAAAGGAAATACGGAACAATTACCCACTACCAGGTCCTTGATATAACGAACACCTGGATAGAAAGAATTTAATTAATTAAATTTTAACTTGATTTTGTCAATTTGAGTTTATAAAGTATTTCGAAATTGAAATAAAACCCACGTGATTATATGACGGAAAGAAACAAGTGATAACAAGATACAAACTAATATTTATATAATCTGCTTTGAAACTTATTGTTATTCATAATATACAATACCAGCATTGAAGTCGTGTATCTCAGACAGGGGATTCTGGGAGTACGTGGGTAGGAGGTTGGCCACGTTCTTGTAGTCATAACGTACAAGATTGTATTGTTCATTGTAATATATCTACAATAAGTAAGAGGAAATAAATTTAAAAGTTCCTACTCTGTGTCATTTGGATGGTACAGTTAGCTATTATAAATGTTCATATATTAAGTTAAAGCAAGAAAATGAGAAATTTATAGAATAGAAAAGGTAACGATGTTACAATATTGGCTGTCTATGGGGAAATGCTGTGTAAAACTTGATGGAAAGAAAGGCATGACCTCGCCTTGCCATATATGGACATAATCGACCCGACGTGATTGCGTACACAGCCATTAACAAAACTAGTAGTGTTTTGTTGAAGACTATAATATTTTGTATGTAAATACTAGTACACGTGAGAAAAAGTCACCACGTAAAATATGTCTATTAAAATTTTTAAACTTTTCATTTTACATAGAATAGCTTTTAACTTGTTACTTAAATTCATTCAAGTTACAAAAATCAAAGACAGCGGTATTTGATTATTATGCTGCAACTTAAGTTCAGAACTGCCTTGTTAAATGCATCGTAGCACTGAGAGGCGGACAAGGGCTCATCCCTTTTTGGTTTAATTGGATATTTATAACTACATGCATTTGAGTAGATATTTATTAATTAAGGTACAAAGCATGTCTTGCGACATTGGTTTTAGAACCGTTTTAACAAGAGCTTGGACTTTGGGTAGTTGTGTCAAACAGCATTGTGACGTAGGCCTGTCTATTTCATTGTTGGCCACTCAGCCATTGCGCTTTGAAATCAACAAGATTTGTCTGGTATTTGAGCTACGACTACGCAATCTGTGTATAATTTTTAACTTGTTTTGACGCAGGAAAATGATAGTTACATCCTACCGAAAGTCCAAGGTCTTGTTAAAATGGTTCTAAAATCTAGCCATTCTTTAAAAAGTTGTTCTGAGGGAGTATATTAATATATGGGTGAAATCCTTTAAAATACTACTAACTTATCTGTTAACCATTTTGAATACCAATCGGAGAAAACAATTAAGAAGTATAAAGATACCCGTATGAAACAGCAAAGCAATAATTTTATTTATTTAACCTGGCTTTAAAAACGATTAAAACAAATGTTTATTAATCAAGGAAATGTAACTTTTTTCTGTTACATAAATGTAAAATATAGCTTTCTTGTTAGAAGATAAGCTTTAAGCTTTACAAGTTACAACGATTCTTAAGCTTACAATGCTGGTTTGTACTGTTGCATCGTATTCGGACACGATCTCCATTCTGTAATGATATACTTGGGAGTTCAGTATATCCGGAATCTTCATTGTCACTTTCCGATTTGGGCAATAGACTCCCGGAGGTGTCTGAATATAGAGAACACACATATATGTTATATTTTCAATCATTTTAACATCTCGATGAACAGGTATACCAAAGTTTCGACAGTTCCCACCTGAAATATGGTATCGTCAACTGTTAAATCGAACCGGAAGTCATAGTAGTCATAGATATGGTGGAACATCCGTTGAGATGAGTTTGCGAAGACCTGAATCCCGAAAGCCTCAGCTCTGAGGGGGATTTGTTGTATTGCCACCGGATTGATCCAATCAGTAGCTACAAAACAAATAGGTTATTGATGTCAATATATCTTGGTGACCAAAGAGAGCAACATTTTCCCAAACAATTTTCCCAACCTTACCGGTGAAGTAATAATCCAAGGTAAAGGTGGCGTTAGGGTTCGGCCATTGCAAACACGTGCTCCAATGGTCTGCATCTTTCCCTCTTACTATGGTTTTGCCCTTATATGTCTAAAGCATAAAGTTCTTGTACATTTTAATGGCCACCACACACTTTTAAACACCTGACATCCAAAGCATGCAATACTTGGTACCCTTACCTGACCGTAGGATTTCATGAAGTGTAAGGCACCATTGGATGTGAATGTGTGGGCAGCACCATTCTGTTGTTTATTTCCAAACAGGTAGTTGTTGGGATCGTGTAAAAGATCGTTAGTCTGACATAGACCGCCTGGGTAGAGAGAATAAAAATATTATCGTAATAATCACCTGATTAAAATTACGTGGCGTTTTCTAATAAGTAAGAACCCTGATTAACTTAAAGCTAGTTTTCAAAACTGATACTGTAACATTCATTTGGGTTATTAATCATCGTTTGCATGAAATACATGTATAAGAACTCGATTTTTTGCATCAATGTATGCATAAAAATAAGAAAAACCGATAATGCATCAGTGGCGTCGGAAGCAAATTGAAAGGGGGGGGGGGCTAGACTTATCAAAAATCTTGACAAGCAAAAAAAATATCTTTGGTATGTATAAATTTGCAAAAAAAGTGGGGGGTGCTTAGCACCCCTCCCAGGCCCCTCTCCCGGTTCCGACGCCTATGTGCATGTCTTTATTATCAAAGAATTTTTGATAATTTCATTCTCGGCCTGTATTTTTGTGTTAAATTCTGTGGTTTCATCAATATTTTTTTTTAAATACCAATGTTCGTGTATTCAGCTGTGTGATCCTCGGTATTAGATGTTAATTGAAGTGCATTATCTTGTTACAAATTCTATTGTTTGAATCATTGGTCACAAGTTTATGTATCTTTGATTTACATAAAGTTCCGGAAAATTGATTCCCAGGAATATTAATGAAATCACACTAACATGATTTTTGCAACCTAACAGTTCTACTCCGTAACTATACAAAAAGTCAAGGGTTGCCTCTCGTTAGTTTACAACTTTCTTTGCAAGGCAATTGCTTTTCAGTATTAGGGACAATTTAAAGAACAAGTAAATAAGAGCTTGTTTTACAAATTATTACATTACCAGTACATGTATATTGTTTTGCCAACGAATTGTTGGAGTCATGAACTCGTCCTCAATTTGTGACAATATATATATATATATATAGAGAGAGAGAGAGAGAGAGAGAGAGAGATAGAGAGAGAGAGAGAGAGAGAGAGACAGAGAGAGAGATGTACTTGTTAGAAGTAAAACAGCAATTTGAACAAATTTTTCCTCGTATAATTAGTATTTTGTACAAGTAGAGATTACCATGAATATAAAACAGCTGATCGTTGGCGTAGTCATATACCAATGTGTCTGGGGTGTTGCCACCCGAGGCCATGATCAGGGTGGCCCTGTTATTTCTGTTGTCGAAATATTCCTCCGCGGACACGGTCATTTTCTTATCTACGATGGTGGCCTCCACTCGAGTTTGAAAAGTGTCGGGTAATGTCGGAAAAGGTGGTTCTACAAGAAATCATTAAGTGCGCCTGCAATAACTAAATCTGGAGTGATATTCAATGGAGTCACACCAAATTTGAACTGAGGGTTTTCTGTAGTAACATGCACGAAAGAGTTTTTTTTTCTTCAATCTGGTATCTCTTTTTTTATAATACTGACTGTAGACTCACCATTTGGGCTTGGAGCGCTGGTTGTGTTAGGTAAACAGTACGGGGTAGCTTCAGTCGCCGAGACTAGTATCCAAACGACAAATATCCGCAAAGCCTAGGGGAAAAAAACGGATCATAAAGAAGAAAAACTGCTGTACATTTTAGACGGGATTCAGTTTTATGTCAGTGTTGTATACACTTTAATGTGTTAGGTAAACAGTACAAGCTAGCTTCAGTCGCCGATATTAGTATCCAAATGACAAATATCCGCAAAGCCTAGGGGGAAAAAACGGATCATAAGGAAGAAAAACTGCTGTACATCTTAGACGGGATTCAATTTTATGTCAGTGTTGTACACGTATTAATATTATGATTTTAAGATAATTTTCACATTATCCTTTCAGTGGATATTTTCATTTACAACTGCTGAAATTCAGCGTATATGAGCATTACCCGTGTATATGCGAATTTTCTGAGGTTAAGATTCTACTGTATAAAATTTTGTTTATAAACCACCGGGTGTACTACTGTTGCATAATGTTTTATAAGTTCAGGTTTATTTATTAGTACAGTAGTGTCTGTTTAGTCTATCTATCTATGTAGAAGGTTTCACGTGGTACTGAGTTATCTCTAGTCAACTGCTCATCTTACCTGAGGATGTTTTTAACTTGACACTGTATGAATAAAAATCAGAAATACAGCTTTATCAACTTATGATAAGTTGATATTATACGCCTTGCATTCCTTAAGATGACAATTTTCTTTTTTCATTGAAAGTCCACTATGTCTTATAGTAAGATAGTAGCGTAACCGACGTTGTTTCTGGGTAATGTAGATGTTAATTTCAGAATGAATACCGTGTTGTTAATTGTAATTTATAAACTTATTTAATCAGTTGTAAAATTTCATCAATGTCTTTAGCAGTTTAAAATATGGTACATAAGATGGACAAGTAGATGACAAGGATCAAACGATTTCTATATATATTTCTACAATTTTCTGCTTATAAAACTGTATTCCAGATCGCTACATTATGACTATCTTCACCCATTTTACTTGTTTACATCATATTATTATTACCATCTCATACTAACATAAACCGTAAAATTAGTACAGCATGTCATATTAAAGTTCAACCAATCGTCCTTTTTAAAGTTAATATTAATTTGAATCAAATGAAGCAACATTCTTGCATAATACTTTGTTTGCTGTTGAGATTGTAAATGATAGATAAGACCCATAGGCCTAATCTATTTAAGTGTAGCTTGTGACTCCCGCGTACGATTTGTGTTTTTCTTTCAAAAAAATAAAATCAAAATAACAATAATCCCTACCTTCATTGTTAAAGGAAACACTTATTAAATGCTTATTCCCTGATTAATCCACTGACATAATTTACCCCGGTCACAACCACAGACTTTTTTCTGCACGTTGGAGTTAGCCCAGGTAATCTAATCAGCCCTGTATCATTGTATTTCATCTCTATGTATACTCAAACAAATATTTAAACATAAGTAAACAGATGTGGTTTGGATTGGACCTCACGTTTATATCATCCCTATTTAATTGTGAAATTAACATGTTTATGATGATGAACTATCACTACAAGGTAAACAATATGAATAATTCATTTTTTTACATGAAATATGTACAATCTTTATTCATGTTATATGTTGAAAGGAAATTGGATATGTACTAAGGACTAAAAAACAGTTTTGAAAGCATTATACATGTATATATCATATTATATAATGAAATGAAAGCATCAATTGACACACACATGTCTGTAAAAGCCTTTCTGTATATGCACGTGTTCAAATATACCAATCAAGCACACCTACACACTTCATAATCTATACAATTGTAAGATATCTCTGATCCATAGTCACTTGACATCTTTTTAAAGTACATTTATTGCACGACTTGTTCTTCATCTTTGTTCCAGCGGAGGAATCTTGTTTGACACAGTTATCGCGCTTTGCTCCACTTCCGGTCCTCTCTCACTCCTGGTGTGTGTCTGTGAACGCAGTATTTACGATGTACGTGGTCTTAGAATAGTCCGTGTCCTCGTCCTCTACAGTATAAAGACCGTTTGAATTTTTCTCCATCACAGGTTCCTTAGAAAAGTGCTCCTTGTCGAAGCCATTCACCTGTTTGGGATCCTGTTTAAGTGTTCTTGATTGGCGATGACTTGAAATCAAAATTAAGGAACCCGTAAGACACAAGACAGGAAATAAAAACTTATAAGTAAAAGAGCGTTTTGTTTCCAATTAAAGAAAATTTTGATAATCCTTTTGTCAGTATGGAATTTCAATATATACCTTCTTGCTCGCAGAGCCGTAATCAGAAGAGTGAGCAATAGAATCACTAAGGCTAGACACCCGATCCCTATCACTACGTACACCCACCATTCCTGGGGAGAGAAACGAGTTCCATAAACTGAATTTAAATACTTCTGAATTTTCTTTTTAGAATTTTCAATAATCACCTATTGAGGCGAAAGCATTTATTGGTCCGCTGAAATTTAAGATTTCTATTGCGAATGATTGAACATGATATTGTAAAAAGTGAGACCGAACATATTTGATGATAACAGATGTGAAATCGGAAAAGTAAAACCTCACCGTTCCTTTTGGCTCAGACTTTTTGGACGCTGAAGAATAGACACGTGATCCTGGCACCCGTTTTGATAGTTCCTGTTCTAATTGAGTGGAAGTGGGCTCGTCCAAATCATCCTCGTCAACTTCCTTCGGTCCAACTCGTGGTTTTATGAAGTATGTGTACATGCGAACATTCTCTCTGCAATGAAAACACTGTATGGCAAACCTAATTTTCGAAAAGACACGTTACTTATTGTCTTGTAGACATTATCTATTTACTTACCCTGATCCGGCAACATATCCAGCCTCAGAGTTGATTACGGACGTTGGAATGATTAGACCGAAACCTGAATTATAAAAAAAATGTATGTAAAGAGTTTTTAATAGAAAATATATAGACAACAAAAAGATCTGTAGAAGTTTGCAATGAATACCATCATTTGCCCCGACCCAAGCTTTCGAAACGGACTCTTGAATGACCGTTGAGTTGAATTCCTTCATATCTTTTGTCCACAGCATCCTGACTTTGTAAGCTTTACAATTGCAGTACTTTATCTGTGAAGACTTCATTGTTTCCTTGATAACACTGCCACTGGGCCGGGACAATGCAGCTACACTTGAGTCTGCGTTCAGGACACTTAACGTGTACCTTAGTAGTGTGACTGTTGTTCTACAGGTTGAAAAAAAGCACAACTATTTTACACCATTCATAAATTTTAATGACTCTCTCTGAATGCAATCATAAATAAGAAATCTTTACCCTGTTGGAGAAACATAGTTTGTATTCCATAAATGAATGGCAGCATTCAAATCCTTTTTAGATACATCTGAAATAGATTCATATTTGTTTAATATTAGAATCAACAAACAAATTGTGTGATACACTGTATATTGAAAACAAATAGCTACAAGTAGTAAAATTAAAATTTGGCGTTATTTTTACGTTTGTTGGTAGATGACCAAGCCTTCAATATAAGGTCTAATATCTTGGGCTTCTCTGACTTTGGTATTGTGTCTGTCAGTACAACTTCATGCAGCTCTCTTATCCTATTTACAGCTAGCTTCCGGTTTATGCTTCCCAGAGAGCTGTTGATGCGATCCAACATTCCCTCCATATCCGGTCTTGGCCACGAGGTCTTTGTATCGTTCGGAGTACTGGGTATGTAATAAACCCTTGTTGCGATGGAACTTTAATGACAAAGAAATTGTGTAATTATAATGACATGCATATGTAAATAACTTTTTAATGAGTCTTAAAATTTAATTCAAGAAAATATTTAATAGTTTGACAAATCTTACTTTTTATCGTCTATAAAGGCAGATTTTTCCCAATGTGCATCCTCCGTTGCTGCGAATTAATAAAAATTGAATCTTAATGAATTTAAAGCAAATAAATACAAAGAAAATGACAATTCACAAAGATGCTATATAACAATTGTAAAAAACAAATTAATACTTACCTAGAATTGCTTTGATTTTATTTCTAATATTAGTTTTATCTTTGAGCTTTATTCGCCCCTCCACGTTAATGAAATGTTGTCTGGTATAATTGCAGTTATCACATATGTCGAAATATGCAGACAGTCTCGACCTCAATGCGTCCCACATTGTCGAGTCTGTGTTAAGATTTTGGTTTATTGATGGATAAAATACAACATCGGCTGACCTGTAAAATGAAATAGTTATTAAGTAAGTTAATAGTGAAAAATAATTTCAAGACAATGTCATCTTTATTTTTTTTAGTTTACCTTTGTTTTGTAGGTGTTAATTCCAGGGATGAGATCGTCATATCAATATCACAACCCGACTGAGGACAGATCTTTTTATCTGAACAAAAGAGGATAACATTATCTAGAATTCATCTTCCGTTTTCAGTGGATACTTATACCACATTCACCAATATACCTTTGATGACGTTTTTCCACGCAGTCAACGCTTTATCCTGGAGTTCTGCCGCATTGAGGGCAGTTGTTCGCTTCATTTGTTGCAATGATAGTCGCAATCCAGATTCATATCCGTATCGCGTTTTCCCAGAATACATCAGTATCCGCCCGTCTGGAAATTCTCTGTGAAACTGGTCGTAAAATGCTGACTCCTGAGGAATGTTTTCCGTTTTCGGTTGTAACAATTTCATACCACTCGTAACCAGGTATGTAATGTCAGTAATGTATATTCTGAAACGGAAACGTTTAACTGTAATAGTGGGATTAAAAAATTGTAACTACTGTACCTGAATTGCAACATTTATGCCGGTTTTTTTTATACTAATAGTACCAGTATGCGAAAGAAATTACCCGTATTGTCCAATTTGGTATGCAACATCAACAATAAGAACGTCGACTTGTTTGTTTCCTACAATAAATATAAAACTTATAATCAGAGCATTACTTATGGTTTTTACATAAATCATTTAGGTAAAACTATATGTGAGACAATACAGATGCCGCCGCAGGTAAGACGTGCAAAGGTAAGAGATAAACAGACACCTCTGTCGGAAATACATATAATACCGCTACATATATTTACTTGTATTGGTTATATACATAGATATACATGTTCATTGTGCCTCTGTCGGTAAAACGTACACAGTTGCCATAATCGGTAAGTCATCAAAAAAGATATTTTTCGAAATTATTGGTAACACTTCAATAGATACCTGCGTTTGACCAGGTCCTTTTGATGGCATCTTTGATGTGTCTCCTGTCCGTAGCGTACACGTATCCAATCAGTGGTACATCGAAACTCCGTCCAAGCTCCGAGGTTTTTCCACCGTACACACTGTGACTGCCAAGGGACCCCGAGTGAGCCAGCTGACTGCTCAAAAAGTGCGTGAGGTTGGGATTTTTGTGCAAGTTCGACTCATCTGGACAATCGGAGCTGTTGTAGATGATTTTTGTGAAAACCTCAGGTACTCTAAACAAAACAAAAAATACCCATCAAAAATGTTCACAATTTGGTACCAAACCTTTAATAAATTAATACATCTAATTACTGTATGAGATGACTTATTTAGGTAGTAAGTTACACGTCAGTTTATCAGAGTTTTATTAGTTTTAGAAATCCAAGGCATATTCATGGTTTGTAGAAAGGATGTAGGCAGAAGGATCACATATTGTTTTATGATACGAATCCTCTGTACTGGTTGCAAATTGAAGATCTGTCCAAATTTTGAAAAATTGTCCAACATCCCTAGTAAAGACCGTTTATTTATCAGATGTAATTCTTACACTAAAGATGATGAAACCAATTTTAATTTTAATAGCATAAGAAAAATGTGATCTACATTCAATGAACCAGAAAATTACAAACGAATTTCCATATTTTTCATATGTAAAAAATAGATGGTAACTTTAAAATACATGTACTGAAGACGAAAATTCTTAATTTTGTGTATGGGCAAATTTGTTTTTGAAAACCTGTAATAAGTCATTTTTATAATTTTTTTTTACATTTAACCTGAAAAGATTTGTCAAAAGAATTGTATTTTTATATATTTGCAAGTCGTTTTCTAATTGTAATTTTGCATATATGCCTCTTTTGGAAAATTCATATATCTGTGATATGTAATGCGGAAAAACGATGTTATGACAAAAAGTGCGACTATAAATGGGTATCACGTTTCTACCTTTAATAAGCATTTTATCGAGAGAGAGAGAAAAACCCAATTCATTAGCTGCATTCATTTTATACTGACGAAGATGCATAAATTGCGAGAACACTAATTATCAGGCACAATGTATCAATTTTCCAACTGAGTATTGAAAAGTGAAAGTGAATATTGATTTATGTAACTGAAGCCCCCCTTCTTTCCACTGTTTTGGAAATTGCAGTACCTGAACCAACCCCAATATTTTTTTTGACCTCCTTGTCAATATTTTGGGAACCCAATGATTATAAGAGTATCTTGCCTTGATATACTGTATAGATACTCTTTGTCCAAGATGTTCAAGTCTGTGCAGTTTTCACCTGTACAAAAAAATGGGTATTTGAAATGAATAGAAGATTATGTTCTTCTAGGTATTAAAGACCTCGGATATGCCATCACAACTATGATTACTTCTCGCATAAACAATTCAATTTATTTATTGATATGTCACTTTTGACACCTAAACTAGTTCTATACAATCTGTACCCGTCGTTTTGGCATCCCTTTAATCTGTTTTAAATTGGCGTGACAGTGTCTAGAAAAATGTAAATGTTTACCTTTAGTCGTGTTTTTGATAGCATTTGTTATTGCCTCTTTCACGGCTGGAATGTCCTTATCGGGAATTTTCCCGCTAAGTGTCACCGAGTTGTTTCCTGAATGAGGGGGTTCTGGTGTTGTCACAGCTGCTGTGGTGGAGGTTGATGATGGATGGGTGGATCTAATGGTGCTTAGTGGTGTCTGTGTAGTGACCGGTATACTGTCTGTTGTCCCTGAGGTATCCACCAAGGGCGTGGAGGTCTGAAATGACGAGCTTGAACCTACGCTAGATGCGACAGTTGTCGACGGAAAATCTATGAACGTGCAATAAACTATGTAAAAAGAAGCCAAGTCCACTTTCATGCATTCACATTTAGTTCTACCATATGATGTATCGATGCAAGTTCTATTTAAAAAGCACTGATAACCTCTACAGCGAGCAAACAATGAGTCAGTAGAAGCAGTTGTTTCTCTACCCTGTGTGGTTCTAGGACTAGTGCTCTCTCTGGTGGCACTAGTGGATTCTGATGTAACATCTGGAGTGGAGGCCGAAATGTTCGATGGACTTGCTGATGCAGTTATTGATGACGTTACGATAACAATTGTTGAGATTGAATCAGTTGTCGGCTGTTTTGTTTCTCCTTCTGTTGTTGTTGTTGTTGGCTCTTCTGACGTTGGTTGACCAGTTGTGGAAGATTCGGCTGTTGTTGCTTTTATTGTTGATGATGGAGATGATGAATAAAGTGACGTTGTTTTGGTTGTTGTTTGCAATGTAGATGATACTGTTGAAGTTGTGGAAAATAGTGGCTGTGTGAGAGAAACTTCACATGATATTCCAGTAAACCCCGCCATACAGGTGCATTCAAAGTTGTTGTACAAATTAATGCATGTGGCACCATTTTTACATGGGCTGCTATCGCAGTGCAGAATTTCCTCCTGACAAAACTCGCCCGTGTATCCAGGCCGGCAACAGCACCTGCCATTGTAGCAGTGACCATCGTTCTTACATACAACTCGTGGGCACTCCAGGTCTCGGAGCAAAGAACTAGTTTCATTTCTGCACAGAGGACCGTTCCAGCCTTTCGGGCAAACCTCTGTGTTTGTACGATAAGAATTGACTATGCATTCACTACCTTTTAAACATACAGCAGCTGAATAAGGACGGCACCTGTTTTTTGAGTACCTGCAAGTTTTTCCACTATAACCAGGGTTACACATGCAGACTGCAGTTCCATTATCTAACACAGAACAAGACCCATTGCCACAAAACCCGCATGCACTTGTTGTTGGAGAAATGGTACTTTGAGTAGCATTTCCAACGGGCTTTTCACATCTAGACCCTACAAAGCCACTAAGACAATCACAAGTATAATTTCCAATATTATCATTACAATAGCCCCCATTCAAACACGAATTAATCATGCATTCTATATCTTCCCTCTGACAAAGCCTTCCTGAAAACCCAGCCCGACACTGACATGCACCGTTCACACATTTACCGTTGTGTTTGCATGCATTGACTGGACACCTATAAGATACCTTTCCGGCAGATGGCGTTAGTGTTGATGATGATGATGTTGATGAATACTTAGAAGTGGTCATGGCACTGAGACTAGACGAAGCTGTAGAACTTGTTTCTGATGTCAAAGAAGGTGTTGTTCTTTTTGTCGATTTTGTCATTGGTGTTGTCTTGGTCGTCGGGGTTGTGACTTTTGTTGTCGTGGGAGTTGTTCTCATTGTTACTTTTGTTGTTGGTGTTGTTGTTGTAGTTGGTGTTGTTGTTGTCGATGTTGTACTAGCAGTTGAAGTTGTGACTTCGTTTTCACAATATGAACCAGAGAAATTTGGAGGGCATTGACAAGAAAATGTGTCGTTACTGATTTGGGAACATGACCCGATTCCACATGGATTATCTGCACATGTTGTAGGAGTTTCACAGTTCATACCACGGAACCTTACCAAAAAATGAATTGCGATGAAAATAAACAATTTACTCCTTTTGAAAAATAATTATGAAAAGCACTAGTTAAATCTACAATTGTTCTTTTATAATTAGGGGGAGGGGGTCAAAAATTACAAAATTCGACGAACATGGATTAAACCATATCGAGAAACACATGAAAACAGTCTGACTTAAGTGTTATCGATATACCTTGGATGGCATTTACAAATATAACCACCAGGGGTGTTGAAACAGGTTCCGCCATATTGACAAGGGTTCGATTGGCACTCGTTGATGTCTTTCTCGCACTGACTACCTGTATATCCCTTTGGACAACAGCAGAAGAAATCGCTATCGGTTGTGTTACTGAATTTATCTACGGAGCAAGTTCCCCCATTATGACAAGGATTAACTGGAAGGAAAAAACTCTAACATATACTGTTATTTTTCATTTTCAGCACTGAAAATTAAAATATCTCAGATTTACTTTGAGGCCAAGAAAACTCTAAAAAAGAAACTTACGAATACAGTTTCCTTCTTTGACTGTGGGACTTGTGCAGTCTTCACCCTCCCACCCCTGATCACAGATTTTGGTCCCGGTCTTCTCGTCACAAGAGTAGTGGCCCTTACAGTCCACCGAGGGGATACAAAATACAGAGCACTGATCCCCGTAATAGTAGGTCTGACACTGTATCCCCATTGACAGTCGTAGCCTGGGTAAATGTCATAATAGAACAATCAAAATTGGAATGTCAAGGATATGGGATGCAAGAGATGTAATACAAGGTATGAAAACTACTTCTTTACGGCCTTAACTTCATTTTTATGCTTTGAATAAGAACAACCTAAGTATAGAAATATATATTAATGTAAAAACAGATTTGAAAAATATACATGTATCTAACAAGAATCATTGCAAAGTTATCTAACAAGAATCAATGCAATGTTATCTAACAAGAATCATTGCAATAGTATCTGACAAGAATCATTGCGATGTTATCTAACAAGAATCATTGCAATGTTATCTAACAAGAATCATTGCAATGGTATCTAACAAGAATCATTGCAATGTTAGATACTAGTAATGTAAACAGATAAGTCGTGATTGTATCAGATCTGGCCCCACCGTCACCAACTTTCCTCTAGTCAATGCTCAGCCTCAAGTCTGAGTCTCAAATTTATGCACTTTTCTTTGAATTATTTGAGTTGAGTAATGAGTTGAGTGATTTAAAAATTTTGGTGACGGTGGAACCTGAGTTGAGTGATTTGAAAATTTTGTTGACAGTGGAACCTGAGTTGAGTGATTTGAAACTTTTGGGGCCTGATTGGTTACCTTGACGCTCTTGCACGTGAACCGTTCAAGACCAGTTCTGTAAACTTAGGTGTTTTTCCTCCTTTTTCAATGTAAAAGAAGGTGAAACTATCGACAAGCTGTTGGGTGTTTGGACCATCTGTGTCACTGATATTAATATCTATTCGTGCACTTCCCTATAATGTATAATAATAATCAAAAAATGAAAATTTTAAAAAACATAAATATTAATAGTTTTAAAATTAACTTTAAAATGTAAAAATATAAAGTACACAATATTGAAAAAAAAACCGGTTCCAAAAATTTTAATTTAAAAGTATTTTATCATGAAATACATTTTTAAAAATTTCGTATGAATATAAAAAAAAATGTTTTAAAAAACCAAGCCAGGCTTGAACTCATAAGATAAATTATTTCAAATTGTTCCAAACAAAAGCACATTAGTTATAATTTTAGAGCTTATGTACTAAGTGAATGACTGTCGCTTTATTGTTGTTAATGACTTTTAGCAGTGTATCAACAATAAACACACCTTCCATTCTGAAATAAACAGTGCATTCTGGCCATTCTCATTGAAGACAAGTTCCGGTGGTTGGTCTACATCTAGTTGCGTTGAATGGCACCAGGAGCTACATAACGAAATAAAAAGTGATTTATACCGAGATGAAAATCAGGCCATCAGCTTAACTAAATGATCTTTGATAAAATATTCTGAAGTCATAGTGGTTACAAGTATTTATCGTTTCCTTTTTCCAATGACAGGGGAAAAAGATTGTACAAAAACGTTCAAATACACGGAGCCATATGTTTTTGTGGGGATTTTATCTTAAGAACATAACTATGTTTTCAAATTTTTAGATAAAGAAGGATGACACGATTCCAAAAATCAACTAGCTACTTGCTGTGACTCATTAACTATAGTATTCGTCGGTCACCGTATATCCAATTCTTTGTGACTTTTGTTGAAATGAAGAACAGAATAAAGACTTCCTTGTGCTGTTTTTGCCAAACAAGGATTGCAATGCGTCATGATTCATAGAAGAAATACAAATTTTGCCAATGTTTTATAAACATCCTGTATCGCCAAAATGCCATGCGAATCAAACAACCATTGTTTGTGGAATTGACCTTTCAAATTCAGAGAGTTGCCACTGCCAAGCAGTTTCAAAGATCGAAACTGTTTTAAGAAATTGAGCTATACTTGTAAAATTGTTCGTTTTTCTTGTTTTTTATGCCCTCGAAGATCTATGGGTTTTTTTTTATCTTAACTGTCCATCTGCCTGTCTGCGAAAAATTTGGTATTTGGCTATTACTTTTAAACCGTAGCGTGTAATTTCTACAAGTATCATGGAGTATGTAATGGCAAGCATATTTTACAATAAACGCTCTTTAAAAATTATTTGTATCAAAGACTTGTGTTCTTCCATTTGTCTTTAACAAATGTACTGTATTGGTACCGATTGTCATCTTTTGCCTACGATCTTACAATTTTGTGCAAATAGCAAATCGGACTTATACTAATTTGAGTTTAAAATAAAAATAATAAATTTTCTTTATGCCTTTGATGTTTTATCCTTTTCGAAAGATTTACCACTGTTCTGCAAAACTTCTTATCGCAATTTAATTTAAGATTATAAAGCACAATTTTCTTCAAATTTGGTAAATAATAAGAGTACTTGCTCCTTCTAATCACGGTAGTACTAAACCTTCATATCCATTGCCAAGAATAATACAATTTATAATAATACAATATGCTTACAGATGCTCAATGGTAGATTTATAATATACATGGAAAAATTACCCGTTCCCATTGGTAGTGACGCATATGTTGATATCGTAATCACATCTGTCTGAGCTACACTTTCTGGAGGGCGGTCCGTCACAGCACTGTCCGCTATACAGCTCGCTGTTAGTGTTATTGTACTCCTTCAGGGTGATAAACAAAGTCGCTCGTGGGCTTTCCTGTGAAACAACATTACAAAAAAAGGCATACTTGCAGAAAGATAAATAATGTTTATTCAGAAAGTAAAGGGTGTGGCAACACAGTTCATTGTATAATAATATTAAGCATTTTAACAATCTTGATATTCAGACTCCTTTGAGTCTAAAATAGGGGGGGGGGGGGACACCCGATGTTCCACAGTTCCCCATGCTACAACCGTTTAATCGTTTGATTTGAAAAATTAATAAACAAATTAATGAAACAAAGATAAGTCGGTTTTGTGTGGTGAAGGTGGCTTTTTTTTTTAATTTTCACGAATCAAATTACAAAGGTTGTGTATATTGATAACATGTTATATTCTTGTATATAAAGTAGAGAAACTTATAACTACATGTAACATTAATTTTTGTTTTCATTTTGTTTAAAATGAGTATAATTTTGTTTTCTTTTTATGCGCATTAGAAATCAACACCATTCATATTAAAATCTTTCAAAAATTTTGACATCATTAATATTAAAATTTTCAACCATGCAAACACTCCCAGAGCATTTACTATAATATATCTGGGTTTGAATATTTACTTGACTATAATTAAGGCATACTCTTATTTTTTAATACAGAAGTTGGTTCTGCTAGCATGCCGCATACTTCGGTTTCTATATAAATCTCTTTATTTCGCCGACTTTTCCAAAATTAAGACGAGACTGTCGGACATCCAAATATCTCCGAATATCTCCACAATTTACGTTCTCCTAGTTACAGGGTCATATGTATGTTATTCGGCATTTTTTGTAATGTAAATTGCTCAAAGCAAATAATTAAAAGGGAATTAACTTATATTTTTATATGTTTGTTTGAATGCTTTTTTTTCTAACTGTAGAGTACTGAAATATTGTTTAATAGTATTTTAAAAGATTTTAAGATTTATCCCCTCCCACTCTCTTGATTATTGAATAAAAGTATTTTACTTCATGTTATTTACTTTTTTTGCCAAAGTTTGTTTTTAAAAAGAAGTGTTTTCTTTATAATAAAATCATTGAAATCAAAAATTGAAATAAAATATCTTATTTTTTTTCCAAATGATAAAGAATAATAAAATATCCTACCTGCGTTGAAATTCTAGAAACAATGCAAAGAACAATAAGAAATTCCAAAACCATCCGTATGGCATCCATTTTCTTCACAAACAAACAAAGTTCTAATATGATAACAGTTCCAATATTTATAATCGGTAGTGAATTTATTTTACTTAAGCTCTGCTGTGACCATATTCTGGGGGAGGCGACCGCCGCCTAGCGATACAGACACGAACTTTATCAGAGCCACCCCTTGTACAGCATAAACAAATGTAAATAATGGACCAAACCCGCTTAAATTCTTTTAAACAATGAGTTTAGGTCTCCGTAATATCAGAGACTTCTGTTGCAAAAGTGCTGAAGCCCCTGATAAGATGGTTGGCTTTGCGCTGTGGTCTGAGTCTGAGAAAGAGGGTCCGTTATCAGGGGTTTGAATGACGATGTGTCATTTGTAGACGTAAGACCGTCATTAAGGGTGACACAATTAAAAACCAAACAAATAAAAACCAAACTATTTTGTTTAGATATGGTGACTCGATAAACATGTTGTCATTTTTCTTACAAAATACCACGAATGTATTTCACAAAGGGGTAGGTAATAAATGACGTTAGGGTAGATCTCGGGTCTAAAATATATATTACATGTGGTATTTTCATATTGTTCAAGGAAGCAAACGAGAAACCAACCCTGCATCCGAACAGTTCTTGATTAAAAATTATTTTGCTGTCACACAATTCAGAAAAATATGAATTAATTGTAATATTCAATGAATACAACTTTGGATATACAAAGTAACTTTCATACACAATCCTTGAAGCGGTTTTTTTACTCTGTCTATGATTTAGTTTTCGTTGCTTTCTTATTTTAAAATCTGGTAAAAAGTGTTTATTATGTACCGTGTTTTTTTTTAAATGGTATTTTTTCAAAAAGAATTGTTGAATTGCAATATAAAGAAACAAATGTTGCAACAAAAAATTGTTAATCAAATTATACTTGATTATAATCCAATTTATGCGATAAGCGAGGAGTCCCTTGACGTGAGGATTATTGATGGGGTGTGACAAGGTGGATTAGTACACACCCAACTCTTCAATGATATTCTGCCTAATCTGTGAAGAAGGGGTGGGATTTCAAATTGCTGTACAGGTAAGTTTAAAAATATGTGGATTTTTATCTTCACATTACACTGTTTGAGGGGATGGAATTATAAATTGACTACTCTAGATTAAGTGAAAGCTTTTTCTCTCTACGCCACTGTTTACAAACATTTCGAAAATACGTAGATAACGAATTTATCCATTCATACTTTGATTTCAAACACACGAACATATTTGAATTAAAATCAATATGACAAACACATGGACATATAAGGGGTTTATTTTTTTTTATTATTGAGTACATGTACATGCTAATAATGCTAATTCAAGAACCGAAAAATATATACAAAAACAACCAGATTTCAAGATTAAACTAGTTATACACTTTGATATACACGATAACGTGAAAACTACTTCACCTTCTATAGAGATAATCATATTATCAGACAATGAAATTTAAAAAAATTCACGTGTATATAAAAACCTGAATCAAAAATGTTCGTGGTTCTAATTCAACATCACACATGTTTTAACATCAACATTTACAGATACATGTACATGTATCTGATTTTTGGCTTTTTGCATTTAGATAAAATATAGTTTCCCATCAAGACACGAGATAGATGACAAATTTCAACTTATATTATCAAGTTTTACTATTGGTTTATCTGTTAGTCTGGATGTTATCGTATTGTAACATATATTTTGTTGGAGGGGGGTGGGGGTGGGAGTCATGCCCGTTATCAAGATGATTATCGTTTGGCGCATGTGCGATTCCCTGTGGCACGGACAATTAGGGGTTCTCACATCGTCATAAACAATAACCAATATGTACGACCCTCTCCCATCTTGAGAGAACTATGCGGAATCCAGACCGTGGCTTGACTAACGTCACGCCGTACGATGACATCGTCACAATATGGGGCTCGATCATACCCCTGATTCACTCGATGCAACGGAAGTACTATTCGAGTTTGAAAAGAACTTTTGCCAAATATCTTTTTTCGTTGGAACTTTCTTGTTTTGCTTTACAGCCTTGTCAGGTGGAGAAACGCTATCGTCATCATCAAAGCACGGGTTCTTAAATGTGACGTCGGGTGTACATGACGTAGGTGTTTCCGGTTGGTATGTAGCTAGTATTTTGTGTGGATGGTTAGGAGGTTTCAACAGTTGTTTCGTGTCATGCTCCACTGTCTGACTCGGTGTCGTTTTCTCCGGTGGTATCTCATTTTTGTAACCATCAAAGTTAGCGCCCGACATTTTAATTCCGTAATCGTCCTCCGCAGTAATCACAATGTCGGGATTTTTTCGCTGGGACAATGCTGCTCCTCCATTGTCTGTTGGTGTTGGGAAATATCTTTCCATTTGTCTGTGCTGAGCATGCGCCTCATTACAGGGTTCAGTGGCAGTTGAACAAGAAGCACATTTCCGTGTGATTTCAGAACTCGCGTTACTTATCGAATGCAGTCTTTTAAATGCATTATATTCGTGCAGCTCACACGTACAGTCCCACGAAATAGGACCTTGACTAAGGATACCCTCTGCAATGTCAATGTAATTCTTCTCTAGGATTTCTTGCATCATTTGGCCCACATTGATTTTGTTTCTTTGAAGCAGTTTTAGATTCTCAAATACATACTTCCATATCTTGCTTCCCTTGAACTCTGATTGTGGATCAATGTATTTTCTTAACGCCGTGGCCCCTATAATCCCCCGTGAAAACAGTTCATCGATGACTTCCTCCGGCTGGACTCTTCTACTGATTTGACATCGTATACACGTCACTTCTATCTTATCGTCCTCAAACAAATTAACATCATCCTCTTTGGCATTCCTTAAACAATGCTCCAGTTCTTTAGCCAAGTGGCTATGCGATTCTTTTAGAACTTCAAGAAAAGCATTGAATTTTTGTGCGTCATAGGATCCTAGTTTTAGCAGAAACATTCGCAACTGATTCGTTCTGCTCTTATGACTCTTTATTTCGTCCAAAGTTTCACGGTTTATGACGTCATATTGAATAAGTTTGTCAATTTCTGAATCCAGATGAAAATCTTGCAGCAGTTTTCTGTGGGTTTTCCTGAGGGCAATCTTGTGATGAGCTACAGGGTAATCTAAAACAGCAACAATCAATTTAAAAATAAAAATACCGCATTCAAGTTGTACATTCCTCAGTACACAAAAATGTAATTTCAAATATCCAATCCGACTGGTAGCAAGCTGCAAATCTGTAGCTCTACTACGATCTATCAGCCTAAATTTTCCTGTAGAGCTACAGATCTGCAGTTAACATGGTTAAGCTGTGGCGTATAAGAACAGCAGATTTGTCAATTTTCATCAGATTTTTCAAATATCAAAATTAAAAGCCAAATTAGTTTAAAATTTCGGGGTTTTTATAGGAAGATAAAACAAGAGGCCCATGGGCCAGATCGCTCACCCGAAGAACAATAGGTATGATAAAATCAGCTTAATGGAGTCAAAATACAAACTATCTGGACAATGTACAATAATACATGTAGATCCTGTATAAATAAAATCCATTTTTCCCCATGGATATTCTTATGTATATAACAAAGTCCCTTTTCTAACAGGATGATTTTATAGTCATATCACATGTTGAGTATTGCAGTTCTCAGAGAGATCCTTAAAAATTGTTTATATATGGGATATAAACCTACATCAAACTCTGAACCCCTTGTGAGGCCGAAAAATTGTCCAGGGGCCAAAGTCTAAACAATTATAAAGAATCACCTGGCCGATTAGTTTCTGAGAAGATTTTTAAAGATTTACTCAATATATTCCTATGTAAAACTTTGACCCCCCATTGTGGCCCAACCCTACCCCCGGGGGTGTCATGATTTTCACAACTTTGAATCTACACTACCTGAGGATGCTTCCACACAAGTTTCAGCTTTCCCGGCTGATTAGTTTCTGAGAAGAAGATTTTTTTAAATTTCTTAAAAAAAACCCCAAAAACGGATGGAATTAAATTCTTGGTCTCTTAATCAGTTCGTCGTCTGATATTTGAGAGAATTATATGGTATAAAGTAAATAAAAAATACAGGCAAGTATTTGTCTCTCCTTTTATTTTTTGGCCATCCGTGTGTCACTCCACCCACCCAGGAAAAGAACCCCTCACGTCTGCTCCTTCCCTCCATCGCAAACTTTCCGATTCGCTACGTTACTACTGACCAGATATATTACGACCATTTGTTGATAAATTGCAATGTCGAGAACGCAAAAGGAGAACTGTTATAATAACATATCCTTTGCATAACGTTACCGTGTGTTCTCTGTAGCTGTATCCCAATGGTCCGCTGCTCGAGAATATTACTAAGTTTGGCTTCTATTCTCTGAAGTCTGTCCTCGAGCGCAGAGATCATCTCGTGTCTTGTTGTACTGTAACTAGATAGACAATTCAACAAGGTTGTATACATGACTACCAGTGTCCACATGTATTTCAAAACACACAATTTGATATTTTCATTTCAGATACTTTATGTGTTGCAGTTTGGTGTCTCAGCCATGCGGCATCTGAAGACCAAAACAATTTACAACGGCTAAACTACATTCAACTAAACACGAGTAATTAATATACTAGCTATGTACACATTTTTCGTTGATAATTTTTTAAGGTTATCCATTTTATCTAATTAAAGAACCATAGAAATATTTATCCACCTTACTTTTCATCAGCGACTTCCGTTTTCATTTTTAGGACCTCAATGGATAATTACTGTCTACCGACTTAAAAACCGCATCTACTTTGTATCCGTGCATGTGGATTTAAAAATTAAATAGAGTTATCAGTGTTTCAGCGTAATCTTCACGTTCTGAATAATCTATAACAGATAATGAGATATCTTTATCAAATATGGTCATGTAAGGTCACATCACCCCCTCTTCCCTATCCATAGAAAATGCCAGTGTATCATTTCAAGCTTACGTTTATTTCCACTTAAAATTTAAATAAAAGACAACTCATTTGCAGAACAGACAAAAAAAAAGATTCACCTTTATATTCAGATGCAACATTTAAAAATTTTCCATTGAACTAGTAATAAATGTAAAAATATAAAATGCCATCACCCCCTGACCTCCCCAAAAATGTACGTGTGTAACTATTTTTGTGTAAAAAAAAAGTGTTTTAAAAATATAGATATGCATAGATGAATATTACTGATATTCATCTATACATATTTGTATTGAACTTTATTTACTATTTCAAACTCCATTTCAGCCCCTGATACATGTATATGTCGCAAACGAGGAGAATTTTAAAACATAGCCCGTAATTGCATGTTGTTTTGCGGAGTGTCCAGTAAATCTCTGGCTTCAGAATTAGGTTTCAGTTTTGAATTATTCAACATATTTGTAGTCCCACCCGTGTAAGTTACTTCCAATTTAAATTTCACGGATTTTAAATCCGCCATTCTTCTAAAATATGCCCATGCTTTTGGTGTCTGCGGCGGCATCTTGCTAAATAATGCTCCTCTGACTAGTAAAAGTCTAAATGAGGTAATTATAACTCAGGTCTTAAATACTTACATATACTCCCTTTCATTGAAAGATATCAATAATAACATGAGACCCAGGGGCCACATCGCTCACCTGAGCAACAATAGCCTTAACTCTTATCAAGTCAGCAGAACAGAATCAAAATATCTTGACATGCAAGTACAGTGGATCTTGTACAAAAAGTAAAAAAAAAATCTTCCGATTTTTATCCACATATTTGTATGGTATATACCAAGCCCATTTTGTTGTTTTAGCATTGTGGAGAAGATTTTTTTTTCTATTACTATTTAAAAATCCCCCCTTTGTGATCCCACTTTTCGCAAAGAATCATGATTTGATTAAACTTTAATGTGGACAACCGGCATCTTTCACAAAGTTTCAGCTTTTTGACTAAATGCTTTTCCAAAAGATTTTTCTCCACATCTTCCTATGTAAAAAATTTGAACCCCCCCATTGTGGCCCCAGCCTACCCCTGGGGACCATGATTTGAACAAACTTAAAAATCTACACTACATGTACATGAGAATGCTTCCACACAAGCTCCAGCTTTACTGACTGATTGAATTTAAGAAAAAGATTTTTACAGTTTTTCTCCAATATGTAAAAATTCATCCATCTTTTGTGGCTCCCATCCTACCCCTGGGGACGATTATTTAAACAAACTTGAATCTGCACTAGCTGAGGATGCTTTCACACAAGTTCCAGTCCAGCTTTTCTGGTAAATTGGTTCTTGAGATGAAGATTTTCTCTATATATTACTATGTAAAATTTGACCCCCCCATTGTGACCCCATCCTGCCCCCAGGGGTCATGATTTTCACAACTTTAAATCTACAATACCTGAGGATGCTTCCACACAAGTTTCAGCTTTTCTGGCTGATAAGTTTCTGAGAAGATTTTTATAAATTTACTCTATAATATAGAGTCCATATATTCCTATGTAAAAGTTTGTCCCCTATGTTGACCCCCCATTGTGGCTTCACCCTACCCCAGGGGGTCATGATTTTCACAACTTTGAATCTACACTACCTGAGGATACTTCCACATTAGTTTCAGCTTTCCTGGCCAAATGGTTCTTGAGAAGATTTTTTGAAAATTTTCAATAATTACTAATTATCTTCCCTTGAAAAAGGGTGTGGTTCTTAATTTTCACAGCTTGCCTAAGAGTGCTTTCTGCCAAGTTTGGTTGAAATTGGCCCAGCATTTCTGGAGAAGATGTTGAAAATGTGAAAAGTTTACGGACAGACATATGACAAACATAATGTGATCAGAAAAGCTTGCTTGAGCTTTCAGCACAGGTGAGCTAAAAACTGTGAAAACTAATCAAAACAAATCCATCTTATTTGTGAACCACAGGACCAAGTCTAACAATAATTAAAGAAAGGAAATGAGTTTGTATGCATTTAATGCCTTTTATAAATATTTTCTTCAAATTTACCACGTAAAATGTATTTCTATGCGAGTAACCAGTTTTACTATCCAATATTCGCATCGTTCAGTGGTTAACCAGTTAACCAAGTACTTGTTGACAACTCAAAGTATTACATAGAATAGAAACAACAATTTTCTTGTATATAGTATACAAAATCTTCTTTATGTGTTATTTCAGAGTTTTAAACTCTAACATACTGTACAAAATGTAATATATGAACATTGATAACGCACTGAATTTTATTTCACCATTTTTTTTTTCATTGTCACTGGCATCATCTGATAAAGCACTTCTTTATGATAAACAATCACAGTAACACATTGTTATTACTTAATTCTACAGTGTTCCATGTCATAATCGTCAATATTAAACCACAATATTTCAGTTTCTTTGGTAAGGATGAGCACTGGATCCCTGCTTGATATTGGTTTTAATTGAACTCTGCACTTTCCCATGGGCATTTCCTTTATAATTAAAACAATAAGCCATAAAATGCTGGTAAACAATACATCTGTATAAAAGTATGTGATATATGTGCATCAACAACATATTCCAGTAAACAGTGAGTAACAAATACTAGTAAAGAGTGAGTAAGAGCACCTTGCTGTTTTTGTTGCGCTGCCTGTTGCTGAGCCTGCATGTTGCTCTGTTGTTGTGCCATGTCTGTCCGTCTCATGCCACTGGACTTGAAACCTTTTCCTGTTAAAACCGCAGACAACAGTGTGTTTGTGTCAGCCTGAGAAGACGTCTGAGAGAGGGATGATTTCTGATCTGAACAAATTAGGATAAAAATTCAGTTTATAATACATGTACGAGTGTTGATCCAAAAGTAATGTCACAGATGCGATAAAATTGTGAAAAATCTGCGTAAAGTGACAAAAACTTGTGCTTTTTGAGATATCAACCTATTTCAATTCAGATCTGAAAATTTTAATGCACTTTGATAAATATTTCTGAAGATAATATATTTTGTAGAGCATTAGGTAAGGGTAGTTGCCGCACGCTAGCGACTTCATTTTTGGATCTTTGGCGTACTTGAAGAATTTCGTAATTTAGTACTCTATAAAAATTCGACACAATGCTCTATTTTACATTTTTTATCATAAAGTAACTTATTACTCTTTTTGTTATCGATGGGGTAGTATATTGGATATTATTTAATGTGTGATCAGTTTGTCGAGGTCTCTTCAAAAAGTCATGAACGTAGCTTTATGATACAGCTCATGGCGTAAGAACCTAGTTTTAACTTTCCTTCAGAGCGTATATCTTCTGTCTATCTAATTCATTTATTAACATGACATATGCTTTTATTAGATATTGGAACCTCGTTAAGGGTATCCTGTTCACTCGCTCTCAATATCAGGTTGATAATAATTACGGTATCAACTTCAGTACATTTTCTAATGATACCTTAGGTATCATTAGAAAATGATGCTACCGCTTTTCGGTTCAAAATCTACCTATTTTTTATCACTGGAGGTTAACATGTATGATACCTATCCATCGAAGCAAAAAATGCCTGGTATCACTATTTGCATGTCCAGTCTTTTTATTCCTTGATCTAGAGATAAAAGAAATCGCATAGATATCTAAAATGGACAGTTACGTTTCCCTTATTTTTTAAAACAGTTAAAAAAAGTCTATGATATATCTGTTTCAAAATATTGTGTTGTTTGGGGCTTTTTCAAATTTTGAAGCATGTAATTTATTCATAAATACAAACCTTAAAAAAGATGTTAATTCATGATGCGGCGATGTCACTTATATATCATGCTATAAACATCAATATCTTGTTAAGTGTTCTACTAAATTTTATCAAAATTTTACTTCAAATTAGAATTTTGATAATGAAAATTTTGATGTATCATTTTATACAATACAGCACCAGTGTGAAACGCGGTGCATAGTCTGACATACATGTAACTTTTGGATCAACCCTTGTATACATGTTGCAAACCACTGTCAGAATGTAACTGTAACATTCACAAAATAAAAGAAGAGGCAAAATTAGTACTATTATGATCTAAATTTTATAACTGATAAAAAAAGAAACTTTAAATCAATGCTACCTGTTTGTATATAAACTACACTATGGCCAACCCGATCCAGTATTTTCCAGTGAACTCGATGATGTTTTAATCCTTTACGCAATATACTGTCCCTGTTTTGTCATTGCGGTGATTGCATGGCCATGAGTTTACCTCGATGGTGTAAGACACCATAACAGGTGTGTGTTCGGTCGAGATCAATTAAATCGAGAACAAGAAAAAAATTGCTTTTTGTTTTCTGTTTGAATTTTTGTTAGAATTCAGATATGGAAAGCAAATTACATATATTAGTAGGGGAATATATTATTTTATTTGATCAGATTACCTTTGAAGCTACATGTATTACTTTACCTATATTAAATACATGTATTAGTTATTTGCAATAAGAGAGAGAGAGAGAGAGAGAGAGAGAGAGAGAGAGAGAGAGAGAGAATGAGAATGAAAGGTGTCTTAATATTCATGAATTACCATAAATATATTTCCTGTATTTAAGTGCGAGAAGAAAATGGAAGAAACTCAAGAAGTTTTCATCTGAGACTGGTTTCACAATACTGTGACAGTGAGACGATGTACCGCAAGGATGCAAGGTTTTACCTAAGTTTCCTGAGCTAAACCCCGATCAGTTTCACACCACGAGGACTCGCTGTAAATACGCAAACCACGTTGACCGTAGTATAAACCAGACTTACTTGCTTCTT